>CM060952.1:202617124-202632124 GCA_030765055.1 Mantis religiosa | reverse complement strand
CTTACCAAAGTTAACAGTTTTCTACCACTCGTACTTGATGGCGTACTTGATCGCTGCACCCTTACCATGTGTGTTGGACGAGAGCTGAGAGCTTTTTTTTTTAATGTACTTCCTCCAACGTTAAGTCATATCGGACGATAAATGAAATGCGTGAAATAATGCTCAAATGAGCCCAGGGTCCAAGGAGCTTAAGAGTTACCCGACATTCTTCTTTCAGGATAAGGGGACACCCCTAACCGAAATTCGAACTCGGTATCTCTTCAACGCGAGGTAGACACGCTGCCACCACGCTACCGAGGCGGGCAAGAAATGTGATGGTTTGTTTTCCTTTTCCCTCGAAGGATTACAGTTTATGACTTTATGTTCATGAAACTTCGGTGCAAGTACATTTAACCTCAAAATTATTGCAGTTTTTAAAATGCGTACGTTGTAACCCATTACCTACCCATAAAGTAATCCATTTTAATCAGGTTATTTAAAGCGGTTTCCGAAACATATTTCCATTTCCGCGTTAAGCAGTTTGGCCCAGCGTATAATTTTACATGGGAAGTACCTCCGTTCCGAAATTTAGTTTCCATTTTTACATGTTTCTGGTGTACAAGGGATCCGTCTTATGCAGGTTTACCTACTGTACTACTTGTATCTCTACCACCTTTGCTCTTACTATTTATCTATTAAATTCTTAAAATGTTACAGAAATAAAAATATTTGTAATAGAGTCTCCACTTAACTTAATAAGTTGATAGTTCCTTCTTCTTTAGAAAGATCAATTTCGAAGGCACATCGCCTTTGTCTTCAGTTTATTAACCAAACTCCGTTGTTAAGGAAATCTCGGTTACCATGTTATTTTCTGTTATTATGTTACGTTTCCAACATTACGAACATCTGAAGACGAAACAAACCTAAAAACAGAATCAATTGCCGGTATGTCAAAATTCATTACGTGATGTTTATTTTTTAAAATAATTATTTTTCTCCCACACTATTAACTCTATGGGACCATTTAATTGTTTTATTTCATGGTTAAATGAACAAAAATGATCTGTTACGGCCGATTTATCAATTTGTTTATACTTAATGTTACGAAAATGTTCTTTCGTTCTAGTTTGTAAATTACGTTTCGTCCTACCAATGTAAACCTGATCACAATCTAAGCAATTAAATTGATAAATACCACATTTTTTATTATTAGGAATTTTATCTTTTTTAGAAAATTGTAATACATTTTTAATACCATATTTAATACAGTTTAACTTAAGTGGAGACTATTACAAGTATTTGAGTTTGATTTATGAGTCACTATGTTTACACTCAAACTTCACTTACTACAACGGACCTCAGAGAAATAGATGACATTATCAATCTTACAGATTTATGTATAAGGAATAATTACTTCATGTTTAACCATTAATTCTACAGACAATCAAAAGGATTAGCTATGGGGAGCCCACTTTCGCCTATTTTAGCAGATCTATACATGAGCTATTTTGAAACACACATAGTAAAAGCCTTCCCACAGATTTATAAATTTTAGCAGAGATATGTTGATGTTTTTGCTATCATTCCGGAAAACTTAGAGATGATTCTCTAAAATTATTAAACCTGCAAGATAATCACATCCAATTTACTGTGGAAGTAGAAAGAGACAACACCCTACCCTTTTTGGACCTCAAGATAACTAGAAATCGTAATGGTGTAGATTTTGGAATATTCAGGAAGCTCACATACATAGATAATTACATAAAGAACCATGAATACAACCCAGTTTCACATCAACTAGCTGCCTTTAGAAGTCTAATTCACCGGCTATACAACATCCCACTGAGTAAGGATGAATTTTTGAAAGAACAACAACACATAAAAGACATAGCAGTATTAAATGGATTCAACCCAGCCATCATAAGGAACATGATGAAGAGAAAAGAAAAACTGAAGATAATTTCAAAAAATACCACTCTCACGCCACTTAAAAACACAAATTGGCAATATAGAAAATTCACCTACCATCCATGGGCTTTTAGAAAATCTGAACGAATCTTCAAAAGACTAAACTTAAAACTAGCACCCCAAAACAAATTCAGTCTGAGGAACCTGCTAAATAAACCACTGAAAAATACAATCCCCAACAATTTGAAATCAGGAATTTATCAGATTAATTGTGAAACCTGTGAAAAAAGCTACATAGGAAAAACTAAGAGAAACTTGTTAACCAGGCAAAAAGAACACCAGAGGAACATTAAGTTGAAACAAACAGAAAAATCTGCAGTTTCACACCATTTTTGGACAGAAAACCGCAACATTGGCCATAACATTAAACTGCTAAAATCTTTAAGTACACCCATACAATTGGATATTTGGGAAAAAATTTCATAAATAAAAACCGTGATAAAGTTATAAATTTTGAAATCCCGGCATTAAATGAAGTATTGAAACTTAGTGCCCCTAACACCAGATGGCAGAGTGATCGGAGCTCCGTAGTAGTGGAAGAACAGGAAGGTTCATTTAGTCACCAAACAGCTGAGGATGAGATCGAATGATCTTGAAAACGTTTCAATTATACAACAACAAGTAAGTGAAGTTTGAGTGTAAATATAGTGACTCATAAATCAAACTTAAATATGAAGAATACTTCACTGTTAATAATGCTTCTGCTTTTAATATTTATTACAAATATTTTTATTTGTGTAATATTTGTTACTTCACTGTGACTAGTTTCATTTTCTGTGTGATTTTTGAATGTGCTTACACATTATGGCACGTTCCCCCCCTTTTTTTTGTAACAGCCCATTTCCATTTATATTTTACTTTTTCTAAGAATTGCCCTGTATTCTGGCAATTTCACAAATTCTGTGAAATGAGTTGTAAGACATCACTGGGGGGAAAAATTAATATTATTGAAGAACACGGAAATAACAAACGTCTAGCTAAAGTATTGTTTAAAGTGGAGAATGCTAAGATTTATGAGATTTTGTAAAACAAAATAATAATTAAAGACGAGTTGTTAAAGGGGATAGCAGGACATGTGAAGCACATCACAAAATCTACAGAGTATGACGAGCTAAATAATGCTGTGTTAGACGGAAATGTGTAGTGTTTAACGCCCGCTTTTACTACATACGACACCGCAGGCGGTGACACCTATGATTCATGTGATGAAGATGGAGCACCGGCGGAATGAGATGACGGGAGAAACCGGAGATCCCGGAGTAAACCAGCCCAGCGCCGTGTTGTCCACCACAAATCCCACTTTGCGGTCGCCTGGGATCGAACCCGGGCCGCCTTGGTGAGATCCAAGCGGTCTAACCACTGAGCTATGGCGTGGCCGTGTTCCACTGGTTTGTTAGTACGTGCGCTAAAGGAATTCCAATTTCTGGACCATTGCTTCAGACTCAAGCTTTAGACACAACAAGAAAATTAGACAAAGACAATGTCAGGGCTTCCAGTGAATGCTCCGAAAGTTTCAAACATCGCCATAACATTGTTTTGAATGTTGTGTGTAGTGAAAAAAATGATGTTGATATACAAACACTTGCAGATTCGAAAGGGACAATTGAATACAGACAAACAAACTAAACCTTGTTTCACATAAGCTTGCCCCGTATCTCTTAACGGTCACGTGACCTTATCACATCTCATTGGCTGCTGTTGTGGTATAGACTGTTGTGCGGTAAAAATTAGTTCGTTATTTAACATGGTGATATATGTTTATATGTTGGAAGAGAATTGTCAAATTTATATTTTCGTAACTGTTTGAATTAAATATATTACGCAACAGAGTTGATTTATCTGAAATGCATGTTAATTCCTAAACGAAGTAAAGAGGAGGTTCCTTTGCTCTCAAGCACTTGGCACGATAGCACGTGATTTAGCGGTAGTGGTGACATATTTGTTTATATGACTTTTATCACCGACCTTGTTTTGAATTGGATTAGTCATATATCGCCATTCGAAGGTGTGCTATGCCGAGTGCGAGAGCCTAATTATTTTATTGATCGTTCATTGCGCGTGTACTTATTATATGTATAATGGCAGAGTCTACCGCCAGTTTTTCGCTGCAGAGAAGAATCCGTCTTTGTCAGTGAGAGAAGTCGAACAACTGTGCTCTGAACTTACAGGTGTGAGTGTTAGATCCGTAGGAACATCGCGATATGAAATTGAGGCAACAGGAAAATTTACCACTCCAGGGGCGATATTGCTCTGTGGCGAGGACGTTATTTAAGGATAATCAGACTGTACCAGGATACAAGTCGCAAAATATACTACCTTTACGAGACTTGGGTGAATGAAGGACACGCGACATGTATGGCTTGACACGACTTTTGAGACTCAAAGACAAGCATTTTTCCAAGGTATGTGTGCTGGTTTAAAAAAATCCCAGTGGAAAAGACCGAAGGCCTTTCATTATAAACTTGTTTCAGTTTCATTGCTCATTCATTCAGTTTCAACTTGCTCAGTTTCATTATAAACTTCATTATTTTTGCATGCCTTCATATTCTAATTTCTATCTTTCTAGCAATTATTATGACGTTTACTGCAGGTTTAAATGTGAAGGGAATGAACCGACTATGGCTTATGGCGCGAAAGCATTAGCCAATTAGGGTGAGGGGGAAGGTAGTTGCACGCGGAGTGATACATGTCAGCGGGGCAAGGTTATATGAAACAGAGATTAGGTGATAAACTAAAATTATTGTACGTAAGTTGAAAATGTAGTACATAATACATATCAGCCTATTATTATTTACACTTGATTCTATATTCCCTCACTGTAAACCTGTACGACTATTTCCTAATTTCTTTGTCTTCAAAGACTGCCATCTGTACGACTGAAACCTGTGTAAACTGAAAATAAATACCTACCGGAACTATCACGTTTGGTTTTAGAGAGGCTTTACTGTACCTTGAATCTCCTAAAAAGATCTTTGCGACAGCGTCTGCTATGGCTGTTGGAAATAATTCATATAAGCTTCCTTTGTATAAGAAATATATAGTTTACTTTTTACTGAGTTACACCAAAATAATAAATATTCCATATTCCATGACAGAGTTAAAGTATACAGAATACAGTAATTTACGTGTATCAATAGAAGTAGAATTAATGCCTTTCTAATGTAAACATCTGTCTACTTGAAGGCCCAGAAATTTTACGCTGTCAATTTCCTTTATAATCTATCTCAACTTAGTTTGATCCTGCTGTAAACATCTGGGTGTGAAGAGAGACAGAAAACGGTTAAGCTGTTGATTGGTTTAACGAAGTTAATGCATGTTATCTTTTATTTGTATACGTACGATAAACTCCTCCTTTAATTACAGTACTGTAAGTAGTTTTCTGATCACTGCTCTGTGAGAGATAATTTCAGAGAGAGAAAAGTATTCAAAAATTTCTTTTATTATAAACCTAATAGTCCCACATTTTATCTTTCTGCTTCACATACCACATAGATGTGTTCTGTATACTATATACGAGAGGGGACCCAAAAGAAATCGGATTGTTGTCATAAAAACTTTATTTATGAATCTTTTTACAAAATTACTTCAGTCACCTTCAAAATACTGTCCGTTACATGCGACGCGCTTGTCAAGTCTCTTTTCCCACTGTTGCATGTTTCGAACTCTTCAAGTTTGATATTGTCCAGTACGCTTTGCGAAGCTGTTTTTACCGCCTCCACATCGTCATAACGCTCACCTTTTAACATTTTTTTCATTCGTGGAAATAGGAAAAAGTCGCACGGGCCTAGGTCCGGCGAATACGGAGCGTGGGGAACGACAGACAACCTCTGAGATGCCAAATAGTGGGTCACTCGTAAGGCCGTGTGTGTTGGAGCGTTGTCGTGATGCAGAAATCAGTCACATGATCGCCAAGGTTCCGGGCGTTTTCTCCTCACATCCTCTCCCAGACGAAGTAAAAGTGCTGGTTAACAGTCTGGCCAGGGGGTACGAATTCCCGATGCACAATTCCACGAATATAAAAAAAGACAATGATCATCGTCTTCACATTTGACATCACTTGCCTTGCTTTTTTGGTCTGGGAGAGTTGGGAGTGCTTCACTGCTTGACGCTTGCTTGGTTTCTGGGTCATACTCGTAACACCAACTCTCATCCCCTGTAATGACTTTGTTCAAGAAGTTTAGATCACGTTCAATCTCTGTTTTCAAGTTCTGAGACACATTCATGCGGATGGTTTGGTGCTCCTGTGTGAGAAGGCGCGGAACAAATTTAGCAGCAACACGTCTCATGTGCAAATCCTCCCTCAAAATCCTCTGGCACGAGCTCCAACAGATTCCTGTCGCTGCTGAAATTTGGTCGATCGTTTGGTGCCGATCCTCGTTGATCTTTTGGCGGATCTTTTCAATGTTCTCCTCATTTCGCAATGCTGAAGGGCATTCAGAACGAGCTTGGTCTTCAACACAAATCTCACCACGTTTAAAGCGCCCAAAGCACTCGAAAACCTATGTGCGGCCCATAGCGTCCTCCTGGAAGGCTTCCTGAAGCATTTGGTGTGTCTCCGTTGCAGTGTTTCTAAGCAGGAAACAAAATTTCACACACATTCTTTGTTCTTTTAAAGTTGCCATAACGACTTCACAGCGGCTCACAGCGTCCTCCTGGAAAGCTTCTTGAAACATTTGGTGTGTCTCCGTTGCAGTTCTTTTAAGCAGGAAACAAAATTTCACACACACTCTTTGTTCTTTTAAAGTTGCCATAACGACTTCGCAGAGGTAACCTGCTAACAGTCAGATACCACACTTGAATGTTCAGCTCTATACTGACGCCGTCTGCACAGCTGTTTCATGAAGGTCTCTACTAACACCATCTGGCGTGAGAACCCTGCACTACGTCTACGAGTGGCAGCGCTCTCGTAGTCTGGTTTCTTTTGAAATTAATCTCATTTTATCTAACAATTACTAAAGACCACTGCTATTATATAATATTTTTGCATTCCTATAACAAGCAGCTCTCACAACGAGGTCTGTATCCAGTTGAATGCTGATTAAGATGTTATTGTTTATAGTGTGGAGTTCTTCCTGATATTTAACACTGTATTTCCTGTACATCTCGCGTTCCTCACAAGCCCAAGACCACTTATGTATATGCAATTTAAGATCAGTAAGCTTTTCATCGTGGAGCAGGCCAGTGCTTCAGCCGAAATAAAACATAATCGAGGTAAAGCTTTAAAAAGTGGCGAGGGGCGAATGATTGCGCATTGTTCCACGGTGCTTAAGGAAGGAAACCCGGAATCGTGTATAAAAACACTGAGAAAGAAACTGATGATCTGCTTGGTGTTTCCACAAGTAGTGTACATAGTGTTAGAATGGAACAGCAAGCATCCGGAACTCTAAGAACACCGAGAAAATCGCGTAAATGTAAACAGTGCCTGAAGAAATACGACGATTTTACGAAAAGTGCTATACGCAGTAAAGTTCATGATTACTTTTTCAGAAATGAACCAACTCATCGATTTAATAAATTGAGTGTATCCCAACTCTATTTCTTTATTGTCTATAAGTTAGCAATGCTATATATACTACTAGTGTTGCAAAACTTATGTGCATGCATGTAGCATCTAACACGTGGCGAGTTGAGTCAGCTCCGCCTTGTTGTTTACAGCAGGATTAAACTAGCGTGAGATACAGTATAGCGTCTAACACGTGACGAGTTGAGTCAGCTCCGCCTTGTTGTTTACAGCAGGATTAAACTAGCGTGAGATAGAGTATAGTGTCTAACACGTGGCGAGTTGAGTCAGGTCCGCCTTGTTGTTTACAGCAGGATTAAACTAGCGTGAGATAGAGTATAGTGTCTAACACGTGGTGATTTGAGTCAGCTCCGCCTTGTTGTTTACAGCAGGATTAAACTAGCGTGAGATAGAGTATAGTGTCTAACACGTGGCGAGTTGAGTCAGGTCCGCCTTGTTGTTTACAGCAGGATTAAACTAGCGTGAGATAGAGTATAGGGTCTAACACGTGGCGAGTTGAGTCAGCTCCGCCTTGTTGTTTACAGCAGGATTAAACTAGCGTGAGATAGAGTATAGCGTCTAACACGTGGCGAGTTGAGCCAGCTCCGCCTTGTTGTTTACAGCAGGATTAAACTAGCGTGAGATAGAGTATAGTGTCTAACACGTGGCGAGTTGAGTCAGCTCCGTCTTGTTGTTTACAGCAGGATTAAACTAGCGTGAGATAGAGTATAGTGTCTAACACGTGGCGAGTTGAGTCAGCTCCGCCTTGTTGTTTACAGCAGGATTAAACTAGCGTGAGATAGAGTATAACGTCTAACACGTGGCGAGTTGAGTCAGCTCCGCCTTGTTGTGTACAGCAGGATTAAACTAGCCTGAGATAGAGTATAGCGTCTAACACGTGGCGAGTTGAGTCAGCTCCGCCTTGTTGTTTACAGCAGGATTAAACTAGCGTGAGATAGAGTATAGTGTCTAACACGTGGCGAGTTAAGTCAGGTCCGCCTTGTTGTTTACAGCAGGATTAAACTAGCGTGAGATAGAGTATAGTGTCTAACACGTGGCGAGTTGAGTCAGCTCCGCCTTGTTGTTTACAGCAGGATTAAACTAGCGTGAGATAGAGTATAGTGTCTAACACGTGGCGAGTTGAGTCAGGTCCGCCTTGTTGTTTACAGCAGGATTAAACTAGCGTGAGATAGAGTATAGCGTCTAACACGTGGCGAGTTAAGTCAGCTCCGCCTTGTTGTTTACAGCAGGATTAAACTAGCCTGAGATAGAGTATAGCGTCTAACACGTGGCGAGTTAAGTCAGCTCCGCCTTGTTGTTTACAGCAGGATTAAACTAGCGTGAGATAGAGTATAGCGTCTAACACGTGGTGAGTTGAGTCAGCTCCACCTTGTTGTTTACAGCAGGATTAAACTAGCCTGAGATAGAGTATAGCGTCTAACACGTGGAGAGTTGAGTCAGCTCCGCCTTGTTGTTTACAGCAGAATTAAACTAGCGTGAGATAGAGTATAGCGTCTAACACGTGGCGAGTTGAGTCAGCTCCGCCTTGTTGTTTACAGCAGGATTAAACTAGCCTGAGATAGAGTATAGCATCTAACACGTGGCGAGTTGAGTCAGCTCCGCCATGTTGTTTACAGCAGGATTAAACTAGCGTGAGATAGAGTATAGCGTCTAACACGTGGCGAGTTGAGTCAGCTCCGCCTTGTTGTTTACAGCAGGATTAAACTAGCCAGAGATAGAGTATAGCATCTAACACGTGGCGAGTTGAGTCAGCTCCGCCATGTTGTTTACAGCAGGATTAAACTATCTTGAGATAGAGTATAGCGACTAACACGTGACGAGTTGAGTCAGCTCCGCCTTTTTGTTTACAGCAGGATTAAACTAGCGTGAGATAGAGTATAGCGTCTAACACGTGGCGAGTTGAGTCAGCTCCGCCTTGTTGTTTACAGCAGGATTACACTAGCGTGAGATAGAGTATAGCGCCTAACACTTGGCGAGTTGAGTCAGCTCCGCCTTGTTGTTTACAGCAGGATTAAACTAGCGTGAGATAGAGTATAGCGTCTAACACGTGGCGAGTTGAGTCAGCTCCGCCTTTTTGTTTACAGCAGGATTAAACTAGCGTGAGATAGAGTATAGCGCCTAACACTTGGCAAGTTGAGTCAGCTCCGCCTTGTTGTTTACAGCAGGAATAAACTAGCCTGAGATAGAGTATAACGTCTAACACGTGGCGAGTTGAGTCAGCTCCGCCTTGTTGTTTACAGTAGGATTAACCTAGCCTGAGATAGAGTATAGCGTCTAACACGTGGCGAGTTGAGTCAGCTCCGCCTTGTTGTTTACAGCAGGATTAAACTAGCCTGAGATAGAGTATAGCGTCTAACACGTGACGAGTTGAGTCAGCTCCGCCTTGTTGTTTACAGCGGGATTAAACTAGCGTAAGATAGAGTATAGTGTATAACACGTGACGAGTTGAGTCAGCTCCGCCTTGTTGTTTACAGCAGGATTAAACTAGCGTGAGACAGAGTATAGTGTCTAACACGTGGCGAGTTGAGTCAGCTCCGCCTTGTTGTTTACAGCAAGATTAAACTAGCCTGAGATAGAGTATAGCGTCTAACACGTGGCGACTTGAGTCAGCTCCGCCTTGCTGTTTACAGCAGGATTAAACTAGCGTGAGATAGAGTATAGCGTCTAACACGTGGCGAGTTGAGTCAGCTCCGCCTTGTTGTTTACAGCAGGATTAAACTAGCGTGAGATACAGTATAGCGTCTAACACGTGACGAGTTGAGTCAGCTCCGCCTTGTTGTTTACAGCGGGATTAAACTAGCGTGAGATAGAGTATAGCGTCTAAAACGTGACGAGTTGAGTCAGCTGCGCCTTGTTGTTTACATCAGGATTAAACTAGCCGGAGATAAAGTATAGCGTCTAACACGTGGCGAGTTAAGTTAGTTCAGCCTTGTTGTTTATAGCAGGATTAAACTAGCGTGAGATAGAGTATAGCGTCTAACACGTGGCGAGTTGAGTCAGCTCCGCCTTGCTGTTTACAGCAGGATTAAACTAGCGTGAGATAGAGTATAGCGTCTAACACGTGGCGAGTTGAGTCAGCTCCGCCTTGTTGTTTACAGCAGGATTAAACTAGCGTGAGATAGAGTATAGCGTTGAAACAGTTATTTTATGTTGTCCCCAAAGAGTTTCAAATATTGTATTATGTGAGGTTAAGTAGAGTGAGTCATGCACAGAGAAGCTATGTAAGTGGAAATGACGTCACAAAAGTGTTGAATAACAAACTTATTTTTGATTGGTGTGACGCGTATATCGTAAAACGTGGACCAATCAGATATAAAGGATTTTACGTTGCCATGGAGGATATTCAATATTCCTCTAGGGGGGTCGATCTATTAGCGAAATGCTAATGTGTAGAAGAAGCGGAACCGGTCATTCTTCTCCTAACAGTCGCCGTGAACGGATGTAAGCTTCTCTTCTTAAACGCCGTTGTGTGCGGAAGAGTATAAGTTTATTCTCGTAACCATCATCGATTATAACTAGATAATCTTTACATTAAATATCATCGCTAGAAGACACACAATTTAATTATTATACACGGTAGTAAAAAAACGTATAAAACTTTTGATTCTTGCACGCATCCAGATAAACGCGTCACATCAAGTGAATCTTGTGTAAGAATAGTGTTATAAATGTTGTATCATACATCTTGTTCGAACTGGTGTTAATTGAAGTAAGGAAATAAAAGTTTCTACATTATTTAATACAGAGGAAAATGATTACTCATTTTACGTAAAATTTCCTTCCGCCGTACCACCCCTGTAAAAAGAAGATATCTAGCTCAACCGACTGAAGCCACGCCGAGGTAAGCTGGGACTTCAAGAATCATCAATTCCAACCCTGTTCCAAATGATCACCTCAACGAGGGGCATAATTCGCCATCCTTCTATACGATTCGACATTAATCTTGTTCCAAAATGGCGCCCAACGTGGGGCTCGAATAGGCAGAAGGAGGATTACACCACAGGAGAATAAATAGTGTAATGGACAGGTAACTTCGAATCAAGAAAGAAGAAAGAAGAAAAGTGAGTACGGAAAATCTTAATAGATAATTAATAGAAAAAGTGACAAAATTATAATTTTCATTTTTTTTATGTTATTAAGAAAGGGAAAAATATTACCTAAAATGGAAGGTAAAAAATTAACAGACAATAAGAATAAAAATGTTGGGGAAGGAGTGGAAAGACTAGTTAGTGATAAGAGAGCAGAAATACAAGAAGTCAGGGAAGTAGTGGAAGGAATGAGTAGTGATGATGCAGGAACAAGTAGAACAGAAATTATGCAGAGTAAAGGTAATGAAATGATAATAGACAGGTTAGAGAAAATGATGAGTAATTTTGATGCTAAAATGGATAGTTTTAGACAGGAAATAAGACAGGAAATAAGACAGAATTCAGATCAAAATTCAGAAAATTTAAATAGTTTTAGACAGGAAATAAAACAGAATTCAGAAAAGGCAGATCAAAATTTAAGGCAGGAAATGAGTAATTTAAATGCTAAAGTAGATCAAAGTTCAGAGAAATTAGAAGCTAGGATAGATCAAGGTTTAGGTAACCTAAGAAATGAAATTGAGAAAGGAAGAGAAGAGTGTAGAGAAGGCATAAAATCTTTAAAACAGAAAATAGAATCTCATGATGGAGAAATGTCTAAGTTAAAAGAGATGTTTCAGGAAATGAAAATAAGTCAGGAAAATGTAGTAAAAGATATAAGAAGTGAATTGGCTAAGGAGTCAGAAATCCTTAAGCAACAACAAATAGAATTTGTAGAAAAACAAAAAATAGAAATAGGGGAATTAGAGAATAGAATAAGACAAGAAATAGATGTAGTCTTATTAGATAATTCACGGAAATACCATGAGGAAAATATTGAAATACAGAATAATTTTGTAAGAGAAGTAAATAGTGTCAGAAATGATGTTAAACTAATTGCTACTGAGGTGCAAACACAACAAGATGAACTAAAAGTTAAATATGATGAAGTCAGTAAGTTGAATAGTGAAATGATTACAAGAATAGATTTGGCACAGGAAAGTTTTGAGAGAGAGAAAGAAAACATTACCAAGCTGAATCAAGTTGTGGTTGCATTACAGGCAAGCAAAATTTCTGAGAACCAGAGGGTAATAAAATCTAAGAATATTACATGTATTGACTCACCTGGTAATTCAGGTAATATTGTACAAAACTTAGAGAATTATTTGGAGAGTGACGATACAGAATCTTTGTCACCTGATTGTGAAGTAAATGGTAATAGACAAATACAAAACATGCACACACATACACAGTTACACAGTCAAGGTAACACAAATTGTACAAATTATTTGTTGCATGACGTAAGTCCACCTACTTTCGAAGAAGAATCGGGAGACAATCCAAAATATTTCTAAAGGAATTAGAAGAATATTTTAAAATTAAAAAGATTCCAAATGAATTTAGGATGATGATTGTTAAAAGGTGTTTGAAGAAAAATGCTTTAGAGTGGCTGAGGTTAACACTAGCATCACATGAAACGTATAGTATGTTTAGGAATGTGTTTATAAATAGGTTCTGGGGTCCAGAAAGACAGAGAAGAATTAAAGTCGAACTGGCCACTGGTAAATTCGAGTTCAAGAAGGGTGTGTCCATGACTGAATATTTCCTAAAACTTGCTAACAAAAGTAAACTTGTGAATCCAGATATGTCAGAAACCGAGATCGTGAATATGCTAATACGACATTATCCACCGCACATTAGAAACCACCTAATTGTGGCTAAGCCCGTCGACTTTACTGATATGATTGAGTTATTATCAGAATTTGAGGCTCATAACCTTAATTCTGATTCTACTCATAGTCAAGTTGATCCTGACAAGACTCATATAGAACAAAAGCAAGTAAATAGACAGGAAGTAAGACCAACATTCAGGGAAAATCACAGCCATACTAACCAAAACCAAAATAGTTTTAACCAAAATTGGGGCGGGGCACGTTCAAGAGACAACTATGAACGAAGAGAGTACAACCCCAGAAAGACATATGAATCGGTAGTGCCAGGTATAGGAAGGAGAATTCCAAATACTCCTAGGAGGAATTATAATAATGACCAACCTGTGGGAAATGTGAGGAGTAATCAGGTGAATCAACTGAGGTTTTACAGGGGAAATAACTTAAGAACGGGTTATCAAAGTAGAGGAAGAGGAACTAGCATCGAAGACTCTTCATTAAGAGATTTTGGGGGTCCTAGGTTTGAAAGGGCAGACAATAACCTAGAAAGGACACGGACTCAGGGAATAGAAAGAGAAATAAATAACGGTAGTACCAACCCAACTGCTAGTGTAACTACCGACCGCACTAATGCGGAAAACTGAGTACCAAATCATTTTGTGCCTTGGAAAGTGGTTCGGTAGAAATGACACAGGGCAAAACCAAAATTCAAATTTACCAGAAGATAAGCTCACTCTCTCCAGAAGTAAAGATCGGGAATTAGTAAATCCACCTCAGATTAACCTTCGTATAGGCGATAACGAATATAAAGTATTGATAGACACAGGAGCTAGTTCATCAGTAATAAGTGAGAACTTATTCAAGGAATTACTATCCAAGTTTAGGATTGAATATTTAAACGTGTGTAATGTATACTGTAGCACAGCTATTGGGAAAAAGAAAGATAAAGTTAAATATCAAGCGTTAATTCCTGCGCGAATAGATGATTTGAATTTCAATTTTATCGTATTGGTAATACCAAACTTAGCTCGTGATATTATTATTGGCAATGATGTATTGTATGGTTGGCAAAGTGTGATAGATTTCGAAAAACATGAAATGAAGGTCAAAGGAGATAATGAAGTAATCAAAATAAATTTGTTAGAAGAAATTATATTAAAAGAAGATGAGAAGGATAGTATAAATAATGATAGGTTTTTTGTAGAAAATATAATATTATACGAAGAAGATATAATAAATAATGAAGAAGATGATAGTGGTAAAGAAAATTTACTTTTAAATAATAAAGAAAATGAGACGTTTGACCTTGGAGATCATTGTTGCCAAATAAACACATTAAATACCGACACCGAGCGAAAACAAGAAGAGGAAGAAATGATATTCCAAAGAACTTTGAAAGAAAAGTTAGGGAAAACATACAATTTAAATCACGCGCAAAGAGAACAATTGAGGTTATGTATACTAAAGAACAGGAACGTTTTTAGTACGAAACCTGGATTGTGTAATAAGTACATACATACATTTAAGGTGAACGACATTGCTCCTTATACTCATAAAAGTAGATCTGTGCCTATCGCTATTAGACAACAAGCATCTGAAGTAATAAACGATATGCTAGAAAATGGAAATAAAATTTTAAAAGATTGGATACCAAAGTATGGGCCAATAAAGGCAATATTATCAGACAACGCAACGGTTCACCGGAGTAAATTGTTTACTTCAGAGATGAAGAACAATAATATTAAGATGTATTACTCTTCAGCATATTTTCCCCAAGGAATCCTTGCGAGAGAGTGAT
>CM060952.1:202527035-202616124 GCA_030765055.1 Mantis religiosa | reverse complement strand
TCTCTCTCTCTCACACACACACACACACACACACACACACACCACATACAAAACATAATTATTCAAAATCATCGAAGTTTTTTTTTTTTTTTTTTTTTTTTTTTTTTTTTTTTTTTTTTTTAAAGAAGACATAGTCAAGTTATTAAAAGTGAGATATTTCTTGTATAGAAAATGAGTAGTTGTCAAACATTTTTATGATTACTCACTCATCGAAGTTGTTATCAAAATATTTATCTATACTGTAATAAGCTCTGCTTAACAAGAGTTTCGTCAGTTTAGATTTAAACTTAGCAGCTGACACTGA
The DNA here is from genome assembly GCA_030765055.1 of Mantis religiosa. Classification (NCBI taxonomy): domain Eukaryota; kingdom Metazoa; phylum Arthropoda; class Insecta; order Mantodea; family Mantidae; genus Mantis; species Mantis religiosa. The sequence continues at coordinate 202,615,820 of CM060952.1, read as the reverse complement.
TTTTTTAGGCTTTCCGAAAGCTTATTAAGTAGTTTTGGACCAAAGTATTGGGGCTTATGTTCAAAAAGTTTTAGCCTGTGACCTTTAACTATATAGTTATTCTTTCCCCTTGTTTCATATGTGTGGACATCGGAATTTGTGGAGGTTATGTTCCTGTTATGTGCAAAATGTATTGTTCGCAGAATAAATATGCAGGGAAGAGTAAGTATGTTTTAATTTTTAAAATACGGCCTGCATGAACTCGTACGTGTTATTTTTGCCAGGTATCTGACAGCTCTTTTCTGTAGGAGAAAAATTCTGTTAAAGTTTAATTTGGAAGTGTGTCCTCACAGCTCGACGCCATAAGAAATGTGTGAATATATTAATGCAAAATACACTAACTTACTAGTATCTACTGAGAGAAAATTGGCTAAATATCGCAACACAAAAACTCCTGAGCTTAGTTTACTTTCTAGTTTTTCAATGTGGTTGTTCCAAGTTAACTTGTCATCAAGGATTAAACCTAAAATATTTACACTTTTTACACACTGGACTAGACTATTGTCTATATTAAGCTGAGGTTCGAAAGGACGTCTCTTAAAATCAAATAGAATTAATTCGCTTGTTCATTATTATTAATAGTACACAGCGTGATATCATTAAAATACTGTGCCACGATATTGGAAGTCAAATTTGCATCGATTTCTAGTGTCTGCCTCACGTTCAAGAGGTGCCGAGTTCGAATCTCGGTCAGGGTGAGTTGCCTGGATAAGGTTTTTTCCGGGGTTTTCCCTTATCCTGATAGACGGGTATTTTTTTTGCTCTTTATAACAAGTACAATAGTATATACAATTTAAAACTTGTTTAAGATCATAGTCCAATTAAAAATAAATAAAGACAATACAATTACAAGTAATAACAGTTAAAGTGCTAAAATAATACATAAAGATGATTATAATACAAATACATTGATAAAAAGTTACTGTAGGTCAATTACAATATTATTATCATTCATAAATTCTTCTACGACATAGTAAGCTTTTGATTTAAGAAAATTAGTTACCTAATATATAAAGTCAACATGACAAATTCAATAACATGGCCGGGATTTGAACCACGGATCTCCTGGTTTCCGTCCAGTCGCTCTAACCCATTGAGCTACCATGGCTAACGTGCCGTCCTGACATTAAATTCTCCATTCGACTCGTATATTTCCCCGGTAGACCACTAGAGGCTCTCGCATTCCAGATACACCATTTGTGGCGATTTACTATCGTAATTACTTGAGTCCCAGGCTTCACCATTTAACTCTTATTATTTTAGTTATTATTTTAGCCTATAAACGGCTAGTGTTAAGAAATGATTAATTTCCATCAATTAACTAAAATAATATTAGTTAATATATGTTTAAACTTAGGTAATGGAGTAACATTTCTAAAATTTATTGGTAATTTATTGACTAATTTACTGCCAATATAATCATTCTTTCTTCCATATAATTTGAATCTATGTGATTGAGTTATCAAGTTCTGTTTTCTCTAGTGTTGTAGTTATGAATAGCTGAATATTGAGGCAAAGACCTATTTCGCATAAAGGTACAATATGGATTTTAATATAAAGATACTGGGAAGGGTAAGTATTGAAAGAGTTTTGAATGCTTCCTCACAAGGACTATACATTGCCAGATTGGTTATGTATCTGATGGCCATGGACCCCACACTCACTGGAGCATCATTTCACCCATTTCATTCATCATCCGATATGACTTAACGTTGAGGACGGAAATTGCTTTAAAAAAATCATCATTATTGGTGGTGGTGTTGCGGGCGACTTTTTGAATACCGAACTTCGTTAATGTTTATTCGTAAGCTGATAGCTCATCGCTGGTCTCGGGTTTAAAGCAGTAAACACAAGATGTGACCTGAGCTGAGCATATGCGTGTTACTTCCTTATCACATTTTGTGTTTATGCAGTACTCAGATAGCACCTCGGAGACATATGACGAATCACTCAAATGAGTCATTCCATGTCAAAACGAACACGTCTGAGACATGACCTTTTTGTATTTTCTCCAAAGTTTTTTTACGTAACACCTAGAAGATATTAAATAACCTGTCTATTTTGTTTTTGGTGTGGCACGATTATTTAGAGATTTATTGAATATTATATTTTGCATATATTCGCCTGCTGTGTTATATGAAAATCGTTATAAAAAGATTATATGAATAATGAAATGTTAGTGTTTGAGATATTATGAAGTACAAATGTTGCAGTTTAATATGCTATTTTTTAGGTTCGGTGAAAACAAAAAATGGGCGCCATTTAATGGGGTAAGTTTTTGAAAATGTGTTTTAATTAGCAAGTTATTACTTTATAAAAACGAAAAAAATATCATTATAATCTTTGAAATATTATGCATGGAATTTCATTGGTATCAGAATGGGATTGAAGTAAAAAGCAGTGTCATAAATACTTTACTGGTGACGTGTGAGGTGATTCACGTCCGGACCGAGAGTGCTGTGAATACGCGGGCGAGCTATCATTTTACTTCCGGTGTTTACCGTTCAGATCTGCATCTATGCATAATAAGTTGAAACCTCAGTATGTTGTCAACTGACATTTCGTGTAAGTTCTGAAGTGTGGAAGTTTATTTTCATCATGTCAGATTTGGTTCAAAGGAGTTATTGTTGCTGTTTTAATCCATTCAAACTAGTTAACCACAGAGTAGGACATAAAAAGTTAAGGCCAGTAACCTCAGCAATGCTCATTAAACTCAAACTGGAAGGCGTAAACCTATCTTGTGATTTGAAAGAGTGTGACAATTGTCGCAAGAAAATTTCTAAACTTCCAAAGCAACAAAGTACAAGTGAGTTATGTGTACCAATTGCAAGTGAACGTGCAGTACTAGAAGAATGTGAAAATACAGATAGTGATTGTTTTTCCTCATCCTCCAGTGATGCAGTAAGTATGGACACAAAAGACGCAGCAAGAAAACTGAATGAGAGTTTAGTGGCAATAGGAGAATCGTCTATAAAAAAAAAAAAAAAAAAAAAAAAAAAAAAAAAAAAAAAAAAATCGCAAAAAACGTTATCCTCGGGATAAGTTTCAGAAAATATCGCAGGCAATGAAGGATAAAGTAATTCATATTGCAGACTCCACTTCAAATGAAAATTCACATCATTCTGAAATAATACAGAAACTAATAAATTTTTTCCATGAAACTGATGAGAAACTCTCAAAATACAAATACTGACGATTTTTGACAGCTGATCTTACAAGAGAATAAAACAACATTTTGGTGTGTCAACTCACATGATACGAATATCTAAACAGGTGGCTAAAGAGAAAGGAATTTTAGGAACTCCAAGACACCAAATCAGGAAAATGCCTTGACCCATCTACATTTAAAGAGGTGTCTGAATTTTATAATTCTGATGATGTGAGTAGGGTTATGCCTGGCAGAAGAAATGTAGTTTCTGTTAAAGAAAATGGTAAGAGAATCCATAAACAGAAAAGATTGATGCTTTGCAATCTTAAGGAAACTTACCAAAGCTTTAAAGATATGCATCCGGATGTCAGAATAGGGTTTTCAAAATTTGCGGAATGAAGGCCTAAAGAATGTATAGTTCTTGGAACTAGTGGAACCCATTCAGTTTGTGTTTGTGCTCATCACGAAAATGTCAAATTAATGCTTTATGGTATCAGTATTTATCATCTCACTGCAAATTTAAATCCCATTTTAACTAATTATAAGGACTGCTTGACACACATCGTCTGCAAACCCCCAACATCTGTTTTTTAAAGACATGTAAAGCTTGTCCAGGAACTGAAAATATAACGAATCATTTACAACAACTGCTTGATGAACAAGATACTCATGAGATTACCTACAGACAGTGGGTGACTGTAGATCGCACAAATTTAGAAACCTTGATACCGCCCGTAGAGGATTTTCTAGGCAAATATCAACAAAACTCGGCAATTTACTTCCACATACATTCATAGCTCAGCAGCAGAATTTATTTTTGCGGGAGTGTAAAGAAAATCTGGCACTAGGCGAATGCATAGTGATAGCTGATTTCTCGGAAAATTATGCTTTTGTTATTCAGGATTCTGTTCAGGGGGTACACTGGAACAATAGTCAGGCCACAATTCATCCTTTTGTGGTCTACTATAAACACAATAATGACATAAAACATTTTAACTTTGTTGCTATTTCTGAATGCTTAAAACACGACACCAGAGCTGTCCACCTTTTCCAAACAAAACTGTTACTGTTTCTGAAACAGAAACTTAGAGTACTGCTTAAAGTAATATATTTTTCAGATGGGTCAAGTGCTCAGTATAAAAATAAAACAAATTTTTCAAACATCTGTTTACACGAAAATAACTTTCAAATTCAAGCATAGTGGCACTTTTTCGCCACATCCCACGGAAAAGGCCTTGTGAAGGCATCGGTGTACTGTTAAAAGACTTGCAATGAAAGCTAGCCTTCAGCCTGGAATAGACCCTATCACAAGTCCAAGAAAACTGTTCACCTGGCCGAGAAGAACATTTGCAGTGTAGTTTTCAACTTTTTCTCCGATACTCACATAAGGAGCACAATAATGTATTTCAATCAAGATACCAACAAGCAAAACTGGTGCGAGGCACTTTACAATTGCATTCTTTTGTGCCAATATCTGTAGCTCAGCAGTAATAAAAAACTATCCGTTTTAAAGTGAAGGGAGAGTAATGGATATTAAAACTCTTTAACCAATCTCTGATTAATTTTAAATCAATGCAACAAAATATGTGGTGATTGCAAGTGTAAATTTGTGACTGGAATTTCAAACTATGGAATGTCGTGTGATGAATGTGATCAAAGAGAACTATTAATAGTATCCTCACCAAGCTTCTGGAAACAGAAATCATAATTGACCTTGTAGGTGATGATGGCAGTGCAACGCAAGATGCGCCGTCAGCTGCCACATGGTGTGTGTGCGTCTTGACCTTGTAAGCAGCGCTGCACGACTTGGTAAGTTACTTAATTTCTCTCTTATTATTTGGAATCCCAATCTGAATTTTTTCCTGAGGTTATATGACATCATGAGGTTAGTTTTAAATTTTTTTTCGGAATTTTTTAGCAATGTGCTAGCATTGATAATGATATTTGTAATCTTAATGCCTTTCTGAAAATGTAAATATTACACGAAATATTTTTTTGTTTAATGTGTAAATGAAGTATACATTTCAATTTAGTAAATGAGCCAAAAATTATATTTTTCTGCCAAAAATAACCAGATATATTCACATTAATGTAGAACGATGCGCGCAAAATACCCAAATGTTTAATGCTTTTTATAGGCCAAAATAATTAAACCAGAGACTAACAAAAAAATACGTGTATCATTTTTTCCTTCATAGAACATATAAACTCAATATCAATGAAATCGGAGACATGAAGGTCAATTTTTCCTGAAATTTGTGCGATTTGACATGGAATCACTCATATAAGAAATGCCTTGCTTGGGAAAATAAAATTTTAGGACAGTGCTATGTATTCTCAAGGAATTATGTTGTTTAAATTACCAAATATGTAAAAAGCTGGAGATTTTCAAGTTCTTTTCATTTTTAAAGTAGAGAAGTAGATTTCTAAAAAAGCAGAAATTTCCTCCTAAATCAGTAGACCTGGCAACTATGGTCACGGAAACAAGTTGTTGCCAAGTGCAGGGATTTGAAATACGCGAATATAGAGAAACGCTGCCAACATATTTTCTATTTCTTATTATAAACTAGAGATAATATAATGGGAATACTGCGTAGTAAGATGCCACACTGGGTTTCAGCAACGGCAACTCACTAAATATAGAAATCGATGCAAATTTGATCTCCAATATCGTGACACAGTATTTTAATGATATCAGGCTGTGTACTAATGAACAAAAAAAGCGAATTAATTCTATTTGATTTTAAGAGACGTCATTTCGAACCTCAGCGTAATATAGACAATAGTCTAGTCCCAGTGTGTAAAAAGTGTAAATATTTCAGGCTTATTCCTTGATGACAAGTTAAATTGGAACAACCACATTGAAAAACTAGAAAGTAAATTAAGCTCAGGACTTTTTGTGTTACGATATTTAGTCAATTTTCTCTCAGTAGATACTAGTAAGTTAGTGTATTTTGCATTAATATATTCACACATTTCTTATGGCATCGAGCTGTGGGGACACACTTCCAAATTAAACTTTAACAGAATTTTTCTCCTACAGAAAAGAGCTATCAGATACCTGGCAAAAATAACACGTACGAGTTCATGCAGGCCGTATTTTAAAAAATTAAACATACTTACTCTTCCCTGCATATTTATTCTGTGAACAATACTTTATGTACATAACAGGAATATAACCTCCACAAATTCCGATGTCCACACATATGAAACAAGGGGAAAGAATAACTATATAGTTAAAGGTCACAGGCTAAAACTTTTTGAACATAAGCCCCAATACTTTGGTCCAAAACTACTTAATAAGCTTCCGGAAAGCCTAAAAAATACTGTGTCAGCTGCTAAGTTTAAATCTAAACTGACTAAATTCTTGTTAAGCAGAGCTTATTACAGTATAGATGAATATTTTTGATGACAACTTCGATGATTTTGAATAATTATGTTTTGTGATGGTGTGTGTTTGTGTGAGTGTGTGTGTGTGAGAGAGAGAGAGAGAGAGAGAGAGAGAGAGAGAGAGAGAGAGAGAGAGAGAGAGAAGATGAATGACAATTTTTTTGACATTTCTGATCGTTTTACCTTTAAGAGAGAGTATGCATTACAAATGACATGGCTTAATTGTGTTCAAACACTGTATTAAGTTGCTATATATATCATCATGAAGCTGTGGAGACAAGAGTGGGTAAGCAATGATCCACTGCCACAGTTTCCTTACGTATCGCTAGTTTGATTACGCAATGTTGGTATTTTCGCGAAAGCATGCTTTGGATGTTGGCAACGCTAGAGCCATGGCATCACTCCCGTCGTTACCCAACTGAAGAATGGTTACATATCTACACAGATGGATCTAACTTGGATAACAACTCAGGAGCAGGAATTAAGTGTGCACTGTTCTCATTCTATCAACCAGCAGGATACCACACAACAAATTTTGATGCAGAAGTAACGGCTATTCATATTTCACTCCAACACCTTCTATACAGAATAGATAAATTCAAAAATGCTGTCATACTTTCTTACTCTAAAGCAGCATTATATACAATAAGTTCATATAAAATGAGGTCAATCCAAATTAAAGAATGTCACAAAATGATCTAACAACTTCAAAAAACTACAGAAAAGAATTATATTACAGTGAATACCTGCACATTGTGGAATTGCTGGAAATGAATCGGCTGACTTTCTTGCCAAAAAAGGGTGCAAATTTAATTCAGAACAAAAGTAAAACCTTACCATTTACATTCATAAAAAGATTAATTAAAAATATAGAAACAAACAAAACCAATCAATATGTAACAAAGCCAAAGGTAAAAAATGGAACATTTTAATTAAAAATCCAGAAATTATTCCAGAAATCCCACGTAAAGCTGCAGTAGCAAATTTTAGATTACTTACAGAACATGATTATTTGGCCAAACACTTACACAGAATAGGAATTTATACAAGTCCAAATTGTCCTCTGTGCAACAAAGAGGAAATGACTGAAGAACATCTTCTAACCTGTGACGCACTACACAGAAATATTGGAGAGCAAGAGAGCTAATGGCTTCATTGCCAAAGCCTAGCATTTGATAACAACATAATTGGCTTAAAATGATAAAGTGAACTAAAGTCAACTAAATATATACTTTTACGAAAATGTTAACATCCAACGTCTCCGTGGGGAGTTTGTTAATAAATATTAGTTTTTTGTGATTTGTGTAACACGAAACTCACGCCTATATTCATTTGTACATCCGCTCTTAGTCACCTGTTCATACTTCCAGATTCTGAAGAAGGTAAGGAATTATTCGAAATACGTTCCCTCGTGTCAGCAGTGAATCAAACACAGAACCTTCCAATCCAGAAGTACGAACTAATTGCTTCGCTTTGTATTCTAAAGTTGTTCATATACCTACACCACGTCAATCAGTGAGTCAGATTTTCACTATCATCTTACAATAAATGTGATTTACATCTGGATATCAAATTACTTAATACTATATATATACTCGACATCATTACATATAATCTTCAAGATTAACCTACCTTATGTGGACACACTAAGCTTCAGCCATTGAACCTATTCCGACTGCAGCCAGACGCTATTTGAGGACTGCAACTGAGCCTCGCCACTTCCTCCCGCCAGCGGCGAGTCTACTACGCAATTGTCGTTAACAATTGAAAATTATTAGATATTATTGCATGTCAAACTGAAAAATCTAACTGTGTAACAAAGTATATTATAAAATAAAGAATTAATATGTAAATTTAATAATAATAGCAGAACTTCTATTTTATTTTAATACTTTAACAATTTAATTGATTACGTCATATAGATTACGTACTTGATTACGTCATATAGATAGAACAGCCATGAATATGGGATATTTTTTTCTACTTTTCTTTATTCACTCTGAAATAAACTGATCTTAAATTTACGTTTTCGTTATAGACTTACATAATATCAATTAAAAATCTCTTTACAGCCACAGCAGACCATCTTAATTATTTATTTATTTATTCTATTAGCACCTCGTTGCCAACCAAACTGAAACAAACTGCCTTCCGTAACCAAGCTACGAATTCATATTCATATTTATTGTAAGTTAATACAGTGTTTGAACACAATTAAGCCATGTCATTTGTAATACATACTCGTCTCTTAAAAGTAAACGATTAGAAATGTCAAAAAAAAATTGTCATTCAACTTCTCTCCTCACCGTGCTAGGGGTCCGGGTTCGATTCCTGGCGGTGGGGGTGGGGATTTTTCTCCGTCCAACATAATTCCCCATCTTCCACAGAGTCTGGAAGTGTAAATGTGTGCGTGGTGTAATGATTAAAAACCAAAAGATAACGAGTTTAACACCTTCGGTATGTTCCAAAGGAAAACTGGCCGCCGATATGACCATAGTAGTTAAAGGCGGGGTATAAATGGAACAAAAAAAACTTCTCTCTCTGTCTCTCTCTCTCTCTCTCTCTCTCTCTCTCTCTCTCTCTCTCTCTCTCTCTCTCTCTCTCTCTCTCTCTCTCTCTCTCCTCTCTCTCTCTCTCTCTCCTCTCTTCTCCTCTCTCTCTCTCTCTCTCTCCTCTCTCTCTCTCTCTCTATCTCTCTCCTCTCTCTCTCTCTCTCTCTCTCTCTTCTCTCTCATCTCTCTCTCTCTCTCTCTCTCTCCTCTCTCTCTCTCTCTCTCTCTCACACACATATAAATACATAGATATAAAACATAATTATTCAAATTATATATAATATATATAATTATATATAATTAGTAAATTATATATATATAGATGACTCTGAGCACCAGCTGATATATGACATACAGCAAGACCTGAATGCATTGAATAGCTGGTTTAAGGGCAATAAGTTAACATTAAATGTCTGTAAAACAAAATATATGTTATTTCATAAAAGATCATACGTACCAGTAGTAAATAACAAGATACATGTTGATAACGCAGTGATTGAAAGAGTAACAAAATTAAAATATATAGGTTTGATTCTAGACAGTACGCTCACATGGAAGGACCATATCATGCATGTAAAAAAATAAGATTCTTCCTGTGTTAGCTGTAATTCACAGGCTGAAATTCAAAGGATTCAGTGTAAATCATTTACGAAGTATCTACTACCATGGTTTAATTCAATCTCATTTGGATTACTTAAACATCTTATGGGATAACTCTGTTAAATATTTAATTCATGACCTCGAAGTACTTCAAAATCGTGCCTTGAAAATAATCTACAATCTACCCTTTAGAACAAACACAAAAACACTCTACCATGTAACTAACATTTTACCATTACAAGTAAACATAGAGTTGTCCTTGCTAATATATCTCCACAAAATAAAAATAATCTTCTAAAGTCCAATCTAACATTTGAAAGCTCCTCACATATATATATATAATACGAGAAATAAAGGAAACTTAACAAAACCAACAGTGAACACTTCTACTTATGGCCTGAACAGCTTAACCTCACACGTTATCAACTTATATAATGCGCTGCCACTGGAACTGAAAGGCTGCAGGAACATAAAAGGTTTTAAAAGGAAAGTTGCTGAAAATTTACTGAAGGCATATATTGATAGCTGATAAAGTGTTACACATTTATAGCTGGTTTGAAAGCTGAACTGTTTAAAAATTCATATGGATTAATGTCCCATAGAATATGTAGCTTCTATTTTTCTGTTAAGTTCTTTGTTACTATTATTTCTTGAGTGATAGTGAATGTTTGTATCTTTGTATGTTTCATATATGTTATTCTTGTACGGTAATTCATTCCTATTATGAAAATGTAATATAAGTATTGTTAAGGGCTGTTTGCCATCATTTTATATATTTTTGTACTGTTCCCTAGCATGAGCAATGGCTCTGGGAACCTTTTCAGAGAACAATAAATAAATTAAAAAAATAAAATAAAATAAAAAAAATCATCGAAGTTGTCATTAAAATATTCATCTATACTGTAATAGGCTCTGCTTAACAAGAATTTAGTCAGTTTAGATTTAAACTTAGCAGCTGACACAGTATTTTTTAGGATTTCCGGAAGTAGTTTTGGACCAAAGTATTGGGGCTTATGTTCAAAAAGTTTTAGCCTGTGACCTTTAACTATATAGTTATTCTTTCCCCTTGTTTCATATGTATGGACATCGGAATTTGTGGAGGTTATGTTCCTGTTATGTACTAAAGGTATTGTTCGCAGAATAAATATGCAGGGAAGAGTACGTGTTATTTTTGCCTGGTATCTGATAGCTCTTTTCTGAAGGAGAAAAATCCTGTTTAAGTTTAATTTGGAAGTATGTCCCCACAGTGTGAATATATTAATGCAAAATAACTCATGAAACCGAAAAGTTCCTTTAAATAATAGTTCTTCATTACAACTTAACCATATAAACTTCCCATAATGATGATAATATTATTTATTTTGTTTATTATCCAATTTTTTGATTCCTATTTTACCCAAAGGTATATTAGGAATACAGTTTTACAAATTTATGAATATAATACAATTTACAAAAACATAACAAATTTGATATCAAACTGACAAACAGTAAACATCAAGATGAATCATTTAGCTTAAGAAATATTTTGTTTAGGAAATATTGATAAGTTTTGTAATTCATCAGAATATGTGTAAGTGGTTTTGAGAAAGTGTAACGTAAGCATTGAAGCAATAATTCAAGTTCGTATATTTCAAAACAGAAAAAGGGCGGTCAAATAAAATGTGAGGGAGATCTTGAAGATGATTTCCACAAATACAGTCACCTGTGGATTTCATTTTGAATCGAAATAAGCTGAAAATGTGCCATGTCCAGTTAAGAATTGAGTGAGAACATAGGATTGACGAATTTACATTTATGTGTGTCAGAAACTGTTGAGAAATATAAATTCTTAGTCAAAGCACCGCAATCACTTTTTAACCATTATTCATTCCAGACGTTGATGATAATCTCCTTTAATGTTTGCCTCACATAAGAAATGGGGCATAGAGTGTAAGTCTCTGGAAGATCTGAAGTCGCAGCTCTCTTTGCAAGCTCATCGGCAATCCCCTACGTGTCCTCTGACCCATTTAATACACAGATGAGAACTACAAAACAATTGATTTCTTATTTCAGCTGCAATAGGACTGCTGTTTTTCGTATCTTTCAAAGCTGCAATTGCTGCATGTGAGTCACTGTAAAGGCGAGCGGTATATTGATGATAACATTAATAATAATTATTATAATTATAATAACGATAAAAGAAATCTCCCTGCCCTTTTAAGAGTGGTATTAATAGACTATCAAGCTATTATTATTATTATTATTATTATTATTATTATTATTATTATTATTATTATTATTATTATTATTATTATTATTATTATTATTATTATTATTATTATTATTATTATTATTATTATTATTATTATTATTATTATTATTATTATTATTATTATTATTATTATTATTATTATTATTATTATTATTATTATTATTATTATTATTATTATTATTATTATTATTATTATTATTATTATTATTATTATTATTATTATTATTATTATTATTATTATTATTATTATTATTATTATTATTATTATTATTATTATTATCATCATCATCATTATCATTATCATCACTATCATTATCATTATTATTTACTTATTATTTAATTATTATTATTATTATTATTATTATTATTATTATTATTATTATTATTATTATTATTATTATTATTATTATTATTATTATTATTATTATTATTATTATTATTATTATTATTATTATTATTATTATTATTATTATTATTATTATTATTATTATTATTATTAAAGATATCAAGATATCTGGGAGGAAATTTCAAAACTCTATCACGTTCACTATCTTGTGTCCACAGAACGCCAAACTTTAGGTTTTGCTGAAAATTAATACAATTATTATGAATCATTATAATACAAAACCTTAACACCTCATTAAATTTTTCTAACGTCCACCTCATTGTTACCAGTTTCATCCAAGTGAATAGAAAATGTCAATATATTCAAGAACAAATAGCACAAAGTACAGTTATAAGTCGCACAATGTTTCTTGAACACTAAAACAGGATAAGGGAAAACCTCCAACGTTAAGTCATATCGAACGATGAATGAATTGATGTCCTTATGAGTACAGGGTACATACAGCTTAGAGATACCAGACATTCATCTTTCAGCATAAAGGAAAACCTCCAACGTTAAGTCATATCGGACGATGAATGAATGTATGTCCATATGAGTACATGGTACATAGAGCTTAGAGTTCCCAGATATTCATCTTAAAGGATAAGGGAAAACCTCCAACGTTAATTCATATCGGACGATGAATGAACTGATGTCCATATGAGTACAGGGTACATAGAGCTTAGAGATACCAGACATTCATCTTTCAGCATAAGGGAAAACCTCCTACGTTAAGTCATATCGGACGATGAATGAACTGATGTCCATATGAGTACAGGGTACATAGAGCTTAGAGTCCCCAGATATTCATCTTTCAGCATAAGGGAAAACCTCCAACGTTAAGTCATATCGGACGATGAATGAATTGATGTCCATATGAGTACAGGGTACATAGAGCTTAGAGGTACCAGACATTCATCTTTCAGCATAAAGGAAAACCTCCAACGTTAAGTCATATCGGACGATGAATGAATTGATGTCCATATGAGTACATGGTACATAGAGCTTAGAGTTCCCAGATATTCATCTTTAAGGATAAGGGAAAACCTCCAACGTTAAGTCATATTGGACGATGAATGAATTGATGTCCATATGAGTACATGGTACATAGAGCTTAGAGTTCCCAGATATTCATCTTTCAGCATAAAGGAAAACCTCCAACGTTAAGTCATATCGGACGATGAATGAAATGATGTCCATATGAGTACATGGTACATAGAGCTTAGAGTTCCCAGTTATTCATCTTTAAGGATAAGGGAAAACCTTCAACGTTAAGTCATATTGGACGATGAATGAATTGATGTCCATATGAGTACAGGGTACATAGAGCTTAGAGTTCCCAGATATTCATCTTTAAGGATAAGGGAAAACCTCCAACGTTAAGTCATATTGGACGATGAATGAATTGATGTCCAAATGAGTACAGGGTACATAGAGCTTAGAGTTCCCAGATATTCATCTTTAAGGATAAGGGAAAACCTCCAACGTTAAGTCATATTGGACGATGAATGAATTGATGTTCAAATGAGTACAGGGTACATAGAGCTTAGAGTTCCCAGATATTCATCTTTAAGGATAAGGGAAAACCTCCAACGTTAAGTCATATCGGACGATGGATGAAATGATGTTAAAATGAGTACAGAATACATAGAGCTTGAAGTTATCATTTATCTTTCAGAATAAGGGAAAACCCCGGAAGAAACCTTATCCAGGTAAGTGACCCTGACGGACATTGGAACTCGGGACCTCTTGTACGTTTGGCAGATATAATACCGAGTCGGGGATAATATGAAGCATTTTAGGTAATGTTAAATACTGGCAGATAAAGCTTGTAAATAATTTAACTTACGTTACAAATTATAGTTGTATATTATCTGCAAGTTTGGAGTATAAGTGCACGTGTTAGAGATTTTAGTAATAAATTTAGAACGTTTGATTATAGTTTTTACTAATGTACACAGTAGGATAAAAGGAAAATTTTCTTCAGCTTGTTTACACGGTTTTAGCTACCTCTATCGACCAAGTTTGACCTCTAGGAACAGAAAATCTGTCGTGTGTTATATGCAGAAATGTTCAATAATTACTGTACATCGAGTGTAATATGATTAACTGATTAGTGAATACAGAATTAGAAACCAGATCAGTTGGAGTATCTTAATTACTTATTAAGGAGATTTTGCTGGATGTCGTGCATCTCAGAGTGATGACTAGAGCGTGGATTTATATGTACCTACTGTAAAGTATGAATATACTCATGCATCTATGCATTAAAATATGGTAAATATGGTCTAAAACTTTAAACTGTGCGTTTAAGACAAGGTACAGTACGTCACCTTTCTCACGGTTATTAATCTTGAACCAATCAAAAGTAAATTACGAAGGCTGTTCAATAAAGAATGATCACAACTCTTTTTGACAACCTACCTTTATTCATCCTCATAATTTTGATGGTCCTTTTCAAAATAGTCTACCCTGAATGCGATTCACTTGTCCCAGCGTTTCTGCCAGTCTTCAAAGACATGCTGGAAAGCATTTTGAGAGATCCTTCAAAATCGCCTCCGCAGCCTTCACCACTGCATCTGATGATGGATAATGTCTCCGACGAAGGCGTTTCTTCAAGTTAGGGAATAGAAAAAAGTCACATGGGGCTAAATCTGGACTATAGGGAAGGTAAGGGATGCACTTTACGTTGATTTTAGCAAATTACTCAACAACAACATTGGCAATATGTGGCCACGCATTATTGTGGTGCAGCATCTAGTCTGCTTAACGAAAATGTGTTCTTTGGCGCCTGATATGGACTTGCAATGTTTTCAGGTCATCCCTGTAGTATTGTCCAGTTACTGATGTGTGTGCAGGTACAACATGCTGATAAACCATTCCATGAATATCAAAGAATGAGAAGACCATAACTTTCTCAGCAGAAGCAACCGGTATTGCTCTTTTTTTTGGGGGGGGGGGGTTGGTCATGAAGGAGATTTCCACACTGAGCTTTGCTGTTTGCTCTCAGGATCAGAATGATGTAGCCAAGTTAGTTTCATTAGCAGTGATTACGTTTGAAAGAAACTCCGGATCTTCCTCTAACATCAACTTTAACTCCATGCAGACCTGCATGCGAATGTCCTTTTGTTTGGGAATCAACAGTCTTGGAACCCATCGCGCACAAACACGTCTCACGTGTAATGTTTCTGTCACCAACGTGTGGGTGGCACACAATGAAATGTTCAGTATTTCAGAAAGTGATCTTAAGGAAATTCGTAGATCCTCTCTCTAAATGGCAGCAGTAGTGTTGATGTTTTCTTCCGTAAGAGCAGTAACTGGAGCACCGGGTCCACCTTCCTTTAAAATTGATTGTCTCCCCTCTTTAAACATTTTAAACCACCTTCAAGCTGTGGTGTAGGAAAGAACAGACTCTCCATAGGTCTCCTGTAACATTGTATAGGCCTCAACTGAAGATTTGTTGAGCTGAAAGCAGAATTTCAAAGCCGCATATTGCTCCTCGCGTGTTAACTCCATTGCAGAGGTAGGTGATACTGAACGTGTCTGAACTTGCCTGGTTCTCACAGGCAGGAACCAGGAGTACCAACAATGAAACTACTACGTTGTGTTTCTTTTACATTAAGCTAAGAGAATGTATTAGGTTTGAATTTTAGTGCGAAAAATTATGACTGTAAAAAAATTATGATCATTCTTTATTGAACAGCCCTCGTATTAAACAAGGTCACTAACACTGGGGAACAAAAAAAAAAAAAAAAAAAAAAAAAAATATTTTTTATATACCCGAAACAAAATAGGCAAATTCTTATGTAAACTGATCTGCTGATTCCAAAAATGCCCCTCAAAATGCTGTATCACGTAACGTTTTTTAGGTATTCATAATTTTTTATGAAAACTTACAGAAATGTGACGTGATAACTCATATTTGATTCATTGAAAATAATAGGTATTTTATTGCCAAATAACATTGAAAATAATAATTATTATTAATTATTATTATTAAAATAAATGAACACAAGATAATGATGAAAACCAATACCTGAATTATCTCAGAAGTGTTTCACTGTTTTTTTTTTTTTTTTTTTTTTTTTTTTTTTTATTGACACTCCCGTTTGAGGAACCAACAATAGTCTCCGAACATGGCTGAATCCCTGCGACCCTAGTAACGTCTTTCCATCTCTGAAATGTCCTGGTGAAAACGCTCACCTTGCTCATCACTTACTACAGCTCCTACGTATGTAGGGAAACTATCAAGGTGAGAGTGCAAAAAGTGGATTTTAAGTGACATATGGCAACCCATTTCTTTGTAGCTCCTTAATAGTTCTGAGACTAAAGTTTCATACTTTTCTTCTTTGTTATTGCCCAGGAAGCCTTCCACCACTGATTTAAATGATTTCCATGCTGCCAGTTCAACACGTTTAAGCTTTGATTAAAAACACTGTCTTTAAGAAGTAGTCTTATTTGAGGACCAACAAATATACCTTCCTTCAATTTAGATTCACTTATTTTGGGAAAGATACTTCTTAAATACTTAAATGAACTTGCACTTTTGTCCAAACCTTTAACAAAATTCTTCATTAACCCGAGCTTTATGTGAAGTGAGGGGAGAAGAACTTTGGGTCTACTAGAGGCACATACTTAGCACTACTTGCTCCAGGGGTATAGTCTTTCATTTCCCCCCCACTCTTTCACTATGAAATGCTTGTCAGTTGCCCTACTGTCCCATAAGCACAAAAAACAGCAATGTTTTGTGAAACCTCCCTGCAGTCCCGATGGCGATGCAACTACCTTGAGGTCACTACAAATTTCCCAGCCATGGTTTTGATAACTAATAGCATCTAAAATGATGAACATGGAATCGTATGTCTCCTTCATTCCTATGGCATGAAATAAAGGTATTGAAGGTAGTAAATTGCCATTATGAAGCAACACTGCCTTTAAGCAGGTTTTAGAAGAGTCAATGGCTATTATTTTAAATTAAGTCAATATGAGTTGGTATCATACCTCATTTCTGTAATTTTATACAAAGGAATATCTCAAAAACGTTACGTGATACAGCATTTCCAGAGGCATTTTTGGAATCAGCGAGTCATTTTGCATAAGAATTAGCCTATTTTGTTTCGGGTACAAAAAACGTGTTCCCTAGTGAATTAATTGATATACACTAGTCTCTCTTTCAATCTATTCTAGTATAGTAGTGTTTATCGGAATAAACAAATATTTTTCACGGTTTTCTAAAATAAACTATTTTCTTCTGTTAATTAAAACGTTTTTTTTATTTCTATCAGCAGCTGTTTGTAGATGTTGCGTAATCTATCATTTTTGTTACGTGATACCTATAACAATGGCATATAAATAATATGGGTTTATTTAGTTGAGTAAAACCGACAATGACGAACTCGAAAATACAAAAAAAAAAAAAAAAAAATACAAAAATAAAACTTAATATTTTAATACAGTTGTGCACTACTATACTTCCATCTGTAGTTAAGACTAGGATTTCCATCAATCTATTAAAAAAGAAAGAAAAATTTGTTGCTCTTCTCATTGGGCATTGTATTATATACCCTTCTCCAGTGCTTACACTTCATACATTACAATTAGCAGCACATAATCTCAAGTTTAAAAGTTAAGTGAAAATGACACCTCTTAGTTCTTGGAGATGTTATTGTTGCGCCAGACGGCTTCCTTTGCAATGTTAGTACAAACCCTTATCAAGTTTTATGATGCAACGGCCTCTAGGCACTTTGAAGATTTCCGGCATGATTGTTGATCACTACTTAGTTTACGTAAATTATTGATCGGCATACGAGGGTGGTCTGAAAAGTTTCCTACCCCAACATGAAAATAGCAGCACTCATAAATAAAAGTTACTGATTTCGTTGTTCATCTGTTGACAGTTACTCACCAGTTTAAGCCATTTTGGACGCTCTGTTGTTATGTAACATTCATTTGAGTGAATTGATGTGAGTGTTTTTATGAAAATGAACAAAATCGAATATCGAGCTGTCATTAAATATTTCTTTTGAAAGGCAATACGCCTACGCAAATCAAAGATGTGTTGGATTCTGTGCATGGGGACTCTGCACCTTCACCTACCACAGTGACATTTTGGGCAGCTGAATTTAAACGTGGCTGTAAGAGCTTGGGAGACGAAGAATGTTCGGGCATCCAAAAACTACAACTACCGGCGAAAACATCGCCAAAGTTCACCAAATGGTGCTAGACAACCGCCAAATTACAGTGAGAGAGATAGCAGAGGCCAGAAACATGTCATAAGTACGTGTTTGTCACATATTAAATCAACGTTTAGACATGAGAAAGCTGTCCGTGCGTTGGGTGCCGCGTTTGCTCACGTTAGACCAAAAATGTGTTTGAATGGACATTTCTAACGCTCTGTTGGCGCAGTTTAGGTGCAATAAATCCGAGTTTTGATGCCGATTAATTACTGCAGATGAAACTTGGATACACCATTATATGTCCCAAACAAAAATATAGTCCAAACAGTGGACTGCAAAGGAACACCGGCTCGAAAAAAAGAAAAAAAAAAAAAAAAAAGTTCTTCGCCTGGGAACTAAATGGCGACTTTTTTTGGAAATAGTCTTGGAGTTATTTTAATCGATTATCTTCCAAAAGTAAAAAAGCATTACAGGAGCATACTGCGCATCATTATTTGACTTGCTGAAGTCAGGACTTGCGGGAAAACGGCCACATTTGCAGAAAAAGAAAATCCTGTTTCACCAAGACAACGCATAGTCTCACCTCAACTGTTGCAATGGCGAAAATCCACGAATTACGGTTTGAACAGCTTGACCATCCGATTTACTCACCAGATCTAGCCCCCAAGTGACTTCTTTTTGTTCCCTCATCTGAAAATTGCGCTCGGAGGACAGAGATTTTCGTCAAATAAAAAGGCAATCACCTTCGCGAACAATTAATTTGCAGAGAAAAACGTCGAGTACTATTTGGACGGATTACAGAGGTGGGAGCATCGCTGGAAGAAGTGTGTAGAGTTACAAGGAGACTATGTTGATAAACGCCGAGTACTATTTGGACGGGTTACAGAGATGTAAGCATCGCTGGGAGAAGTGTGTAGAGTTACAAGGAGACTAGGTTGAAAAACGCCGACTACTATTTGGACGGGTTACAGAGATGGGAGCATCGCGTAGAGAAGTGTGTAGAGTTACAAGGAGACTATGTTGAAAAACGCCAAGTACTATTTGGACGGGTTACAGAGATGGGAGCATCGCTGGGAGAAGTGTGTAGAGTTACAAGGAGACTATGTTGATAAACGCCGAGTACTATTTGGACGGGTTACAGAGATGTAAGCATCGCTGGGAGAAGTGTGTAGAGTTACAAGGAGACTATGTTGAAAAACACCGAGTACTATTTGGACGGGTTACAGAGATGAGAACATCGCTGGGAGAAGTGTGTAGAGTTACAAGGAGACTATGTTGAAAAACGCCGAGTACTATTTGGACGGGTTACAGAGATGGGAGCATCGCTGGGAGAAGTGTGTAGAGTTACAGGGAGACTATGTTAAAAAACGCCGAGTACTATTTGGACTATTTGGACGGGTTACAGAGATGGGAACATCGCTGGGAGAAGTGTGTAGAGTTACAAGGAGACTATTTTGAAAAACGTCGAGTACTATTTGGACGGTTTACAGAGATGAGAACATCGCTGGAGGAAGTGTGTAGAGTTACAAGGAGACTATTTTGAAAAACGCCGAGTACTATTTGGACGGGTTACAGAGATGAGAACATCGCTGGAGGAAGTGTGTAGAGTTACAAGGAGACTATTTTGAAAAACGTCGAGTACTATTTGGACGGTTTACAGAGATGAGAACATCGCTGGAGGAAGTGTGTAGAGTTACAAGGAGACTATTTTGAAAAACGCCGAGTACTATTTGGACGGGTTACAGAGATGAGAACATCGCTGGAGGAAGTGTGTAGAGTTACAAGGAGACTATTTTGAAAAACGTCGAGTACTATTTGGACGGGTTACAGAGATGAGAACATCGCTGGCGGAAGTGTGTAGAGTTACAAGGAGACTATGTTGAAAAACGCCGAGTACTATTTGGACGGGTTACAGAGATGGGAGCATCGCTGGGAGAAGTGTGTAGAGTTACAAGGAGACTATTTTGAAAAACGTCGAGTATTATTTGGACGGTTTACAGAGATGAGAACATCGCTGGAGGAAGTGTGTAGAGTTACAAGGAGACTATTTTTAAAAACGTCGAGTACTATTTGGACGGGTTACAGAGATGAGAACATCGCTGGAGGAAGTGTGTAGAGTTACAAGGAGACTATTTTGAAAAACGCCGAGTACTATTTGGACGGGTTACAGAGATGTGAGCATCGCTGGGAGAAGTGTGTAGAGTTACAAGGAGACTATTTTGAAAAACGTCGAGTATTATTTGGACGGTTTACAGAGATGAGAACATCGCTGGAGGAAGTGTGTAGAGTTACAAGGAGACTATTTTGAAAAACGTCGAGTACTATTTGGACGGTTTACAGAGATGAGAACATCGCTGGAGGAAGTGTGTAGAGTTACAAGGAGACTATTTTGAAAAACGCCGAGTACTATTTGGACGGGTTACAGAGATGAGAACATCGCTGGAGGAAGTGTGTAGAGTTACAAGGAGACTATTTTGAAAAACGCCGAGTACTATTTGGACGGGTTACAGAGATGGGAGCATCGCTGGGAGAAGTGTGTAGAGTTACAAGGAGACTATTTTGAAAAACGTCGAGTATTATTTGGACGGTTTACAGAGATGAGAACATCGCTGGAGGAAGTGTGTAGAGTTACAAGGAGACTATTTTGAAAAACGTCGAGTACTATTTGGACGGGTTACAGAGATGAGAACATCGCTGGCGGAAGTGTGTAGAGTTACAAGGAGACTATGTTGAAAAACGCCGAGTACTATTTGGACGGGTTACAGAGATGGGAGCATCGCTGGGAGAAGTGTGTAGAGTTACAAGGAGACTATTTTGAAAAACGTCGAGTATTATTTGGACGGTTTACAGAGATGAGAACATCGCTGGAGGAAGTGTGTAGAGTTACAAGGAGACTATTTTTAAAAACGTCGAGTACTATTTGGACGGGTTACAGAGATGAGAACATCGCTGGAGGAAGTGTGTAGAGTTACAAGGAGACTATGTTGAAAAACGTCGAGTACTATTTGGACGGGTTACAGAGATAGGAGCATCGCTGGGAGAAGTGTGTAGAGTTACAAGGAGACTAAGTTGAAAATCGCCGAATACTATTTGGACGGGCTACAGAGATGGGAGCATCGCTGGAAAAAGTGTGTAGAGTTACAAGGAGATGATGTTGAAAAACGCCGAGTATTATTTGGACGGGTTACAGAGATGGAAGCATCGCTGGAAGAAGTGTGTAGAGTTACAAGGAGATGATGTTGAAAGACGTCGAGTACTATTTGGACGGTTTACAGAGATGAGAACATCGCTGGAGGAAGTGTGTAGAGTTACAAGGAGACTATATTGAAAAAGTCGAGTACTATTTGGACGGGTTACAGAGATGAGAACATCGCTGGAGGAAGTGTGTAGAGTTACAAGGAGACTATGTTGAAAAACGCCGAGTATTATTTGGACGGGTTACAGAGATGGAAGCATCGCTGGGAGAAGTGTGTAGAGTTACAAGGAGACTATGTTGAAAAACGTCGAGTAGTATTTGGACGGTTTAAAGAGTTGGGAACATCTCTGGGAGAAGTGTGTAGAGTTACAAGGAGATTATGTTGAAAAACGCCGAGTACTATTTGGACGGGTTACAGAGATGTGAGCATCGCTGGGAGAAGTGTGTAGAGTTACAAGGAGACTATGTTGAAAAACGTCGAGTACTATTTGGACGGGTTACAGAGATAGGAGCATCGCTGGGAGAAGTGTGTAGAGTTACAAGGAGACTAAGTTGAAAATCGCCGAATAATATTTGGACGGGTTACAGAGATGGGAGCATCGCTGGCAAAAGTGTGTAGAGTTACAAGGAGATGATGTTGAAAAACGCCGAGTACTATTTGGACGGGTTACAGAGATGGAAGCATCGCTGGAAGAAGTGTGTAGAGTTACAAGGAGATGATGTTGAAAAACGTCGAGTACTATTTGGACGGGTTACAGAGATGTGAGCATCGCTGGGAGAAGTGTGTAGAGTTACAAGAAGACTATGTTGAAAAACGTCGAGTACTATTTGGACGGGTTACAGAGATGTGAACATCGCTGGTAGAAGTGTGTAGATTTACAGGGAGACTATGTTGAAAAACGCCGAGTACTATTTGGACGGGTTACAGAGATGTGAGCATCGCTGGAAGAAATGTGTAGAGTTACAAGGAGATGATGTTGAAAAACGTCGAGTACTATTTGGACGAGTTTCAGAGATGGGAGCATCGCTGGGAGAAGTGTGTAGAGTTACAAGGAGACTATGTTGAAAAACGCCGAGTATCATTTGGACGGGTTACAGAGATGGAAGCATCGCTGGGAGAAGTGTGTAGAGTTACAAGGAGACTATGTTGAAAAATGTCGAGTAGTATTTGGACGGTTTAAAGAGTTGGGAACATCTCTGGGAGAAGTGTGTAGAGTTACAAGGAGATTATGTTGAAAAACGCCGAGTACTATTTGGACGGGTTACAGAGATGTGAGCATCGCTGGGAGAAGTGTGTAGAATTACAAGGAGACTATGTTGAAAAACGTCGAGTACTATTTGGACGGGTTACAGAGATAGGAGCATCGCTGGGAGAAGTGTGTAGAGTTACAAGGAGATGATGTTGAAAAACGCCGAGTACTATTTGGACGGGTTACAGAGATGGAAGCATCGCTGGAAGAAGTGTGTAGAGTTACAAGGAGATGATGTTGAAAAACGTGGAGTACTATTTGGACGGGTTACAGAGATGTGAGCATCGCTGGGAGAAGTGTGTAGAGTTACAAGAAGACTATGTTGAAAAACGTCGAGTACTATTTGGACGGGTTACAGAGATGTGAACATCGCTGGTAGAAGTGTGTAGAGTTACAAGGAGACTAAGTTGAAAATCGCCGAATACTATTTGGACGGGTTACAGAGATGGGAGCATCGCTGGGAGAAGTGTGTAGAGTTACAAGGAGACTAAGTTGAAAATCGCCGAATAATATTTGGACGGGTTACAGAGATGGAAGCATCGCTGGAAGAAGTGTGTAGAGTTACAAGGAGATGATGTTGAAAAACGTGGAGTACTATTTGGACGGGTTACAGAGATGTGAGCATCGCTGGGAGAAGTGTGTAGAGTTACAAGAAGACTATGTTGAAAAACGTCGAGTACTATTTGGACGGGTTACAGAGATGTGAACATCGCTGGTAGAAGTGTGTAGAGTTACAAGGAGACTATGTTGAAAAACGCCGAGTACTATTTGGACGGGTTACAGAGATGTGAGCATCGCTGGAAGAAGTGTGTAGAGTTACAAGGAGATGATGTTGAAAAACGTCGAGTATTATTTGGACGTGTTTCAGAGATGGGAGCATCGCTGGGAGAAGTGTGTAGAGTTACAAGGAGACTATGTTGAAAAACGTCTAGTGCTATTTGGACGGGTTATAGAGATGGGAGCATCGCTGGGAGAAGTGTGTAGAGTTACAAGGTGACTGTGTTGAAAAACGCCGAGTACTATTTGGACGGTTTACAGAGATGGGAGCATCGCTGGGAGAAGTGTGTAGAGTTACAAGGAGACTATGTTGAAAAACGTCGAGTACTATTTGGACGGGTTATAGAGATGGGAGCATCGCTGGGAGAAGTGTGTAGAGTTACAAAGAGACTATGTTGAAAAACGTCGAGTACTATTTGGACGGGTTATAGAGATGGGAGCATCGCTGGGAGAAGTGTGTAGAGTTACAAGGAGACTATGCTGAAAAACGTCGAGTACTATTTGGACGGGTTATAGAGATGGGAGCATCGCTGGGTGAAGTGTGTAGAGTTACAAGGAGACTATGTTGAAAAACGCCGAGTACTATTTGGACGGGTTATAGAGATGGGAGCATCGCTGGGAGAAGTGTGTAGAGTTACAAGGTGACTGTGTTGAAAAACGCCGAGTACTATTTGGACGGGTTAGAAAGATGGGAACATCGCTGGGAGAAGTGTGTAGAGTTACAAGGAGACTATGTTGAAAAACGTCTATTTGTACGGGTTATAGAGATGGGAGCATCGATGGAAGAAGTATGTAGAATTACAAGGAGACTATGTTGAAAAAAAAATGTCTTGTGCCTTTATTAGGTCGGAAACTTTTCGGACCACCAATGTATTTTATATCAGGAAGTTCTCATTCACTTTTAAGGATGAAACATATTGCCTAAGTCCTGCACAGAGAAATAAAAGAGGAATTTTCTGGTATCCTTCTCTTGTTCTTAAATTATCGGTGTGAAATAAATGTACGAATCGTTGCTGAGAAAGTAAAATAATTATGTACATAAATATGCGCTGACCCCTTAAATATGCATTTGTGTGCACCATAAATCTTCCGTAATAAACTCCTTACAATGTAGAATAAGTTCATTTGTTTCATGCATATATTTAACACGAAAATATGACAAAATCCGAACTGTAGTGCTGACGTTCTTGAGAAAGGATCAGGGGACTAACCGACCATGATATTGCCCCTTATAAACGTTTCTCAAAAAAGCGCCAACAGAATGAGAACTATTAATGACAGTTACCTTCTGAGGGTGCAACAATTCAAGTAATAAGCTTGTGACACAGATTCCAATCCGCCTAAGCTTACCATTAGTCATTTGCGATACAACAATGGAGGCTCAGAAACATTCTTCACCCTCATGAGGAGTAATGATGTAGTGCCAGGCAATAATCGCAGTTTCATCTCTCGCTACCTGCCCATCAATCTGTGTCACATGATACCATCCTCCGAAATTCCTATTGTCCTTCATTCTACCTCTTTAGAACAGCTCTTCTCACTTTCGCGAACAACTGCTCACAATCAAATTTTGCTGAGGCTTGTATAACATTGACAATTATCAAAGTGTCATAGTTGAGCCTGCTTAATACGTTACTCATTTATTTGTAATTCGTGTTCATATGTACCTACTAAATTTCATCGAAATATAATTGAGTTATACCTAACTAAATGAGCAAACTCGAAACATATTTTCCTTATCGCTGCTGACAAAGACGCAAGCTGAGCGGCCGCTTCCGACCACGGAAACAAAAGACAAACACGTTATAATACTGGTCGCCAATCTAGAAAGTGATTGACATTTCGTACGGAGAGGCGACGTTGGGAGAACGCGATAGCACTACGCGTGCGAGGGTGATTCAGTTGCGACTGCAATGGGTATTTTATTATTATTGTTATTATTAATTATTTATTATGTTGTTCACAAAGACAATAGTACAGTCGTGGATCTACATGCAAACGCTAGAACATGCAAGAACACATCAATGTAATGATAATCGTAACAAAAGAGGCATACCTGTGTCATTTTGATGCTTACTGAAGTGGGAAAATGCCACTGACACAATTTTTTCCTGGAGTTTCTAATTTATACCCCAATGTCTTTCTTCTTTAAAATACTTTTCTTTCCCAATCTTAACCTTAATGCCCTTACTGATACCTACAGCACGTGAAGTCCTATCAAGCACTTAGAGAATGGAATACTGGACTCCCCTTTCAATTTATCCTCGTCGAAGTATTCTCTCACAGAGCATATTATTTCCCGTGTATGTCCTTTATTTGGAATACCTTTACCAAATACAGTTTTA
Organism: Mantis religiosa; assembly: GCA_030765055.1. Lineage (NCBI taxonomy): Eukaryota > Metazoa > Arthropoda > Insecta > Mantodea > Mantidae > Mantis > Mantis religiosa. Next base: position 202,589,711 of record CM060952.1, on the reverse strand, counting down.
TTTGGTTCCCGAGCACGTTCAAGTTTTCGCTTGTCACTATATTTAGACATAATTAAACATTCATTAAACACAATTGCAAATGATCACAACACGCGCACAGATACACGGACTTAGGCACACGTAAACCAAGGGAAATTGCCACAAATAAAATGCAAAGTAACTTGGCAGTACAGGATCTCTAACTGTCAGAGCATTCTGTTTATGCAGCGTTATCAGAAGAGAAATAAAAACCTAGGCATTGTATTTACTGCAGCGTTTGCGTAATTCGCTCGCGCGCGTCATGCTAAGCACGTGTTAGAATATCGGCAACCAAGGTTTAGCGTCTAACGTTGTCATGGAAACGTCTCGACTCTAATTGGCCATTTTAATCGTTACTATGACAACCGCTATGACGTACTCATCCCCTCCCATTTATTTAGACCGCTATTCCATGTGGTTACTAACTGCCAATCACATTCTAGTTTGGCGACCAGTATAATTCAAGTTATTCTCGGGAACCAAGCCAGTTGAAAAGACGATTAGAAATCTACGTTTCGGGAGTGTGCATCATGGCAGGGGCGGTTCCTCCATAAGGTTGCAGGTTTGCGCTACACCCACTGATTCTGAATATACAACAGGTGCATTTTGCACATTAAAGCTGTACTTGTTTGCATTGTTTTATATACAAACATGTTTCAATTACGCTTATTGTCTGTAGCTGCCCATGACCGCAGAAGTCGACATAAACTGAGGTTAGCTGTAGGAGCCGCCAGGTTTGCAGCGAAGTGTTAACCTAAGATTTCGCCCAAATGTGGGTTCTCTGAGGGCGTTGCGGGAAGGTGAAGAGATGGGAGGGGCTTCTTATACATTGCTTAAATGGAGGTTTATAAACCTAGCTCCACCTACTCTTAGCAACGGGTATAGCGTGACCTTCAGGCTTGGCTTCTGTGTGCTCTGCTTTTTGAACACAGGGAGAATTTAATTAAATGCATGGAGGTTATTCAGAAGAGAGCTCTGTTAAACAACAACGCCACACCTGTTCAGGCTTATGGGTTTATGGCCACTTTGAAAGATTATAATTTTGTATTCTGGCTGTATTTCTTCTACAAGATCATGCCACATGTGGATATTTTGTACAATCAGCTGCAGAAACGAGACTGCAATGCAACATTTGCCATCGCCCAGCTAAACGCATTTGAAAGGGAAGTGCAGATGGAAAGAAATAGTGTGGATATCGAGGAACACGAAGAAACTGCAATTAAGAGGAGAAGAATAGAAGATCATGATGTGAAAAGAAGAGAAGTTCTTGGAGTATGTGACATTCTTAAAGAAGCACAGGACAGATTTAGCTTCACGGAACATCTGGTAGCCTCGACTTTGTTTCATCAAGAAAATTTCTAGGACATTTCCAGAGGATTCCCTTAGAGAAACAACAAGGTTCTATCCTTTTATCATTGGAACAAAAATTCGTAGAGAACTGACTGTAATTTACAGTCGAGAGGAATTTCGTGGAATGTCCGGCGCTTTGTGCTTGATGGAATTCTTTAAGCAAAACAATTTATGTGCTACATTCAGCGAATATGTCAAACTCCTCCGAGTACTGTTAACTATGCCAATGTCTACCGCTGAAGCAGAATGCTGTTTCTCAACTTTAAAAAGAATAAAAACTTTCCTTAGGAACACAATGTCACAGGACCGATTGTCAGCATTAGCAATGCTTTCAATTGAGAGAGATTTTGTTATGAAGATCAGCGACTTCAACACAAAAGTTGTAGATAGATTCGCCAGGTCTAAGTAGAGTAGAACAGAGAATCTGTATAAATAGGTGAGTCATTACTACTCTGTATTTTATTTTTCATTTGTGCACCACCAATAATTTAACTCACCAGCCGCCACTGTGCCCCACACAGTCCACAAATTCCCTTTTCCCTACCCCTTATCCCTCTTAGGAATATTGTTCCTGTTCTCATCCAAGCTAACCCTTCGCTCTCTCTCTCTCTCTCTCTCTCTCTCTCTCTCTCTCTCTCTCTCTCTCTCTCTCTCTCTCTCTCTCTCTCTCTCTCTCTCTCTCTCTCTCTCTCTCTCTCTCTCTCTCTCTCTCTCTCTCTCTCTCTCTCTCTCTCTCTCTCTCTCTCTCTCTCTCTCTCTCTCTCTCTCTCTTGCCCATTGCAGTAATCTACATATGCTTCTCGTCCCCAGTTTCTTTTTATTTATTTTTATTTTTGTACAGAGAAAGAGAACATTGATTTATATAGATGTAACCACTGTGCTTAAAAATGTTTCATTAGTTCTAAGGTATTCTTATTTTGTTGTGACAATATCTAGAGAACTTTTTGAAAAATATATTATCATGCTACCGTGTTCTGTTTTTATCTCAAAATACAATAATTATGATAGGAATAATTATCTTATGATTTATTATGCAGTTCCTCTTCCTTTATTTATAAATATGTATTTATTTACGTCTGTCCGATACTGGGAAACACTTTTTGAGATGCGCAGTTATCACTGATATTTACTTTAGCTATAAAAATTCAACATGACTCGCGTTCATGAATGTTCATTACTAATGCTGTTTCTGATGTTACTAGATTCATGATAATAGTATCACGCTACTTGTTCTCCTTTGCATTTTCCATAAATTTTGAAAAAACCTTAGGTGTGCGGTACTGGGTGCATCTCCCCTAATAAGAACATTATAAGGAAAATCTTTGTGTACGCAGGAAGCTACTACATAGTCACTACTTTCAGCCAATGAGAAGGCAGCGATAGCTTGATCATTCAATAGTGTCATTATAGTAACTTACTAACGGGTACTCGCTCGCTCGCTCGCTCGCTCGCAGATACTGGTAGGCTTGTGTTAGCCTGAAGATTGTTGCTGTGTGCCCACCCAGGATAGGGTTTAACCACAGATAGGATTTTCTTTTCGGGATGGGTTAGGATGACTGTTTTTCTTTGAGGATGGTGGATTGCATATGAGGTAGTCTATTGACTCCTCTACAAGGATAGAATGCTATCACTAGCACCCTGGCGTAGAAAGAATTATTTTATTTTAGTTTGAAATGAATTTTGACTGAATTTTGTTTAATTTTGAGACCAACAACTCTTGGTAGATTATGGGAGCTCAGCTTTTGCTGCTGCTGGAAATGCTCCGTGGTTACCTCGGATGCCCGCAAACCATGCGGGGGACCCGGAATAGTCGGCGACGACGTCTTGCGGGATCATAATCACCAAGAGACCGAACCAGGGCACTTCTGTGCAAAGGTAACTGTGCGTATAATTTTGTAGCCCGGCGTCTAATTTCATCTTCCACGTATGGAAGACCCGAGGCTTCATGGAGGAACCTTACTGGGAAGAATCGGCCTACTGAATAGATGGACCTAAGTCCTCTATTCTGAGCGCGTTGAAGATATGCCAGCCAGGAATCTGCGGCCATGCCCCAGACCTCGCAGGCATATAGCATCAACGGGACTAGGTATAAGAGCTCGAAAAAGGTATAGCTTTACGCGGACTGGCATCGATCGAGAACCCAGCATAGGATACAGGGATGCAATAGCTCCCTGAACCCTCGCCGAGAGTTCCCTGATGTGTCGACGGAAAGTAAGACCCTTGTCTAGCTCTACTCCCAGGTATTTGATAGAGGGTACCCATTCTATCCTTCGGCCTCTAAAATGGAAATCCGGGCAGTCTGCGGGGGACTAACGGGTAAACTATACTCTGTTTCATATAACCTTGCCCCGCTGACATATATCACTCCGCGTTCAACTACCTTCCCCCTCGTCCTAATTGGCTAATGCTTTCGCGCCATAGGCCATAGGCGGTGCCTTTCCGTCACATTTAAACCCGCAGTAAACGTATTAATAACTGCCGGGATGATAAATAAAATCATACAAATAAGAATATGAAGGCATGCAAAAATACAAGTTTATAATGAAATGAGCAAGTTGAAACTAAATGACTGAGCAATGTAACTGAAACAAGTTTATAATGAAAGGCCTTCGGCCTTTTCCACTGGATATTTTAAACCCGCACACATACCTTGCAAAAATGCTTGTCTTTCAGTCTTAAAAGTCGTGTCACGCCATACCTTACTTTTCGTGTGTTCTTCATACTCCCAAGTCTCGTCAAGGTAGTATATTTAGCTACCTGTATCTCGGTACAGTCTGACTGTCCTTAAATAACATCTTCGCATAATAGCAATATCGCCTCTGTTTTTTAGCACATTTTTCTTGCCTCTTTTTTCATTCTCAAACCCCAGCTGTATAAGCAATCTGCTGAAATTTGGTGAATCTGCATCTTCATTTACAGCAGACGAAATGTTATTTATGTGAGGGAGTTCGTTTCTAAAGATAAAACTATACACATGACGACGCACAGCACTTTTCACGTATTTTCTCCGAGCACGCGCTTTTGTTTATTCCTGCTTGTGCCTGCAGTGGTAAATTTTCCTGTTTTCTGAATTTCACATCGCGATGTTCCTACGGATCTAACACTCACACCTGTAACTTCAGAGCACAGCTGTTCGACTTCTCTCACTGACAAAGACGGATTCTTCTCTATGAGTGCATTAAACACATGCACCGCAAGTCTTTTTTCGCCTGTTTGTAATGATTTACCCTTGCGATACTTCAGCGAAAAACTGGCGGTAGACTCTACCATTATTCATATAAGTACACGCGCAATAAACGATCAATAAAATAATTCAGCGTTCGCACTCGGCACAGCAACCTTCGAATGCCGATATATGACTAATCCAGTTCAAAATAAGGTCAGTGATAAAAGTCATATAAACAAATGTGTACCGCTGAAGCACGTGCTATCGTGTCATGTGCTTGAGAGCAAAGGAACCTCCTCTTTACTTCGTTTAAGAATTAACATGCATTTCAGATAAATCAACTCTGTTGCGTAATATATTTAATTAAAGCAGTTACGAAAATATAAATTTGACAAATCTCTTCCAACACATATAGTTATATACAGATATATCACCATGTTAAATAACGAACTAATTTTTACCGCACGACAGTCTTTACCACAACAGCAGCCAATGAGAGGTGATTATGTCACCGCTAAGAGATACTGGGCAAGCTTACGTGAAACAAGGATTAGAATGAGCTGCCTCGCCACCAAAACAAGTAGCAATCTATGGCGCAGATTGACCGACTTCTTTAAGGCGATAGAGGCAGCCACTAGTCAAAAAAAAAACGGTGAAGCCATGGCCCAACAGTCCTGGAGGACAAAAGCCTACCAACTCGACTGCCGGCCTCACGCCTAGATACGCAAGGTATCGGTGGGCGATCTGTCAAATGATACGGAGAGGAGATATGGTCGACATCGTGGTAGCCCCAGCCGGAAAGTTGGCTTACGCAATCAGGGTTCGCTATCTAGCGTAGTGGCACTGGTCCTATACCCGGGACTTAAAATCCGTACCCTCATCCTGGGCGCATTTCGAGCACAGGGAACCCTAGCCCATTACGCCACGGCGCAGGATTCAGTTATGGTCCACCACTGCCAAAACCAGGAGTACTCCGGCGAAAGCAAGGAATGCAAGCAAGAACCGTCCAAGTGCTGTGTGTGTGTGTGTGTGTGTGTGTGTGTGTGTGTGTGTGTGTGTGTGTGTGTGTGTGTGTGTGTGTGAACGAGGGGGGACCCAAAAGAAACTGCATTGTTGTCATAAAAACTTTATTGATGAACCTTTTTACAAAATTACTTCAATCACCTTCAAATACATGCAATGCACTTGTCAAGTCTCTTTTCCCACTGTTGGAAGCATGTTTGGAACTCTTCAAGTTTGATTACTATTAACTCTTTATATACATTGCACATATTTGTGACGAGCGAAGAAAGCCCGCTTTAAACTCTAGATGATACAATTGGTGACGTGAAGAAACTGATAGCCGCACAAACTGACACGAGATGGGAAAGAATTCTGCTTACAACGAAGAAATACTGTTGCAGTGTTAAAAATAAGGGAAAGTCTGGAAGGACGAGGTAATAAAGCTCTTAATGGATTCAAGATGCGAAACAATGTAAATCTCGTTAAAATAACTCAATTTGTGCTAAACAGATCTTTTGTAGAGATTTTGCAAATATTGTATTTATTAATGGAAAGTAATTGACCTAATAGTGGTCCGAAATATGAAGCCCGGGTCTTAAAGTACTTACAGCATAGTAAGTCGTCATTAAGGTAGTTGTCTCATGTGTTTATGAGAACTCCTAGTGGTTTACTATAAAGCCCGGGCCTTAAAGTACTTACAGCATAGTAAGTCGTCATAAAGGTAGTTGTCTCATGTGTTTATGAGAACTCCTAGTGGTTTACTATAAAGCCCGGGCCTTAAAGTACTTACAACATAGTAAGTCGCCATTAAGGTAGCTGTCTCATGTGTTTATGAGAACTCCTAGTGGTTAACTATAAAGCCCGGGCCTTAAAGTACTTACAGCATAGTAAGTCGTCATTAAGGTAGCTGTCTCATGTGTTTATGAGAACTCCTAGTGGTTAACTATAAAGCCCGGGCCTTAAAGTACTTACAGCATAGTAAGTCGCCATTAAGGTAGTTGTTTCATGTGTTTATGAGAACTCCTAGTGGTTTACTATGGTTAGAGCAGCTGTACGGCAACGAGAAGATACGTGGTTCAAATCCCGGCTATGGCATTGAATCTTTCAGTCTGACAGATAGACATCTACTCTGCCTTTAGCCTGTTTTGGTGTTAGTTTATGAGGTAGAGATCTGCAGCTTCTGTGTGATCTTACAAGTGTCTTAATGTGGTGATGTGTATATCGTTTGAAGCACAGTTCTTCTGAAAGCCCACGGGTACATCTTTGCGTATTTTCTCACAAAACTTGGAGTGCATCCTGAATATTCCTTACTTTAGGTCTTCCAGAACGTGGTTTAGGTGTTTTCGTCTCAATTGTTGAAACGTTAATACTATCGTTGTGCCACAAGCCTACTAACGACAACTTCTCCTTTCACATCACATATCCTTCGAGCTGCGGCAGGATCTTGTTTCCGGTAGCGTTTCAGGACTCTAAGTTCAGACTTCGGTATCTCCATCTTGTGATTTTGTATTTACAACTGAATACTGATACATGCTTGCATTGTACGAAACACTAGACATGACATCCTGTAAATAGCATTGCCAAAGCAAACAAACCCAATAAATTTCCCAAAACACAAAAATAAAAAGACTGACTTTACTAATCAAATCACCTAATACAAATGTCGAGTGCAAACCGGAGATGTTTAAATATTAATTCATGGATCAGTAATAAATGTTAGTAAAATTGATCAAAAGGGAGGTCATGGTCACTACATGGGTTGGTGCCACTTTGTATACCGTGGCCTAGTATCGCATTTCGCGCCATGTTGTACTGTACTGTTACTTGTTTGTGGGTGTTGGTATAAGCTCCTAGGAGCGACCCTGTAGCATCGGACCTCCCCGCTAAGTTGCCATGCCAGCCGTCTTATATACTACATAGAATGTCCACTTTGTATCCGTGAGAGTTTATATATTTTATGTTCACTTCCTATAAATTAATGTGTACTTAGTATTAAGAGAGTTTTATATTATATGATAACAATAAAACTTTTAAAACGTTTGATAATATTTTCACATTACAGAGCTATTTGTATAAGTAGTTCAAAGCCAAGTATTTTACAAATACAAACCAGTATGGATTGGAAGTATATTAACAGAATTAACTCAATTTCAGCTACAGAGAAAAACAGAATCCTTCCAAATTTAAATAATTAACTAAATAAGCTCGAATGTAAGAAAAAGAAAACCTGATCATCGTTCTTTAACACAGTATTTTCTACCCATCTTTTGTTTTCTTACGTAAGGTAAGTAGAGGAGGTGCTGTATTAAATTTCGATATTTCAGCAGAAAAAAACGTTTTAATGGAAATTGATTGCAGAAGTTAAAAGAAAAAGTATTTAAAAACAGCTATGAGTATGGATATCTATGTAAGTGTGCGAATTCTAAAACGTAAAGTCGGTTAAATACCTAACTTGTGTTTTAATTCAGCATATTGTACGATGTATCACAACAAGAGACGTATATCTTGAATTTTCTGGAAATGTTTACAGAAAGGCCTGTACTTTTACATTAATCTCCATTATATCTTATAACCAGCTCATTACTCTAATTGTATGTATGTTATAATTAGTGTTGAGAAATATATACAAATGCATGTTTTATTGACAGGTCGTATCTCATAAAACTTGGTAATTATTCATTTCATATCGAATTAAGAATTTCTGCATATTTTAGATGTTACTGTTCATTTTGTGGATATTTCTTTGTTTTGGGGTAAACCTTCCCAGGATTTGTCAGGATACCAAAATAACTTAAATTCGACCGCAGTACACAATAACAGGTCACAACGTGGCTGAGTGGTTACACCGCTCAACTGTCACCAAGGAGGCTCGTGTTCGATCCCGGTGAGATTGTGGTGGACAACACGCCCCTGGGGCGGGTTTTCTCCAAGATAAGATATGGGGATACTGGCGCAGACCCAAAACGGCAATATGGCGGCCATGTGCAATCTATGTATTTAGGATTATTTTGACAGTTCAGAGGTTTTACTCAGTGCTCTTAATTTGCTCTAAATTATGATGCTATGACTTGCGGTATGATCAAGGCTTATCTTGAGGTATGATCTGGGGGCTCTAGGGTTAAGAGTTGCAGGGTTTCTTAGGTAAAGACTGTTGGTCTGGGAGGTTAATAGCTGTAGGACTTAGAGGTTAGGTCTTGAGGTATTATCTGTCTAAGTGTTGCAGTGTTTTCACAGGTAAGACTGTTGGTTTGGGAGGTTAACAGCTATAGGGCTTAGAGGTTAGGTCTTGAGGTATGATCTGCCTAAGATTTGCAGAGTTTTCAGAGGTAAGACTGTTGGTCTGGGAGGTTAATAGCTATAGGACTTAGAGGTTAGGTCTTGAGGTATGATCTGCCTAAGAGTTGCAGGGTTTTCACAGTTGAGGCTGTTGGTCTGGGTGACTAATAGCTATAGGACTTAGAGGTTAGGTCTTGAGGTATGATCTGCCTAAGAGTTGCAGGGTTTTCACAGTTGAGGCTGTTGGTCTGGGAGGTTAATAACTACAGGACGTAGAGGTTAGGTCTTGAGGAATGATCTGCCTAAGAGTTGCAGGGTTTTCAGAGGTAAGACTGTTGGTCTGGGAGGTTAATAGCTAAAGTTCTTAGAGGTTAGGTCTTGAGGTATGATCTGCCTAAGAGTTGCAGGGTTTTCAGAGGTAAATATGTTGGTCTGGGAGATTGAAAGCTATAGTTCTTAGAGGTTAGGTCTTGAGGTATGATCTGCCTAAGAGTTGCAGGGTTTTCAGAGGTAAATATGTTGGTCTGGGAGATTGAAAGCTATAGGACTTAGAGGTTAGGTTTTGAGGTATGATCTGCCTGAGAGTTGCAGGGTTTTCAGAGGTAAGACTGTTGGTCTGGGACATTGAAAGCTATAGGACTTGGAGGTTAGGTTTTCAGGTATGATCTGCCTGAGAGTTGCAGGGTTTTCACAGTTGAGGCTGTTGGTCTGGGAGACTAATAGCTATAGGACTTAGAGGTTAGGTCTTGAGGTATGATCTGCCTAAGAGTTGCAGGATTTTCACAGTTGAGGCTGTTGGTCTGGGAGGTTAATAACTACAGGACGTAGAGGTTAGGTCTTGAGGTATGATCTGCCTAAGATTTGCAGGGTTTTCAGAGGTAAGACTGTTGGTCTGGGAGGTTAATAGCTATAGTTCTTAGAGGTTAGGTCTTGAGGTATGATCTGCCTAAGAGTTGCAGGGTTTTCAGAGGTAAGACTGTTGGTCTGGGAGATTGAAAGCTATAGGACTTAGAGGTTAGGTTTTGAGGTATGATCTGCCTGAGAGTTGCAGGGTTTTCACAGTTGAGGCTGTTGGTCTGGGAGACTAATAGCTATAGGTCTTGGCCAAACTTAACCCTTGTTTCACATAAGCTTGTCTCGTATCTCTAAACGGTTACCTGACCCTATCACCTCTCATTGGCTGCTATTGCAGTATAGACTGTTGTGCGGTAAAAATTAGTGCGTTATTTAACATGGTGATATATCTTTATATGTTAGAAGAGAATTGTCAAATTTATATTTTCGTAACTGTTTTAATTAAATATATTATGCAACATCTGAAATGCATGTTAATTCTTAAACAAAGTAAAGAGGAAGTTCCTTTGCTGTCAAGCACATGGCACGATAGCACGTGATTTAGCGGTAGTGATGACATATTTGTTTATGTGACTTTTATCACTGACCTTGTGTTGAAATGGATTAGTCAAATATCGCCATTCGAAGGTGTGTTGTGCCGAGTGCGAGAGCTAAATTATTTTATTGATCGTTTATTGCGCGTGTACTTATTATATGTATAATAGCAGAGTCTACCGCCAGTTTTTCGCTGAAGCATCGCAAGGGAAAACCTTTACAAAGCGGCGTATTCGCAAAGAATTGTGGTGCATGTTTTTAATGCACTCACAGTGTGCAGTGTGTGTCAGTGAGAGAAGTCGAACAGCTGTGCTCAGGTATAAGTGTTAGATGTGTAGGAACATCGCGACATGAAATTGAGACTACAGGAAAACTTACCAATGCAGGGACGATATTTCTGTATGGCGAAGACGTTATTTAAGGACAATCAGACTGTACCGGGGTACAAGTCGCAAAATATACTACCTTGACGAGACTAGTGTGAATGAAGGACACACGACAAGTATAGCGTGACACGACTTTTAAGACTGAAAGACAAGCATTTTTGCAGGGTATGTGTGCTGGTTTAAAAAAAGTCCCAGTGGAAAATTCCAAAGGCTTTTCATTATAAACTTGTTTCAGTTTCAACTTGCTCAGTTTCATTATAAACTTCATTATTTTTGCATGCATTCATATTCTTATTTGTATGATTTTATCTATCTGTCTGGCAATTATTATAACGTTTACTGCAGGTTTAAATGTGACGGGAAGGTATCTTATGGCCTATGGCGCGAAATTATTAGCCAATTAGAGTGAGGGGGAAGATAGTTGCACGCGGAGTGATATATGTGAGCGGGGCAAGGTTATATGAAACAGAGATTAGCTTTTTCGCCCCTTTAAGGGTATGTATGACTGAAATTTCATGAAAATCGTGAAAATAACGAATTTTTTTTATTTTAATTCTATAAAATAATTTAGACATTCCCGAATGTGAAAAATGCATAATTTGCCTCCGGACGCCATTTTTAAATGCGTATTTAAATGTCGGTGGCCTTTAAACTCTGTCAGAGTCACGCCCTCTTTTGCCTACATCCACATTCTTTGTCTGTTTTCCGTTCTTAAATTTTCAATTCAAGAAAAGAAAAATAAGGCTTTCAGACAAAATAGTTCCTAAAATGTTGCCAATATATCAGAGGCTGGCTTCTACAACATTACTAGAGAGGTGCAAAACAGGAAAAACACAGAATGCCAATGAATCTTTGCATCATGTCATATGGAATAAGTGCCCAAAGGAAGTTTTCATATCAAAACAAAAATTGGATCTTTATGTTATTAAAAGCATCAGTGAGTTTAACATGGGTAGTCTTAGGTCATTGGAGCTGCAGCAAAATATCAGAGGTGAAAGTGTAGTAGACTCAGCAAGGAAAACTTCAGTGCAGCGAGATCAGACTCGTATCCTGCAAAGCAAGAAGCGAAGTTGTGCAGAAGAAAAGCAACATCTAAAGAAGGAAAGGGTGGAAAAAGCAGCAACAGAGGAGAGGAAAAAGAAATCTGAGGGTCCAACCTATCAGCCTGGTGGAATTTAATGTGAGTTATGCAATCAAATCTTTAATCGCTGTTTTCTCAATGTTCATATTTTCAGCATTTTTCTTCCTGTAAAATGCTCCTTGCGATGCAGTTTTTGTACTACATTCATGAAATTTCCTACACAGGTTCAGAATATCATGAGGAATGGAAATTGCCCTAGGTTTTATTGTGAAATGTATATAAGCATATATTTTTAATTTTCAAACACAAAACTTACAGTTTTTTAGACAAAAAAAAGAATATTTGTAAATTAAAAAATTTTTGTGACCTAAACTAAAGGAGACACAGAAAAACCCAGAAAAATTTCAAAAAGTATGTGTATTATGAACATAGGGTTAAAATATTAGACCAAAATTCAAAATATTTTGTCGCAAGGGACTTTTTTAGTGACGTAGCAAAAAACATACAAAATTTATCATAATTTCTAATGTGCTGGAGAAAAATGGTTTAAATTTAGGTTTTAACATGTTTACAATATACTACATCTATGGTGTAAATTTGAAAAAGCTATCATTATTAGTTCAGAATTTGAAAATTTCGGTCATACATACCCTCAATAAACAAAGTTTTACGTCAATGGATCAGCTGTTCCGAAGTTACATAGTATACAGCTTTTGTTCACAGTTTCGGTATAACAGTGAATAGAAATGGGTAGTGTTATAAGAAGAATCCAAATTAAGGTCAATAAAAAGAAAATATTACCTCAGTTGATGCTACAGTTATCGCAAATCTGTCCTTATACTTAGTTGTTTATTGCATTGCTCTAGAATGACCTTATTTATCTGTCCTCTTTCAGAACGGGCCGTATAAATTGCTAAATATCCCCCGACCAAGGTAACGTTAGTAACAGTGTTTTGTTTGCGTTGTAGGTAATGATAGCTCAATATTGGCTGTTATTAATCAGTCATTACCTCCTAAAGACATCAACGACCTGGCTCCGAGTCTCGCCTCTAACATGATTAATATTCCGAAGGCTGCCATTAGACAATATTACTGGAAACTTTATTCCCTGGCAAGGTTTTTATTACATTCTGCCATGAAGGAGAGAATTCCACGCGGCCAGTTAACCATGATGACTGCGATGCCCTCTGGCGACAAAAGGAAACAAACTGAAGACCCGGCAGTTTTCCAACGTAATATACACACAAACGTACTAATCTTCCAGGAGTGTCCATCCCCACAGGTTTACTGAAGTATGTTTCGAAAACAATGGCGAACTCCAAACGCATAACGTCGCATATTTAGGCTGTTTGATCGTTAATATTTCAGCTGTAATAGATCGAGCAGGTGTGTTTAATGACACAGAAGACCTTCAACATTATGTTATACTGCTAAACTTTACAAAATAGTTAAAGAGCAACATATGTACGAGGGTTGTACAACAATGGATGATCATTTTTTTTTGACAGTGTACCTTTACTCATCCTCATAATTTTGATGGCCCTTCTCAAATAGTCTCCTCTGAATGCGATGCACTTCTCCCAGCGTTTCTGCCAGTCTTCAAAGACATGCTGGAAACCATTTTTTGAGAGATCCTTCAAAATCGCATCCGCAACCTTCACCACTGCTTCTGATGATAGATAATGTCTCTCACGAAGGCGTTTCTTCAAGTTAGGGAATAGAAAAAGTCACATGGGGCTAAATCCGGACTTTAGGGAAGTTGAGGGATGCACATCACGTCGATTTTTGCAAGATATTTTTTTTGTTTGGTTTTTTTGTGTAATTTACGTCCTCCAACGTTAAGTAATATCGGACGATGAATGGAATGGGTGAAATAATGCTCAAATGAGCCCGGGGTCCATGGAGCTTAGAGTTACCCGACATTCGTCTTTCAGGATAAGGGAAAACCCAGGAAAAATCTTATCCAGGTAACCCACTCTGACCGAGATTCGAACTCGGGACCTCTTGAACGTGAGGTAGACATGCTACCACTTGCAAGATATTCAGTAACAACACTGGCAATATGCGGCCGCGCATTATCGTGGTGCAGCTTCCAGCCTGCTTCACGGAAATGTGGTCTTTTGCGCCTGATATGGACTTGCAATGTTTTCAGGACATCCCTGTGGTATTGTCCAGTTACTGATGTGTGTGCAGGTACAACATGTTGACAAACCATTCCTTGAATATCAAAGAATGAGATAACCATCACTTTCCCAGCAGAAGCAACCACTTTTGCTTTTTGGGGGGTTGGTGATGAAGGAGATTTCCACACTGAGCTTTGCTGTTTGGTCTCAGGATCAAAATGATGTAGTCAAGTTTCATCAGCAGTGATTACGATTGAAAGAAACTCCGGATCTTCCTCTAACATCAACTTTAACTGCATGTTACCTCTATTGTAGCGTTAGGCGATACTGAACATGTCTGAATTTGATTCTCACAGGCGGAAACCAGGAGTACCAACAATGAAACTGTTACGGCGTGTTTGTTTCACATTAAGCTAACAGACTTAAATAAGATTGAATTTTATTGCGAACAATTATTTCCGTTGAAAATTATGATCATTATTTATTGAACAGCACTCGTATTTAAGGGCTTTAGGTTTCTCTGAATCTGTTATTGCACAATCTTGCTCTGATATTGAGGTAAGATATTTGCACTGATTCAATCAAGGAATAATTAACAACTGAAACAATACTCCACAAATAATTACTTATATTTGTGTAGTATCGGTTGCTTCAATGTTACTAGCTTCATTTTTACGTATTTAACAGTTGAAGTATAAACCTTCACAAAGCAAATGTGAATATGGGCAGTTTTATCACCACCGCCAACTTTACGAGGGTGGTCTGAAAAGTCTCCGACCTCAACATGAAGATGGCAGCACTCGTAGCTAATCCATCTGTTGACAGTTACTCAACAAAGTTTCAGCCATGTTGGACACTCAGTTGTTATGTAACATTCATTTGAGTGGATTGATGTGAGTGTTTTTATGAAAATGAACAAAATCGAGTATCGAGCTGTCATTAAATATTTGTTTTTGAAAGGCAATACGCCTACGCAAATCAAAGATGAGTTGGATTCTTTGTATGGGGACTCTGCACCATCATTTACCACAGTGAAATTTTGGGCAGCTGAATTTAAACGTGGCCGTAAGTGCTTGGGAGATGATGAACGTTCGGGACGTCCAAAAATGGAATTACCGACGAAAACATCACCAAAGTTCCCCAAATGGTGCTAAACGACCGCCGAATTAATGTCAGAGAGATAGCAGAGGCTATGAATATGTCAAAAGAACGTGTTTGTCACATATTAAATCAACATTTAGACATGAGAAAGCTGTCCGCGCATTGGGAGCCGCGTTTGCTCACGTTAGACCAAAAACGTGTTGGAATGAACATTTCCAACGCTCTGTTGGCGCAGATTAGACGCAATAAATCCGAGTTTTGGAGCCGATTAATTACTGTAGATGAAACTTGTATACACCATTATACTCATGAAACAAAAATACAGTCCAAACAGTGGAGTGCAAAGAGGGAACCAGCTCCAAAAGAAGCAAAAACTGTTTCTTCGGCTGGAAAATAGTGTGGGGTAAGGCCTCCAAAATTGGCTTTTCCGTGGGATCTGTGCGCACATGTCGACATGATCCAGCGAGTGGAGAATATATGTTTTGGAGGTTCGCCGATTGAGCTTTTTCAGATCTTCATACAGGATTGTGTGCATAGATCCCACGGAAATGCCAAATTTGGAGGCGATGGCGGCAACTGTCTTGGTTTGCTGTCACACGATGTTCTACCTTCATTGAACTGTCGCACCCAGGAACGTACATTAGACACATCCATGTTACCATCACCACATGCCTCACTCAACTGTCTTGGTTTGCTGTCACATGATGTTCTACCTTCATTGAACTGTCGCACCCAGGAACGCACATTAGACACATCCATGGTACCATCACCACATGCCTCACTTAACTGTCTTGGTTTGTTGTCACATGATGTTCTACCTTCATTGAACTGTCACACCCAGGAACGTACATTAGACACATACATGGTACCATCACCACATGCCTCACTCAACTGTCTTGGTTTGTTGTCACACGATGTTCTGTCTTCATTGAACTGCCGCACCCAGGAACGTACGTTAGACACATCCATGGTACCATCACCACATGCCTCACTCAACTGTCTTGGTTTGTTGTCACACGATGTTCTGTCTTCATTGAACTGTCGCACCCAGGAACGTACATTAGACACATCCATGGTACCATCACCACATGCCTCACACAACTGTCTTGGTTTGTTGTCACACGATGTTCTGCCTTCATTGAACTGTCGCACCCAGAAACGCACATTAGACACGTCCCTGGTAGCATCACGAAATGCTCACTCAAATGGTGATGAATGTCAATAGGTGTCACACCACGAAAATGGAGAAAAGGAATGATTACACGCTGTTTTTGCAATGAAAACGTCGCCATTTTAAGTATCAGAGACAGTTCTAACTCTCGTCGCTGGGAGCTGAACGCTCCTTTACCAGATCTGCAAGATTAGATTTGTTGGCTTTTCTTAATGCCGGTAGTATCGAGATTTATTCACATTTTCGACTCCGGATCGCGAGCTAATAACATTTCAAGATGTGTCACACTCGTCGCTATCATTAGAGTTCTATGTACTATACAGTGCTGCCATCTGTTTCACGCATTCAGAAAGAGTCCACGTGTATTTAAAAAAAAAAACCAGAAGTTCCTATCTGATCCCAGTCCTGAAAAATAGGAAGTTTTATAACTTGAACGCACCTGGTATTACGAACATGTTTGCACTTTCAAATTCTTTTCAAAATATTAAACTAAATATTTCAAAACAATTTTGTGAAATACTTACACATTGGAGAAATCAGTATTTTATAATATTCTTTACAAAATATTAAACCAAATATTTCAAAACAATTTTGTGAAATACTTACACATTGGAGAAATCAGTATTTTATAATATTCACGCTGGAAATTTCTGCCTGAAACTCAAGGGTGTACTTGTTTGATATAACTACTATTAACAATTTGATTGCATGTTTAATCTTTTCATTGTGGCTGCGTTTCATTTGTAAGTGTTACAAATGTTCAACTTTTTATACATTATTGACTTTTGCCCGATAAATAAAATTCTACCTGTGTCCCTGAACAGGATAACTCTATATCTGTCCATTTCTTTGAGTATGACATTCCGATTTATTTATCAGATGTTTTGTAGTAGAAATAAAATCCAAATGTGTTATTATAAATATGTAGATGATAATAAAAATGTACAAATATTGTTCTTCAAAATCGAGGATACTGAAAATTTTCCAGATAAAGTTATTTCGAAAACAAAAGCTGCGGTGTTTCTTTTGATCTTAGAACAGCAAAAGGAAGCTCATTTCTCGCAATCTCGTGTGTGTGTTACACCCCTGAGTAATGGTCTAGATGATGGACACTAAGGCTTTACAGGTAGACCATACCCGCAGCTTCAGGACCTCAAATTGCTATCATTAAAAGTGTTTTATATATCCCTTGATGGCCATTTAATTTGCCTTTTGGAAACACGTCTGCATCCCTTAGGCATTTGTCTCTGATCGCAGCACAGCACACTGCTACACAGAATACTCTTTTGCTGCATTATTCCAGCACTTGTACAATATGAACTACGTCAGCATGTCTTAAAATCCTGAGGAAGTATTGCATTCCACCCAAACCCACATACCATTAAAAATGTGTTTTGAAACTCACCAAAAGGAATTAATCCAAGTGCGGGGAGAAGGGAATGTTCATTGTTCCCTGTGTCTGTAAACAGCATTGGTAAGTTTATATAGGTAGAGTTACACTGAAAAATTCAATGCCATAGCCGGGATTTAAACCACGGATCTCCAGGTCTCCGTCCGGTTGCTCTTAACAATTGACCTACCATGTCCGCAAGACATTAAATTCCACTGGTCAACAATGAAAATGTTTCGGGCTTAAAAATAGTGAATTTACTGTATTTCCATCAGCTGAATTCAAAAATCACCATAAAAATGATATATTAGCTCTTGTATTGAAGATAAAGTGACATTTCAGTTTTAGAGAGCAGATTTTAAATCTAGGCGATTTTTTTTGGAGTTGGCACACCTGTCAAATAACAAAACACAATCGGAGAGAAATTTTGGAAATTGATTGATGCAAAAGTTAAGGAACGCATTTTTGTCGGAGTCCAATAAGAGAACTTGTAAAGGATCCTGCATTTGGCCAAATTTTGGAGGGGAAAGGAAAGGAAGCTTGGGAAGCCTTCAAGGGTGTTGTTCATGGATTTTTAGGCAACAAAAGAGATGACAACTACAAGCATTTGGTGACAGTGCTCCTGCAAAAATACCGTAACCTTGGATGCAACATGTCCCTTAAGATCCATTTTCTCCACTCCCACCTAGACTTTTTCCCTCCTAGTTGTAGAGCTGTTAGTGATGAACATGGGGAGAGATTCCATCAGGACATTTCTGTTATGGAACAAAGATATCAGGGCTGTTGGAATGAAGTAATGCTTGCGGATTACTGTTGGTCTTTGTATAGGGATTCTGCGGAAATCCATCACAAGAGGCAAGCTAAAAGACGACGAAGTCAATAGGCCACCACATGATTCTCTTCAGACACGACTATCTGCAAAGTATTTTTCCAGAAATTTAGAACTCTTAAGATGTAATTGCCAGTTAAAAAAAAAAAAAAAAAATCAAATGCACTTTCATTGTTGTAAGCATGTATGTAATTAAAATGTATCCTTTTCTCTCAATCCGTTAATATGTAATACTTCCACCTTGTGTATATCATAGAAACTAGAGCTAATAAATATTTTAGATTGTCATATTTGTTTTTCTGAACCCAAAATTAGTAGGAGTTGCTTCATGAAGTCCTCGAAACATTCAAAATTTATTATTATTAATGTTTTTTGTGTGTCTTTTTTTTCAGTGTTCTCCAAGTGACTCGTATTTATGATTTAATATTATTAGAAGAACAACGTGGCTTCAGAGTAGGAAGAGCTTGCACAGACAATATATTTATAATACAGCAAGTGGTAGAAAAACAGAATTCAATAGAGAAACACTTCTTTTATTTATAGATTATGATATTAAGGCTTTTGATAAGATTAAGAGACAAATACTATGGAAAATATATGGAAAATATGAAAAGAAACATGCCGTAGTATTTTCATTGTTGGTACTCCTGGTTCCCGCCTGTGAGAGCCAGGCAAGTTCAGACATGTTCAGTATCGCCTACCCCTGCAATGGAGGTAACACGCGAGGAACAATGTGCGGCCATGAATTTCTGCTTTCGTCTCTACAAATCTTCAGTTGAGACCTATACAATGTTACAGGAGGCCTATGGAGAGTCTGTTATTCCCTACAGCACAGCTCGAAGGTAGTTTAAAATTTTTAAAGAGGGGAGACAATCAATTTCAAAGGAAGGTGGACCCGGTGCTCCAGTTACTGCTCTTACGGAAGAAAACAACAACACTGCTGCTGCCATTGTGAGAGAGGATCGACGAATTACGTTAAGATCACTTTCTGAAATACTGAAAATTTCATTGGGTGCCACCCACACGTTGGTGACAGAAACCTTACACATGAGACGTGTTTGTGTGCGATGGGTTCCAAGACTGTTGATTCCCGAATAAAAGGACATTCGCATGCAGGTCTGCATGCAGTTAAAGTTGATGTTAGGGGAACACCCGGAGTTTCTTTCAAACGTAATCATTGCTGATGAAACTTGGCTACATCATTTTGATCCTGAGAGCAAACAGCAAAGCTCAGTGTGGAAATCTCCTTCATCACCAACCCCGCAAAAAGCAAAAGTGGTTGCTTCTGCTGGGAAAGTTATGGTGATCTCATTCTTTGATATTCATGGAATGGTTTATCAGCATGTTGTACCTGCTCACACATCAGTAACTGGACAATACTCCGGGGATGTCCTGAAAACATTGCAAGTCCACATCAGGCGCAAAAGACCACATTTCCATGAAGCAGGCTGGATGCTGCACCACGATAATGCGCGGCTGCATATTGCCCATGTTGTTGCTGAGTATCTTGCGAAAATCAACGTGAAGTGCATCCCTCACCCTCCCTACAGTCCAGATTTAGCCCCATGTACTTATTTCTATTCCCTAACTTGAAGAAACGCCTTCGTGGGAGGCATTATCCATCATCAG
Source organism: Mantis religiosa (assembly GCA_030765055.1). Classification (NCBI taxonomy): domain Eukaryota; kingdom Metazoa; phylum Arthropoda; class Insecta; order Mantodea; family Mantidae; genus Mantis; species Mantis religiosa. The sequence continues at coordinate 202,569,800 of CM060952.1, read as the reverse complement.
GAGCAGTGGTGAAGGCTGCGGAGGCAATGTCTTGAAGACTGGCAGAAACGCTGGGACAAGTGCATGGCATTCAGGGCAGATTATTTTGAGAAGGACCTTCAAAATTATGAGGATGAGTAAGGGTGCGTTGTCAAAAAGAAAGAAGAAAAAGTGATCATTCTTTATTGAACAGCCTTCGTATGCCAAGTTTAGTACAATGGTCAAGAATTTGGGACTTGCGATTTATTTTATTTTATTACACTTTTAAGGTAAGTGTATCTTCGCGTAAACTGTGGCAAAAGTTTGGGTAGCTTCCGTTCTATTATTCTGGAAATATTACGCTCTTTTCTCAAATGAATAAAAAACATTCACTCAACATGATGTAGCGCCCCCCTCAAGGCGGTCACAGATGGAGACACAACTTCCCTCTCCTCTCTCTCCCAAAAAATAAGTAGGATGGAGTATCTGGCAAAGGAATAAGAATAAATCTACTAAACAATAAAACAAACAAATGAATACACTAGTCCTTGTTAAGTCCTCACTGTTGTTAGCCTGCTTTGGCGTCTTTATTTGCTAGGGTGTATGTTTAAGTTGTAATGGATGTGAACAACCTTTTGAGAGGACCTGTACCCTTGTTTTTATAGCTCCGTCACGGAACACATGATTATAGTTATTTGATATCGTTCATTGCTAGCGAATTTACAGGTTCGTGTTGCTGGGTGTACTTTAAGAGAGGCTTGGCCCTTCCCTGGCCTCACACTGCTGCAAACACTAGTGCAGCAAACCGTCATTAATCATTCTGCACTTCCTTAACTTTCCCAGTAGCACCTCGATTTTTCTCGACTTTCATTTATTAATCTGGTTTTCTTGTATGTGACTATCGAATTAGTGCACCGAATGTAAACAAAATAAGCATGCAAATATAAAAAGTTTATTTGCAATAGAATACGAAAGAAGAAGATAAATAGACGACATTTTTTTCTGACATTTGTCAGCACAGTTCCATGATAATTATAAACCTGAGCCCTCTATAAATAAACCACTAATTAGATGCATAGATTACGAGGAACATGGAGGGAAAAATGGTGACTAAATTCACTACAGCCTTATTAGAGATTTTAAGATAAAAGAGTGAATTTTTCATAAGGCGTTACTTACTTTATTTATTGGAAGAGTGCTTAATAAATATTAATAATTTTAACTAGGTACTGTATAGAGCATAACATATTATCTTTCCAATTATCAATGTTTGTTTTTTTTAACAGAAATATATCTCTACTTATTTTAATTTTCGTCAGCGTTAAGTTATATCGGAGGATAAATCAAATGATGTACAAATGAGTAAAGGTCACATAGAGCTTAGAGTTTTTTTTAAGCTTTATTGAAACAAAAACAAGGATCATCGCTTCTTATGTGGAAGCGGGGTTAGGTGAGGGAAAGTGTTGGTAGGTTTGAGCAGATCCCGCGATAAGCACTCTGGAAATTCTCGTTTATTTCGAGCAGCTTCTATCTTGCTGTCTGGCGTAAAGTGTAAGGTCAGGATGGCAGGCATGGCTTGCGCCCTGGAAGCCAAACTGGGGAGTCAGGGTGGACGGTACTAAGTGTTCAGTCGGCGTAGATGTCCGAAGTATGGGTTAACTGTTAAATTTATAGCTCTAATTTGTTCGCCGATGGTGTGCTTGTGGTCGTATGAGTCGTGGTGGGCTTGGAGTGTCCGAACGATCCTGTGCAGGTCGATCTTGCTGTTGTCCAGTCCGTTGGCTAAGGTCTGAAGTGAAGATGGGATGTCCATGGTGGCAGATTGGTGAGTTTGCTTGATGAGTGGCTCTAGGTTATGGTACTCGTGTTCTGCTTCTGAAAGTTTGTTGATAACATCCCCCATTCGATCAAGGCGGGTGGAGAATTTTGTGAGTTCGGATGTGAAGTAGGTCAGAAAGGTGTGGAAGCTCTTTGCTGTCGCCTCTATGATGGTCTCCTCGAGCTGTGTGATGATCTCTGCGGTGTCTGGGGCTGTGTCCCTGGCGGTCGGCTGAATGGTCGTGGCGGTGGAGGCGAGTTGCGTCTCCAGGGCAGCCAGGCGGTTGTTTGTGTTGTGAAGTTCGGTCTGGATCTTGGTTGAAGCAGTCCTGAGTTCCTCATAGAAGGCTAGCGTAGGTGGTGAGCAATAGCCCGGGACAGGAGCTGCCGGTGTGGTGGTTCTACGCCTGTTGTTCGGATTGAGCGGGCACTGTGCCTGACCTGTGTAGTGGCCAAGGCCATCGCAGGTGGCGCAGTAGCGTCGGCGGCGGCGAAGGTCGTGGCGCGTGCATTCCGATGTCAGTGATGAGGCACCGCAATAGTGGCACCGAGGTGGAGCGTTGCACGTTGAGGCGTCGTGTCCGTAACCACAGCAGCGCCGACATGTGTGGTGGCGTAACGCTCTGCTAGCCTCGATTCTGAGACACTGCCCTAACAAGGGCAGGCCCGTCCTCAAGGCAGCCTCGTAGTCGGCTATGTCGGCGAGCTGTAGCCGGACAAGGTTAGAAGGCCCATGGCGCGTGGTGATTCTAGTTGTCTTGAGAGTAGAGGGCCAGAGCTGTTGAGCGGCGGCGAGGATGTAGCGGATCGGGAGATCTCGTGGGACCCCGCGGATAACTGCCGAGTGCGGTACAGCGTGTTCGGGAGTGTAGACAGCGTAGGGCTCCTTTGATTGGTGGCAGCCTAGGACCTGCGGCTGGAGAAGAGCATCGCGCTGCTGGAACGGTTACCATGGTTACGGTTACCTCTCAGATAACGCGCTGATTACTCTTGTAAGAGTGAGAGGGGTATTGACGGACCTCCCGGTCGTGTACTAAGCAACAATGAACGCAACCAATGGAATTCGCAGGAATCACAAATGACAGATTTTTTTATTTATTTTTTTTAATCTGCGAGCTTAGGTCCAGGTGTCTAGAATCTAAACCTAGACTTATTGTGCTCTTTAATTACAAATTATATACATTTAATTAATAAATAAAAGGTTTCTTCTTGCAGACAAAACTTATGCCTACATTAACTAACCTATACCTTGTTTCACGTAAGCTTGCCCAGTATCTCTTACCGGTCACGTGACCTAATCACCTCTCATTGGTTGCTGTTGTGGTAATGACTGTCGCGCGGTAAAAATTAGTTCATTATTTAACATGGTGATATATCATTATATGTTGGAAGAGAATTGTCAAATTTATATTTTCGTAACTGTTTGAATTAAATATATTACGCAACAGAGTTGATTTATCTCAAACGCATGTCAATTCTTAAACGAAGTAAAGAGGAGGTTTCTTTACTCTTAAGCACATGACACGATAGCACGTGATTTAGCGGTAGTGGTGACATATTTGTTTATATGACTTTTATCACTGACCTTGTTTTGAACTGGATTAGTCATATATCGCCATTCGACGGTGTGCTATGCCGAGTGCGAGAGCTAAATTATTTTATTGATCGATTAGTGCGCGTGTACTTATTATATGTATAATGGCAGAGTCTACCGCCAGTTTTTCGCTGAAGTATCGCAAGGATAATTATTTACAAACAGGCGAAAAAATAATTGTGTTGCATTTGTTTAATGCACTCACAGAGAAGAATCCGTCTTTGTCAGTGAGAGAAGTCGAACAGCTGTGCTCTGAACTTACAGCTGTGAGTGTTAGATCCATAGGAACATCGCGACATGAAATTGAGGAAACAGGAAAACTTACCACTCCAGGCAAAAGCAGGAATAAACAAAAGCGCGTGCTCGGAGAAAATACGTGAAAAGTGTTGTGCGTCGTCATGTGTGTAGTTTTTCTTTAGAAACGAACTCCCTCACATAAATAACATTTCGTCTGCTGTAAATGAGGATGCAGATTTACCAAATTTCAGCAGATTGCTTATACATCTGGGATTTCTGAATGAAAAAAGAGGCAAGAAAAATGTGCTAAAAGACAGAGGCGATATTGCTGTGTGGCGAAGACGTTATTTAAAGACAACCAGACTGCACCGAGATACAAATCGCTAAATATACACGAAGAACACACGAAAAGTAAAGTATGGTGTGACACGACTTTTAAGACTGAAAGACAAGCATTTTTGCAAGGTATGTGTGCTGGTTTAAAAAATCCCAGTGGAAAAGGCCAAAGGCCTTTCATTATAAACTCTTTCAGTTTCATTGCTCAGTCATTGTGTTTCAATTTGCTCAGTTCATTATAAACTTGTATTTTTGCATGCCTTCATATCCTTATTTGTATGATTTTATTTATCTTCCTGGCAATTATTGCGACATTTACTGCAGGTTTAAATGTGACGGGAAGGCACCGCCTATGGCCTATGACACGAAAGCATTAGCCAATTAGGGCGAGGGGGAGGGTTGTTGAACGCGGAGTGATACATGTCAGCGGGGCAAGGTTATATGAAACAGAGATTAATCACCACTGTCTCCAGTGACCTTACAACTAAATCTAACCTATCAGCAGCCTTATTATTACTATGTTACATTTTCTAATAAATAACTGAATTACAACTGAATAATAAATTATACTGACTGAAGGCTGCTGACCTATTTCTAATATTTTGCGCCTGCAACTGAAGTCTTCCCAACTTTGTATCCTGAAGTCCATTAAATTTTGTTGAAACTCCATGTTGATTGGACATCCAATATTTACTTAACAGTTGTAGGTATTTTCTTTGGTTATTTCTTCTTACTTCATGGTCCTGGTTACCTTCGATGATCTTTGAGTGCTTTTATGTGTCGTTTGGGTTTCTTTTCCTTCTCCGTAAATTCATATTGATCTTCCAATAAATGTTAATATTAGACGATGTCATCTCTTTATGAAGGTCCTATGAATGTTGATCCTCTTCCAATAGATGTTGATGTTAATGTCATCCCTTTGTATAAATCTTGTTGATTTCAATTGTATGGCGGTATTATCTTGATGTGCTTTCTCTCTTCTTCTATTCCGTAGTTGTGCTCTGTTCTGGTTGTAGTCTTCCATGGCTAAATTGGATACTAGTTCTGTCATAACTTTTTTTTTTATTTATGCAGACTTATTGAATCCTATTTTACACAGTGGTATATTAGGATTAGAGTTGATAGATAAAAATACACAATTTTAACAAAAATATATTAAATACTAGAAGGAAGAAAATATGTTATAATCTGATGTATATTAATTTAAACTATTTAAGTCGTTTAAACACTGAGTTTATAAACATCATGAAGTACTTATACTGTTGTGGCTTCATTAGCAAAGATGTGAGCGGAGCAGAAAATTCAGTTCCTAGAGAGTCTAGCTTGAATATTAATTCTTGTCTTTCCAGAAAATGGGACAACAGAAAAGGAGATGGACCACAGTTTGAAATTCTTCACCACACACGCACTCGGGGTTGGATGTTAAGTGAAAGCGTGATAAGTATTCACCAAATTTACCATGTCCACTTAAAAATTGTGTCAAAACAAAATTTGGTACAAGAGTTTCACATTTTCCTCTGTCATATACACTAGGGAAAAATAATGTTTTTGTTAAACTTTTATTTGGAGTTGTTAGCCATTGTTGGTTCCATTCTTCAAGAATATGTTGATGTATTATTCTCCTTACAGTAGAAATAGGACATAAAGAGTATGTCACAGGAAGATTGGATTCTGCAGCAATCAGCTCTCTCGTTACCTAAAATTCCACTGTGTCCTTTAAGCCATCCCATGCAAATATGTCCTGGATGGTTTTGAATCAAGGTTCTGATTTCATGTGCTAATGAATTTAAATTGTATTTATCATTAATAGCGAGTAGAGCTGATTGTGAATCACTGTTCCCATTAACAGTAAACCATTTTATAGCTTCTTTAATTGCTAAGAGCTCCGACTGGAACAGAACATTCAGGTGACAATTTAAACATGGAGTGAGTTAGTTCTGTTTGGTTTTCATAAACAACAAAAGCACATCGTACTGCAGATATATTATCTTCAAATTGGTAACGCGAACCGTCTGTATATATGTAATAATCATGAAAATTACACATTTCCTTTAAACAGGTTACAAAACTTGATGGGTGTCTTGCTGTGGTAGGATGCTCCGGGATTTGTAGTTTTAAGTGAGACAGATAAGACGCACATTCACGTTCATGTCTTAAATTCATAATAGTTGCTGTTGATAAACCAGTGAGAGCCAGAGGTTCGATGTTAGCTATAATCTGAGCTGCATCAGTGGAGATTGTACGATATCCTCGAATTATGCGAAGGAGGAATCCCCTTTGAATTTGTGCAAGTTTTTTAACTGCCCATTTTTTTATTAAGAACATCCTGGAATGCAGATACACCATACAAAATTAGGGGCACTACAGCACCTTGATATATAATTTTAAGAATACTAGAATTCAGACCCCAGGTGGGTCTTGTTGTTGTTGCGAGGGCAGCAAGGAGCTTGCTGGCTCTTTCAGCAATATAATCAAAGTGTGATCGAAATGTTAATTTACAATCCAGTATAACGCCAAGGTATTTTACCGTAGATACCACCTTCAAGTTGACGTTATTCATGGTAAGAGTAATAGGCTCCATTTTTCTTCTTCTGGTGACAATCATCGCCAAGGTTTTGTAGGGATTAAACATAAGTTTATTTTTAATTCCCCATGTGTGTGTTATTTTAAGTGCTTCATTAGTTTTTTCTTCAAGGATCTGCGTAAGCAAAAATACTACAATCTGACGGCAGTTGTTGCTGTAACAGATCATCATACAGTATACCCCAAAAACCTGGACTACACGCAGATCCTTGGGGGCAGCCGCGTGTAACTTCCTTTGTGATAGTTTCTCCTCTTACAGTAAGCAAGGATTTGCGATCTCTAAAATAATTCACAATTAAGTTGTAAATATTTTTAGGCATTTTTTAGTTTTCAATTGATGTAAAATCTTGGGCCACCAAGCATGATCAAAAGCACCAGTTACATCTAAGAGACTAAAACACCAGATTATTTATTTAGGTATACATTTTTCATCCAGTCTACCACCTTATATATTGCCATTTCAGTTCTGTCATAACTTCCAACTGTTTATAACCATATTCTTTCCACACTATATTCCATATTTGTGTTCCTTGTAGTTTTTTCTACCTTCTTGTAGTTCGAATATATATATTTGCTGCATTCAAAAATAAATGCTCTGGGTTGCCTGCAATATTGCAGATATCACAATTACTATTTTCTTTTTTGCCTATTCGATTGAAGTATGTATCACACGATCCATGTCCTGTTATGTAATGTATGATTCCTTTCCTCGGTTTCAAGTGTTTCATATGTAACCTTTCCTTGATGTTTAGTAATATCTCGTAAATTCTCCTTCCACAAATGACAGATACATGTTTACTCCAGGTGAAGTTATCAATGAGTTATCTCAGCGGTATCTATTATCAAAGATAAATCCATGGTAACCGTTCGAACAGCGCGACAATATCAGACATTCGTCTTTCAGGATAAGGGAAAACCTCCAACGTTAAGTCATATCTGACGATGAATGATGTTCAAGTGAGTACAGGGTACAGAGATCTTAGAGTTACCAGACATTCGTCTTTCAGGATAAGGGAAAACCTCCAACGTTAAGTCATATTTTACGATGAATCAAATAATGTTCAAATGAGTACAGAGTACATAGAGCTTAGAGTTACCAGACATTCGTCTTTCAGGATAAGGGAAAACCTCCAACGTTAAGTCATATTTTACGATGAATCAAATAATGTTCAAATGAGTACAGAGTACATAGAGCTTAGAGTTACCAGACATTCATCTTTCAGGATAAGGGAAAACCTCCAACGTTAAGTGTATTTGACGATGAATCAAATAATGTTCAATCAAATGAGTACAGGGTAAATAGAGCTTAAAGTTACCAGACACTCATCTTTCAGGATAAGGGAAAACCTCCAACGTTAAGTCATATCGGATGATGAATGATGTTCAAATGAGTACAGGGTACATAGAGCTTAGAGTTACCAGACACTCATCTTTCAGGATAAGGGAAAAGTTCCAACGTTAAGTCATATCGGATGATGAATCAAATAATGTTCAAATGAGTACAGGGTACATAGAGCTTAAAGTTACCAGAAACTCATCTTTCAGGATAAGGGTAAAGCTCCAACGTTAAGTCATATCGGATGATGAATGATGTTCAAATGAGTACAGGGTACATAGAGCTTAAAGTTACCAGACTCTCATCTTTCAGGATAAGGGAAAAGCTCCAACGTTAAGTCATATCGGATGATGAATGATGTTCAAATGAGTACAGGATACATAGAACTTAGAGTTACCAGACACTCATCTTTCTGGATAAGGGAAAACCTCCAACGTTATGTCATATCGGATGATGAATCAAATAATGTTCAAATGAGTACAGGGTACATAGAGCTCAAAGTTACCAGAAACTCATCTTTCAGGATAAGGGAAAAGCTCCAACGTTAAGTCATATCGGATGATGAATGATGTTCAAATGAGTACAGGGTACATAGAGCTTAAAGTTACCAGAAACTCATCTTTCAGGATAAGGGAAAAGCTCCAACGTTAAGTCATATCGGATGATGAATGATGTTCAAATGAGTACAGGATACATAGAACTTAGAGTTGCCAGATATTCATCTTTCAGGATAAGGGAAAACCTCCAACGTTAAGTCATATCGGATGATGAATCAAATAATGTTCAAATGAGTACAGGATACATAGAACTTAGAGTTACCAGACATTCATCTTTCAGGATAAGGTAAAACCTCCAACATTAAGTCATATCGGACGATGAATGAAATGTTCAAATGAGTACGGGGTACATAGGGCCACATGATGACCGGACCCATTTTTCAGGTGGAGGCACCCAGAGGATGGTGTCCATTACCTCCAATGGTAGGGTGATAGCGAAGATGACGGTGAGGCGAGAGGACGTACTGCTTATGCTGTGGACTACGAACCACGTTGGGCATAGGGGACACTTTACATATGCTAGACAGAGGTAAAGGCGTGGATATAGCCGACTTAAAATCACCAACCCCATGCCATAATCGAACTCGGGACCCTTAGCACGGGAGCCGCAAACGAAACCACTGCGCTACCCCGGCGCTCATTAATAATGGAATATAGAACATTTTATTTCAATCGTTGTTTCATATCTTCTCAGAATTACTTCAATACACTTTTCTCGACTCCTTTTTTTCACTCATTTTTACTCGAGCACTTTAACCACTTAAGAGAGGCTTGCCAACCTTTAAAATATATCAAACTGGACGTTGGTAAAAGACAATCTTTATTGGCAAAGTGGACCACATCACTGATTGCTGAATTCACTGGAGCGATATTCATTTCTATAGATATAGCTTTGGCTACAGATTATAACAATTAAAAAATCCAAAACCAAATTTACTAATAGACTCCGAATCCTTAGAAGGAGTCTAAACGTTTATATGAATGGGAATTTAGAGATTAGTAATTAAGGTTGTATTAGAGGTCAATTTTGTGATGCTGGGTTTAGCTGTGTAAAAGTTTCTTTATCTTGCACTCCTGCATTACAAAAGGCATCCACGAGTTCTTTCCATATCTTTACTGCGCTCCGTGCTTACCTCTCAAGAAAAGGAAAATTATAACAGCCTATTATCGAAACTATTATAGAGTACATTAATATAATAGTAGCCGGATTGTGGAGAGAAGGTAGGTCTGGTACAAACGTGAGTTGATTATTTAAATAAGTAAACAGGTAGAAAGGAAAATAAAGGAGGAAAAAAGAAATATTAGGGGAACAATTTTATCCTTTTTATGGCGCCTCATTTCCGCTGCCTCCTCCTTAACTACACAGTAAGAAAGACGAACAAGCTATGCGCAGTGCTTCACAACTTCGCACCTCAGCATTACGCGCTACAGGCTACCTTCATTTGTTTTCAACTACCAACACCGTCAATGCGTCCAATTTGTGTGGTTATAAAAATCTATTGTTTAAAGAAAGCGGTTTGTAAACCCGCAGCTGCGCCAGAGTTATTGAATTACCAGATGTGCCATTATCTCTCCTACTCCTCCCCCCTCCCAGCCTCTTATACAATGTTTCCAAAGTCGGCAACTAAATAGTCCTATAGACTGATAACAGTTGTAAAAACAGTGTCACATTTAATTGTCTATTATTTACTTTTAATACTAAGTAGCTTTACTAATTTTTATTCCAAACTCTTTACCTTCTTTAAAATTCCTTTGTATATTGTTAACCCGCTTTACACGTAATTCGTATTTATACAAAAATGTGTGCAGGTCCTGGAAAAAATTCTATTTTAAAGTATTTTAATACAATCTTCTTCATACTGTCTGCCTACCACAACAAGGCAAAGCAGAGGAAAGTGTAACGTAATCACTTAGATTCATGTAGGGTACACAGTGTTGTCACATAACTCACCCATACGTAATACCTATTACTGCAGTTACTGAAATGAGCATTAGATCCGGCAGCATGGGTTACTTATATGTACTTTCATACACTCATTTCGTAGTAAACAGATCCACTACTAGAACAGATAAACATTCCCAGCTCCTCTCCCTCTTCATGCCCCGCTTGCCTTTTTGTGGTGGGTAGACAGTACATAATACCCATCACTGCAGTTACTGAAACAAGCATTACATCACCTAACATGGGTAGCTCATATGTACTCTCATACACTAATTTCGTAGTAAACAGATCCACTAGCACAACAGATAAACAGTCCAAGCCTTTCTCTCTCTTCAGGCCCCACTTGCCTTCTTGTAGTGGGCAGACAGTACATAATACCCATCACTGCAGTTACTGAAACAAGCATTACATCACCTAACATGGGTAGCTCATATGTACTCTCATACACTCATTTCGTAGTAAACAGATCCACTAGCACAACAGATAAACAGTCCAAGCCTTTCTCTCTCTTCAGGCCCCACTTGCCTTCTTGTAGTGGGCAGACAGTACATAATACCCATCACTGCAGTTACTGAAACAAGCATTACATCACCTAACATGGGTAGCTCATATGTATTCTCATACACTCATTTCGTAGTAAACAGATCCACTAGCACAACAGATAAACAGTCCAAGCCTTTCTCTCTCTTCAGGCCCCACTTGCCTTCTTGTAGTGGGCAGACAGTACATAATACCCATCACTGCAGTTACTGAAACAAGCATTACATCACCTAACATGGGTAGCTCATATGTACTCCCATACACTCATTTCGTAGTAAACAGATCCACTACCAGAGCAGATAAACAGTCCAAGCCTTTCTCTCTCTTCAGGCCCCACTTGCCTTCTTGTAGTGGGTAGACAGTACATAATACCTATCACTGAAGCTACTGAAACGAGGATTACATCACCTAACATGGGTAGCTCATATGTACTCCCATACACTCATTTCGTAGTAAACAGATCCACTACCAGAGCAGATAAACAGTTCAAACCCCTCTCCCTCTTCAGGCCCCGCTTGCCTTCTTGTGTTGGGTAGACAGTACATAATACCTATTACTGCAGTTACTGAAACGAGCATTAGATCTGGCAGCATGGGTGACTCATATGTACTCTTATACACTCATTTCGTAGTAAACAGATCCACTAACAGAGCAGATAAACAGTTCAAGCCACCCTACCTCTTCAGGCCCCGCTTACCTTCTTCTGGTGGGTTGACAGTACTAATACCCATTACTGCAGTTACTGAAACGAGCATTAGATCTGGCAGCATGGGTGACTCATATGTACTCTTATACACTCATTTCGTAGTAAACAGATCCACTACCAGAGCAGATAAACAGTTCAAGCTCCTCTCCCTCTTCATTCCCCGCTTGCCTTCTTGTGGTGGGTAGACAGTACAAAATACCTATCAGCATATACTGAAACGAGCATTACATCACCTAACATGGGTAGCTCATATGTACTCCCATACACTCATTTCGTAGTAAACAGATCCACTACCAGAGCAGATAAACAGTTCAAGTCCCTCTGCCTTTTCAGACCTCGCCTGTCTTTGTGTGGTGGGTAGACAGTACATAATACCTGTCACTGCAGTTACTGAAACGAACATTAGATCTGACAGCATGGGTGACTCATATGTACTCTCCTACATTCATTTCGTAGTAAACGGAACTACTACCAGGGTAGATAAACAGTTCAAAGCTCTCTCCCTCTTCATGCCCCACTTGCCTTCATGTGGTGGGCAGACAGTACAGAATATCTATCACTGCAGTTACTGAAACAAGCATTACATCACCTAACATGGGTAGCTCATATGTACTCCCATACACTCATTTCGTAGTAAACAGATCCACTAGCACAACAGATAAACAGTCCAAGCCTTTCTCTCTCTTCAGGCCCCACTTACCTTCTTGTAATGGGTAGACAGTACATAATACCTATCACTGCAGTTACTGAAACGAGCATTAGATCTGGCAGCATGGGTGACTCATATGTACTCTCATACATTCATTTCGTAGTAAACAGATCCACTAACAGAGCAGATAAACAGTTCAAACCCCTCTCCCTCTTCAGGCCCCGCTTGCCTTCTTGTGTTGGGTAGACAGTACATAATACCTATTACTGCAGTTACTGAAACGAGCATTAGATCTGGCAGCATGGGTGACTCATATGTACTCTCATACATTCATTTCGTAGTAAACAGATCCACTAACAGAGCAGATAAACAGTTCAAGCCTCTCTCCCTCTTCAGGCCCGGCTTGTCTTCTTGTGTTAGGTAGACAGTACATAATACCTATCACTGCAGTTACTGAAACAAGCATTACATCACCTAACATGGGTAGCCCATATGTACTCTCATACACTCATTTCGTAGTAAACAGATCCACTACCAGAGCAGATAAACAGTCCAAGCTCCTCTCCATCTTCATGCCCTGCTTGCCTTCTTGTAGTGGGTAGACAGTACAAAATACCCATCACTGCAGTTACTGAAACGAGCATTACATCACCTAACATGGGTAGCTCATATGTACTCCCATACACTCATTTCGTAGTAAACAGATCTACTACCAGAGCAGATAAACAGTTCAAGCCACTCTACCTCTTCAGGCCCCGCTTGTCTTCTTGTGGTGGGTAGACAGTACATAATACCTATCACTGCAATTACTGAAACTAGCATTATATCTCGCAGCATGATTCATATGTACTCTAACACCCATTTCGGAGTAAACAGGTCCATTACCAGAGCAGATAAACAGTTCAAGCCACTCTACCTCTTCAGGCCCCGCTTGCCTTCTTGTGGTGGGTTGACAGTACATAATACCGATCAATACAGTTACTGAAACGAGCATTGTATCTGGCAGCATGGGTGACTCATGTACTCTCATACACTCATTTTGTAGTAAACAGATCCAATAACAGAGCAGATAAACAGTTCAAGCCACTCTACCTCTTCAGGCCCCGCTTGCCTTCTTGTGGTGGGTTGACAGTACACAATACCGATCAATACAGTTACTGAAACGAGCATTGTATCTGGCAGCATGGGTGACTCATGTACTCTCATTCATTCATTTCGTAGTAAATAGATCCACTACCAGAGCAGATAAACAGTTCAAGCCACTCTCCCTCTTCAGGACCCACTTGCCTTCTTGTGTTGGGTAGACAGTACATAATACCTATTACTGCAGTTACTGAAACGAGCATTAGATCTGACAGCATGGGTGACTCATATGTACTCTCCTACATTCATTTCGTAGTAAACGGAACTACTACCAGGGTAGATAAACAGTTCAAACCTCTCTCCCTCCTCATGCCCCACTTGCCTTCATGTGGTGGGTAGACAGTACATAATACCTATTACTGCAGTTACTGAAACGAGCATTAGATTGGCAGCATGGGTGACTCATATGTACTCTCATACACTCATTTCGTAGTAAACAGATCCACTAGCACAGCAGATAAACAGTTCAAGCCTTTCTCCCTCTTCAGGCCCCGATTGCCTTCTCGTGGTGGGTGGACAGTACATAATACCTATCACAGTAGTTACTGAAACGAGCATTAAATATGGCAACATGGATGACTCATATGTACTCTCATACACTCATTTCGTAGTAAACAGATCCATTAACAGAGCAGATAAAGAGTTCAAGCCACTCTACCTCTTCAGGCTCTGCTTGTGGTGGGTAGATACTACATAATACCTATCACTGCAGTTACTGAAGCGAGCATTGTATCTGACAGTATGGGTGACTCAAATGTACTCTCATTCATTCATTTCGTGCTAAACATATCCACTATCAGAGCAGATAAACACTTCAAGTTCCTCTCCCTCTTCATGCCCCGCTTGCCTTCTTTGGTGGGCAGACAGTACGTAATGCTTTTATACGTAATACACAGTTATATTTATTAAAGGGAATTAAAGTACTTACGGCATAGTAAGTCGACATTAAGGTGGTTGTCTCATGTGTTTATGAGAACTCCTAGTGGTTTACCGGGAAAAACACGAGTCAGTTGGAGAATTTAATGTCATATCGGTACGTTGGTCATAGTAGTTCAGTAGTTAAGAGCGGCAGGACGGAGACCAGAAGATCCCGGCTTGGCTTTGAATTTTTCAGTTTGACTCTACCCTTTTACAGGTATTAAATTTCAGTGAAATACAACTGAGGTTTACATAATTAAACGAGGATATCACATACACTATCTTAAAGGAAACTCGAAACCATTTTCCTTATCGTTTCTGATAGTCGCCAGCTGAGCGGGCCACGGAAACAAAAGACAAACACGTCAGCTCGTATACGTTCTTCTGCACAATGTCATAGCAACAAATGAGAGGTAAAACTAATTTTTGGTATCTGGTGTTTACTGTTGAACATCAGTTTTGTCTTTCAGTTCTCAGTTTCGTTTAGTCAGCCATGGAGAAAAGAAAAAGGAAATGTTAAACACTAGATCGGAAAGTATAATTCATACGAGAGGCGTCAGTTAATAGACACTAAACCAAAACCTTATTTGCTTCCGACGTTGGAATTGTTTATCAGTGATTGAAAACCCCGGAACAGAACTTCTCCATATAACTCACCCCAATTAGTGGAGAACTTGCCGAGAGGTGGCTGCTCCTATAGCAGCAGGAGGTGCTTCCTCGAGTTTCTAAAGAGATCAAAATAGCGACACAAACATTTCAGCCTAGTGCCAATTACTTTTTGGTAGATATTGTATACATGTGTGCGTATGTCTGTGATCAAACCTTTTTAAGAAATATTACATATGAAGGTAGAACGTGAGCGATCAACTTGCTGCATCACACTGTCAGAAAAGAAAGTTTTCTAGGCTTCTGAATACATGCTGTTTATATAAAACCCACACATTTCTTTTGATACAAATACTCATTTCATAATTTATGAGTAGGGCCCGGAAGTTGACCTAAGAATTCTCTAAAAATGAGCTGTAAAATGTCCTTAAAATATAAAAAAATGCACGTAAAACGTAAAAAAAAAAATGACCTAACAATTTCTTTCACAATAATAAATTACTAACTGTTACAGACAAATAATGGATATATGGTTCGAATAACCATATTTTAAAATTAACTCTTAGTAAATAATGCAACTATTGCTACTAAATAATAAATAAATTAAAAATTCATCAGGTCATTTTCAATTTAAAAAAATATGAAAGCATAAGTTACTGTACACCCATTAGCCAAAACATACCTTCCTTAGCGTTGCAGAACACCAAAGGAATCGTTTGGGGCTAGATCTGGTGAGTCAAGCAGTTCAAACTGTAATTCGTGGATTTTCGCCATTGCAACCGCTGAGCTGTCTTGTGAAACAGGATTTTCTTTTTCTACAAATGTGGCCGTTTCCCCGCAAGTTCTGCCTTCAGTTTGTCAAGTAATGATGCGTAGTATGCTCCTGTAATGGTTTTTCCTTTTTGAAGATAATCGATTAAAATAACTCCATGAATATCCCAGAAAGCAGTCGCCATCACTTTCCCAACAGAAAAAAAAAAACAGTTTTTGCTTTTTTGGAGCCAGTACCCCGTTTTCAGTCCATTGTTCGGACTGTAGTTTTGTTTCGTGCGTATAATGGTGTATCCAAATTTATCTACAGTAATTAATTGGCGCCAAAACGCCGATTTATTGCGCCTAAACTGCGCCAACAGAGCGATGGACATGTTCATTCGAACACGTATTTGGTCTAACGTGAGCAAACTCGGCACTTAACACGCTAACAGCTTTCTCATGTCTAAATATTGATTTAATATATGACAAACACGTTCTTTTTACATGTTCATAGCCTCTACTATCTCTCTCACTTTAATTCGGCGGTGGTCTAGCACCATTTGGTGAAATTTGGCGATGTTTTCGTCGGTAGCTGCAGTTTTTGGACGTCTCGAACGTTCATCGTCTCCCAAGTACTTAAAGCCACGTTTAAATTCAGCTGTCCAAAATTTCACTGTGGCAGAGTCCCCATATACAGAATTCAACTCATTTTTGATTTGCATAGGCCTATTGCCTTTCAAAATCAAGTATTTAATGACAGCTCGATACTCGATTATGTTCATTTTCATAAAAACACTCACGTCAACTCACTCCAATGACTGTCACGTAACTGAGCGTTCAAAATGACAAATGAGTGACAACAGATGAACAATAGGCTATGCGGATGACACCACAAGTACAAAATTGGGCAAATACTCTACTAGTAAAAGTAAACAGACATTTAGAAAACTTAGGCATGATATTAAACACAAACAAAACAGAGTGGATACAAATCAGTCTTATTAACAAAAAACAGACAAATATAAAGTTAACAATAGGAAACAAAGAAATTCAACAGGTAAATGAAACAAACTTCTTAGGATTAGTAATAGACAACAGATTGCAATGGAATGTACATGTTCAAAAAGTAATTAAAAAGTTAATTCTTAAAACAAACAATACCAATAATAGATAAAAAAATATATTAAACAAACATACTATGCATTCATTCTCACTTGAGCTATGGGATTGTATTATGGGGCACAGTACAAAAAACTTTAGCTTTAAGACTATTT
Organism: Mantis religiosa; assembly: GCA_030765055.1. Taxonomy (NCBI): domain Eukaryota; kingdom Metazoa; phylum Arthropoda; class Insecta; order Mantodea; family Mantidae; genus Mantis; species Mantis religiosa. Next base: position 202,552,850 of record CM060952.1, on the reverse strand, counting down.
AGATTGGAAAAAAGAGCAATACGTTTGAATACAGAAAAGAGACACATGTAGAAATGCATTTAAAAAACTATTTTAACATTACCTTCATTGTATATATGAATGTATCAAACTTACATTGAAAAGTTATGATCAAAACAAAAATAGTAACATCCACAAACATAACACCAGAACAAAAGATAATTATTTTAGAAACAGACTTACTGGTATCCTAAATAATAAATGCATAGAAAATAGCATCAAAGATTTGTATACCGGCTGCAATCAAACAGGCTACCAGCAGACCAGCAGCAGAAGAGACGAGTCGCCCAGGTTTACCTGGACGGAGTGTTTGCTGCCCAGCACCTAGCCGCTTATTGCGTCTTTATCTGGGCAGTATAAAAGAGTCATCATTTGTCTCAGGCGTTTGTCTTCGGCAGTGGACTTATCTAGCCTTGTGTGCGCAGTCGCCCCGTGGGGGGATGCACCAGTGCTGGCTGCGCTCTTCCGCCTGCCTGGGAGGCATCTGAGCACAGTCCGCTTAACAGGCTAGAGGGAAAGGAACAGTGTTTAGGTATTGAGTTTTCCAAGCCCATTTCTGGGCTTGGGGGGTTGGAGTCAGGGGAATTTGCCCTGTTAAATTCTAGTTACCCAAGGCATCTTTGGGTAACCGGTAGCTCGGTCAGCGGCGAGGAACCCTGTGGTCATAACGGCCAAGGGTGTTCACCAGCATGTTTGGATGGGAGTCCAGCCTATCGTAGATGGTGCGGGACCTCTCCCGCACCACGTCCACGATGTAAGGGATCCCAGAGTAGGTATGGATGATGTGCGACGGGAATCTATGCCCGGTATCGTAGATCACTCGCAATGCCCTGTTCTGGACGTACTGTAGTCTGCGGATAGTGGTGGGAGCCGCTGATCCCCAGACTTCGCAGCCGTACAGAATCAGGGGCGGTATAATCGCCCGATACAGGCGTAGTTTGAGATGCGTTGACATGGTGGATTTGAGTATTGTGTATAACTGCGTTAGCGCTGCATGCCCTTGTCCGGCTTTGACCCGGACGTGAGGTGCGTAGGTGAGACCGCGATCGAGGTGGACGCCAAGGTATTTGGCAGTGGGAACCCAAGAGATTTGCCTCCGCCTCAACCTCAGCTACCAATCCGGTCGCCTAGCTCGGACCTTAGCCAGGAGAACAGCAGAGCTCTTCTCGGGGCTAATGGCATCCTCCACTTCTCACTCCAACGGCCAATGGCTCGGAGCTGCCGCTGCAGCGGAGGATGACAATATCTTAGGTTTCTGTTACGTGTCATTATGAGGACGTGGTCAGCATACTGGCACGTAACAGTCTGCGGTTCTAAGGGGAAGTCAGACATGTATGCCGCAAAGAGTAACGGGGACAGTACACTGCCCTCCGGGACACCCGCGGCTATTGGTCTGATAAATGACAACCGTCCTTCCACTCTCACTCTGAAGGTGCGGTCTCTGAGGAAACTACTAATCAGGGTGAGATAGGGAGGAGGTACATTGACCTCCCTGAGTTTGTACAGTAGGCCTTGGTGCCAGGTTGTGGCAAAGGCTTTCTCTACATCTAGCAGCACCGCGACTGTCTTGAGGTTTTCCTGGAATCCCAGGGCTGTCCTCTCGCCCAGACGCAGTAGCTGCAGGGTCGTGGAGTGTCCATGACGAAAACCAAACTGGTGATCGGGTAGGAGCTCTACTACATAAACGGGAAAACAAAACTAAAGGCTGTCAAAACTTATTTATTACAGAAAGTATTTTACTCCGTGGAAGAATATAAACAGATTAGGTGGAATGTGCTATTTACACTTCTCAACTTTGTAAAAATGTTTGTAAATATTATTGTATTAATTTTATGTATATACAAATTGACGATCCATGTAAAAAGCTTTACAGATGGAAATAAACATCAATCAAACAAGTGCTGCCATCTTCATGTTGAGGTCGGAAACTTTTCAGACCACCGTCATAAGTCTCTGCTGAAGAGTGAATCAGACATTATGCATCATTGTGGTGGTGCCATACGGCTTCAAACTGGCACAGCATCATTGTGGTGGTGCCATGCGGCTTCAAACTGGCGCAGCATCATTGTGGTGTTGGCATACGGCTTCAAACTGGCACAGCATCATTGTGGTGGTGCCATACGGCTTCAAACTGGCACAGCATCATTGTGGTGGTGCCATGCGGCTTCAAACTGGCACAGCATCATTGTGGTGTTGGCATACGGCTTCAAACTGGCACAGCATCATTGTGGTGGTGGCATACGGCTTCAAACTGGCACAGCATCATTGTGGTGGTGGCATACGGCTTCAAACTGGCACAGCATCATTGTGGTGGTGCCATACGGCTTCAAACTGGCACAGCATCATTGTGGTGGTGGCATACGGCTTCAAACTGGCACAGCATCATTGTGGTGGTGCCATACGGCTTCAAACTGGCACAGCATCATTGTGGTGGTGCCATACGGCTTCAAACTGGCACAGCATCATTGTGGTGGTGGCATACGGCTTCAAACTGGCACAGCATCATTGTGGTGGTGCCATACGGCTTCAAACTGGCACAGCATCATTGTGGTGGTGGCATACGGCTTCAAACTGGCACAGCATCATTGTGGTGGTAGCATACGGCTTCAAACTGGCACAGCATCATTGTGGTGGTGCCATACGGCTTCAAACTGGCACAGCATCATTGTGGTGGTGGCATACGGCTTCAAACTGGCACAGCATCATTGTGGTGGTGGCATACGGCTTCAATTGGCACAGAAAAAACTTAATAACATAATCTAATTTGTCTATATTCGTTACAAGACAGATGAAAAAATCTGAATACCAAAACACATGCTGATGATTCAAAATAACACTTCCGAGCCAGAGAGGGTCGCGGGCTCCTAGTTGATAAACTCCTCGCAAACAAAGTGGATAGGATTTACGAGGGCAATAAATTGATGTCTTGAGGGCAGGAATAAAGTTGTAGCTAGCTCAGGATGTTGTGCAACAAACCTGCCTAGTGTTTCTCCAGGACATGGTAATATTCTGCCCTTAGCATCTTCCTTCTTGCAGCACGCCATAATTTACAATAAACAGCTTCATCAAGACGCGGCTTCTTCTCTCTTTCCGTTATTTTATAATATTCTCTTTATTATTATACTGCTCATTTCGGCATATTTGTTTATTACTGGTATACTATAAGTTTTGTTCCTCTATGTGATACATGCTCTTTGAATTCTCGGCGATTTTCATTCGTTTTTCAGTGTCCTCCCCGTTGCATGCTCTCTCCCACTTTTTGATGAACCTTATTTTATCAGCAAATGTTGAATAAAAATGGTAGATATCATGCATATTGTGATGTTCTTTATTTGCGTAGAAATACACTCCGTCGCAGCAAAATTACATCACATAACACAACACAATCTTCCAAGGTCGATGACAATAACAGTGTTCAGTTTACAACACTCTCAGCTGTTCTCTGCTTACCTCTCGCGACTCACTCACTCTTGTTACATATCTTACAACTCTTGTTCCACAACTTTCTCGGCTGGCGTGTCACAATCGCTTATATATCTCCTGATAATTTCTAGATCACTCCAAAATAAAACCATAAACTGCATTATCTCTATCAGTCCAGAAGTAACTAGAAATTTTCATTTATCTCAGTTTGTTTGTTTCGGCAGACCTTTATCTGCATGTTATCTTGTCTACCGGCACTTGGTTTTCACACTGCCCGTCTATCAGTTCCTTTTGTGTAAACAAGCCACGCGATCGTAGATACGGGTACGCGACACTGCTCCCTTCTCAAGGCTGGTCGTCCCGAACAGCACCATCGTAGCGGGTCAGACGATCCAGCTGTACCACCAACATCTTCCCTCGGGCACCTCCTGGATGCGGCAGACCACGTCGTTAGTCCTTTTCACCACCTGGTACGGTCCTTGCCACGGCTCTTGAAGTTTGTCGATTGTTCGGTTTGCTCCCAGGTGTCCTCCTGAAGTACCGGCGTGCACTTCCTCCAAGACTTCCGGGACCTTACTTCGGGGAAGTACCAACTGTTGTCTCTGCGTCTTCCCATCGGACGATTCCCATACCCGGAACAGCCCCCGTAGGGGAAGGGATCCGTCCCTTTCAGCTGCCAAAGTGCGGGCGCTGCGGACCCCTAGCACTCGTGGTACCTCTGACGTTACTAGAGGAACCTCGGGCCGAACAGCCGAGCCCCTCCTTCGGGAGTTGTTCGGATTGGGATGGACTCGAGGGGGCAGTGTGTTCCCGAAACCCATGGGAATCGGGTACGTCTTCGGACGGGGTTGAGGGAAGCCATTAATTCTCCCGGGTACTAGTCTGCAAAGCTAGTAGAAGGTGTGCTAGATCACCAGGCGGCCCCACCGAGGTTTTTCGGTAGTCTTCACCTTGAGTGTTGACGCGCGTAAGTGGCGTATCCACTTTCATCCCGTCTTGAGTCCATAGGACCAGATGGGGGGGCTTGTTAGTCTCTAGGTCTTGTCCCATGGAAAGCCCCACGGAGGACGCCGAGCGCCCTTTGGGACAGCTCGGATACTCCCTGGTCGAAGGAGGCCCGGGTCCAGTTCCTACGGATTCAGGACAAATGTGAGTAGAACCTCTGGGCTAAACCCGGAACAGCACGGACTCGAGGGGGCAGTGTGTTCCCGAAACCCGTGCGGATCGGGTACGTCTTCGGACGGGGTTGAGGGAAGCCATTAATTCTCCCGGGTACTAGCCTGCAAAGCTAGTAGAAGGTGTGCTAGATCACCAGGCGGCCCCACCGAGGTCATATCGGTAGTCTTCACCTTGAGTGTTGACGCGCGTAAGTGGCGTATCCACTTCCATCCCGTCTTGAGTCCATAGGACCAGATGGGGGGGCTTGCTAGTCTCTAGGTCTTGCCCTATGGAAAGCCCCGCGGAGGACGCCGAGCGCCCTTTGGGACAGCTCGGGTAACTCCCCGGTTGAAGGAGGCCCGGGTCCAGTTCCTACGGGTTCAGGACTAATGGGAGTAGAACCTCTGGGCTCAACCCGAAACAGCACGCCCTCTCTTGTCTTCAGTAAGTCCCATTGGGTCCAGTACGAATTGTAGGTGGCGCTCCTCGGTGCGATGTCCTTCCAGGTTGTTCTTGTCCCTGCCTCCACTTCTCTCAAGAGTGGCCCCAAGCCTGCGTCCGCCAGCTGCTCCCTCCTCAGGCCTGCGCTATCCCAGCCATCCGCAGGCACTGCCGTGACTACTCGAACTGCTGCGGAACGCTCATTCTCCTCCACTCTTGTGCATTGGCCGCACTCCTCTGGGCAGGGTCTTCGAGACATGGCGTCTGCGTTACCGTGACTCTTCCCTCTACGAAGTTCAGAGGTGAAGTCGTACTCCTGCAGCCTCTGCACCCAACGTGTTGTCTGGCCTTCCAGGTTCTTAAAGCTCAATAGCCAGGTTAGGGCGGAATGGTCAGTCCTCAGGTGGAATGGCTGACCGTACAGGTACTTGTGGAAGTGCTCCAAGGTCTTTACTACCGCCAGTAATTCTCGCCGGGTGACGCAGAAGTTCTTCTCTGCCGTGGCTGAAGACGCGCTGGTATCGTCTCAGCAGTTTTCGAACCTTCTGGAGTTGTTCTGCGGTCAGGTGATCGGCCATCCTCTCCAGTAAGCCTTCCAGCCGGGGCCCAAGGTGTTGCGTTGGCACCGGCTCCTGTGTCTTGTTGATTGCTGTCACGATGACCACGGGCTCGCACGACCCCATCTCCATTCCGGCCTGGACGTCGTGATCGATGTCCGCTAGGTTAAGCAGCCTCACTGGCTCCTCTCGGCACGGCAACAATGTTCTTGATTCACCGTCCTTCCAGTCGCGCCGTCACCACCACCTGCATATCACCACCATATATATATATATATATATATATATTGAAAAAATTAAATATAAAAAATATAAATGGTGTTTCTACCGTAAAAAAAATATTATAATTTTAAAACTTTATATACCATCTTTGGATTAACAGTTTAAGAAAATTTTATATAGTTTGGTATAATTTTGGCTCCTCAAAATAAATATACCGTGGCTGCGAGGGTTTGTTAGGTGTGGGTTGAGGAACAGAAACCCTGGATCAGACAGAGAACCCAGGAGGGATTATCAGCCCAATGTCTGGTATCAGAGTGGGAGAAGCAATTGGTGGGCATGATAGCGGGGGAAACCGGAGATCCTGAAGAGAACCCGTCCCTGTGCCATGTTGCCCACAATAAATCTCGGTCATCGGGCCGCCTTGGTGAGATCAAGAAGTTTTCAAATTGGGGGAGGGGGCATTTTTGGTTCCTTTCCGTACTGGTCATGTAACAAGAATGGTATTTCAAAGTCAACATACCCGCAGCGAGCAGCTGTTAAATGACTTGACTGTGGTTTAAGCCTACTTTACTCCTCTGTTCACATTCTACCCATAACAACATTTAAGAAAGAAATTTTTACAACTGTTTATCACAAACAGCGTAAAGTAAATGGATAAATGAGTTGATTGAAGAGCAGTTTCTTTTGGAAGCAGTAGAGAAACTCATGTAGGAGGGTCGTTTCATAAGTTTGATAAAAACTCAAGAATATATATATATATATATATATATATATTGCGAACATCTGAATTTATTTCTCGACATAAGCTCCATTGATAGCTATACACAGTCCAGCGATGTTCAAGCTGTTTCATCCTGTCAGAAAAATAGGTTCCATCAGGTCTACAAATTACTCATTGAAGTAACTATAACTTCTTCATTTGATGAAAGTTTCTTACCACCAAGTCAAATGTTCAAGTTTGGAAACAGGAGGTCACTTGGGGCTAAGTCTGGTGAATAAGGTTGATGAAGAACCAATTCAAAGCCCACTCATGCACTTTCGCCATTGCAATTGCTGATGTGTAAGATGGAGCATTATCCTGGTGAAAGAGCACCTTCTTACCTTTCAAACTCCGTCTGTTTTCCCTTAACTCATGTTGCAAACGAACCAACAATAAAGCGTAATAGATTGCAGTTATGTTTCTGCCTTTTGTCAAGTAGTCTATGGGGATTATTCTTTGAGCATGTCAAAAAACACTGGCCATCACCTTACCAGATGTCAAAATTGTCCTTACCTTCTTTGGTGCACTTTCCCCAACTTTTGTTCATTGTTTTGGCTGTTTTTTGTTTATTTATACACCAAGTGGTGCCAACTTCTCTATTAATTACATTTAAAGCCAATTCAGTACAATTTTTTCATACTTTCTCACTGATAGCATGGACGGATAACACTGGGCCAAAAAAAATGTTTCGAGCACATCATGAGGCAATTTCTACTAATTTTGGGTTGAGAAAAACAAATATGACAATGAAAAATGAAAAATTTGTATCAGCTCTAGTTTCTATGACATACACAAGGTGGAACTATCACATATTAACGGATTGAGAGAAAAGGATTCATTTTAATTACATACATACTAACAACAATGAAAGTGCATTTGATTTTTTAACTCGTAATTACATGCTAAGAATTCTAAATTGCTGGAAAAATACTTCGCAGATAGTCGTGTCTGAAGAGAATCATGTGGTGGCCTATTAACTTCGTCGTCTTTTAGCTTGCCTCTTGTGATGGAGTTCCTCAGAATCCCTATACAAAGACCAACAGTAATCCGCAAGCATTACTTCATTACAACGGTCCTGATATCTTTGTTCCATAACAGAAATGTCCTGATGGAATCTCTCCCCATGTTCATCACTAACAGCTCCACAACTAGGAGGTAAAAAGTCTAGGTGGGAGTGGAGAAAATGGATCTTGTTGCATCCAAGGTTACGGTATTTTTGCAGGAGCACTGTCACCAAATGCTTGTAGCTGTCATCTCTTTTGTTGCCTAAAAATCCATGAACGAAAACCTTGAAGGCTTCCCGAGCTTCCTTTTCTTTCCTCTCCAAAACTTGGTCAAATGCAGGATCCTTTATAAGTTCGCTTATTTGTGGTCCGACAAAAATGCCTTCCTTAACTTTTGCATCACTTAATTTCCAAAATTTCTCTCTGATTGTGTTTTGTTATTTGACAGGTGTGCCAACTCCCAAAAAAAAATTCCCCCAAATTTAAAATGTTCACTCTAAAAATGAAATGTCCCTTTATCTTCAAAACAAGAGCTAATATATAATTTTATGGCGAATTTTTAATTCAGCAGATGGAAATACATGTAAATTCACCATTTTTAAGCCCGAAACCTTTTTTTATTGTTTCCCAGGGTAATTAATGATACATATACGGCTTTGAAGGAAATTCCTTCCTTTATAGGAACTCTCCGAAATATCTATTCCTTTACATTCTAAGAAAAGTCTTCAGGGTACGTAAATGCCTGGTCCGTGGACTTTAACTTTAATTAATTGCTTGCCGAGAAAATTGCCTTAAGAAGGGAGAGAAATCCGAGAACTGAAAGCGACAAGGAAATGGCCATTATCGACCATGCCTGGAGGCGAAAAGCGCTCCCTGTCAAACTTGTAAGAAGTTAATGAGAAGGGTTAACATCGCAAAACGTTCTTAAAAAGCAGAAAATTGTGGGCTGTCAACTCGACAATTGGTTGGCCGGTCACTCATTCCCTTTGAAACCCTAATGTTTAGGGAAAACGTAAAAAAATGAGAAAATGTTGCTATACTGCCTTGGTGTTTTTGTTATGGAAATATAAATGTTATCATTAAAGGCTAGTAGAAAGTTCTGCACTATGTGGAGTTATTACAACAATAATTATTACAGTCGACATCAACTACATTGCATAAATACGCAATGAACTGTGGTACGGGACGTCCAGATCTGCTTGTGAGAGTTCTAGCTTCAGATCTCGCCAGGACTGTCTTCCTTGACCGGCTTTGTCTAGGGTTCCCTTGCGGTCCATAGTTGCAAATGCTGCAGAGGAATGTTGACTTTAGGCCTTGACTCTGTAGTTTTAAAATTTACGTTACCAATTTACTATTTAATGTAAATATTTTCACCGAAGCATTGCTGTGCCGTGGCCGCAAGCCCTAGCCGGTGAGTGGGCGAGCGCTGAACGCTTGCCGAGAGAGAGAGAAAGCAACAAAGAGAGAAAGAGACAGAGACGTCTATGTCTCGCTGTGTCGCGAGCGATAAACTGCATTCTTGAACAATGACTAAAATATAAAAGCCCGCAGTGTTAGAGTGGAGGGAGTTGCTACTGAGTTGTTAATTGAGTTGCAGCTATGCAGTAATAGTGACATTTGAAGTGTACCGCAGTGACTTCTTTCTTCTGTTTACGTGTGGTGAAGCAACGAGAGACCTTGAAGACTGTTGTTGTGTATGTCATGTCATTTTTCTGCTGCAAGGGGTATACAAAGCGTGTTTTTGTGCTTGTAATAAAGGGGATTAAAACTTCTGAAAACAAGACAATTCTACGAACCCATAAAGTCACAATATATACAGGATGTTACAAAAAGGTACGGCCAAACTTTCAGGAAACATTCCTCACACACAAAGAAAGAAAATATGTTATGTGGACATGTGACCGGAAACGCTAAATTTCCATGTTAGAGCTCATTTTAGTATTCCTCTTAAAATGTAAATTGAAATCATTCGTGCAGGCAAATGTCAAAATACCCATTGTGGTTCATGCACGATGGAGCTCCTGCACATTTCAGTCGAAGTGTTCGTACGCTTCTCAACAACAGATTCGGTGACCAATAGATTGGTAGAGGCGGACCAATTCCATGGCCTCCACGCTCTCCTGACCTCAACCCTCTTGACTTTCATTTATGGGGGCATTTGAAAGCTCTTGTCTACACAACCCAGGTACCAAATGTAGAGACTCTTCGTGCTCGTATTGTGGACGGCTGTGATACAATACGCCACTCTCCAGGGCTGCATCAGCGCATTAGGGATTCCATGCGACGGAGGATGGATGCATGTAACCTCGCTAACGGAGGACATTTTGAACATTTCCTGTAATAAAGTGTTTGAAGTCACGCTGGTACGTTCTGTTGTCGTGTGTTTCCACTCCATGATTAATGTGATTTGAAGAGAAGTAATAAAATGAGCTCTAACATGGAAATTAAGCGTTTCCGGACACATGTCCGCATAACATATTTTCTTTCTTTGTGTGTGAGGAATGTTTCCTGAAAGTTTGGCCGTACCTTTTTGTAACAGCCTGTATATATAGGGGAACACAGGGTATATCGGGGTAGTGAGGCATAACGGGGTATACGTGTTTTCTCTCTAGTAGGTGGCACAATCTACCGGAATCTGTCAAAACTACGTCATCTCAATCACAGCTACTAGTACACGTCAGTTGGCTGTCATAACAGAATCTGTTGTGTGCGAGCTGTGTGTTGGATAGAGTTTGAAGCAGTTTTTACAAGGTTCGTGATCTCTTTCAAAGCATGTAAGTACATCATATCTACATTTAAATGAAAAACAATAATTAATATGGAATATAACACTTAATTTACTTCTAAATCATGTTTTTCGCTAAGTTATCTTTGAATATCGAACCATCGACAAGCATTAGCCTAAGTTTGTGTTTACGGGGCAGTAGGGGTGGGGCATAATAGGGCACTACCCCATTATGCCTCTGGTGTAAAACTGTGTGTTATTCATATGATTGACCACTCATGTTTCATGTGATTTCGGAATAGTGCGTAATTACGTAAAGAAGTCACAGAGGCAAGAGTGGTCTTTAATCTCAATGAAAGGGGCTGTGAATGATGGTTCAATGGGTTACAAAAGGGCAGCTAGTCAATTTCAAGTGCCCCAAACAACTCTTGAACGCTACGTTAAGAAAGAACGAGGTAATCCTGATTATGTTGTTAAAAATGTTCTCAAAGGCTGCAGCCGCTAGATGCTTTTTTTTTTTTTTTTTTTTTTTTTTTTTTTTTTTTTTTCCTCCATGAAACCACTAATCAAATATTATGAGGATGAAATTCGCTCCTGGGTTCGATCTAACCCTGGAAAAGTCGTGACACTGTTTCAGGTTGCATCATTGTTTGGTGTCAGTTATAGGTGAGCCTCAACAATGAGCACGGCAGTCAATGGGTTTCGAAAAACAGGAATATGGTCTGTGAACATCAATGTGTTTGATGATGCTGATTTCCTATCGTCCAAAACGACAGATATTGAGCTTTCTTATGGAGTTCCTGATGATGTTAATCCTTCAACTTCAAAGATGTCTGTTGTCTCTGGTTCACCTATGGGCAGAGAAAACATTCAGATGCCAAGCTGCAGTAGTTTCCAGAGTTCCAGCGCAGAAAGTATCACACCTATTACAAAGGTAGATCAGAAAAACCAGAGAGTTTGGAAAAACAGGGGAAAAAGCACAGTGCTGGCAACATCCCCTTATAAAGAAGCGCTGCTGTATGCGGAACAAGAAAAAATGAATAAAATACGCGCAAAAAGGCGTCTTGCTCTGCCAGAAAGCCAAACAATACAGGAATCATCGAAAGATAGGCCTAGATTTCCTAATCCTTATGTATGCAAACGTCCCCGAAGTCATCTGTCTGCTGGTAACAGGAAAGAAGAGGCAAAATGCACGAAGATGATGTCTTTACTGGCACGATTATTCAGAAGGAGGGTGGATTAGACGTCCCTGCTACCTGCAGTTGGCTCATAATTCTTGTGCAGGTGTCAAAAGTGATGACGAAGATGTACATATTGTCACCCTATTAGCGTAAGATACGACCGGCGACAGCTGGAAGGGACCGAGGCAGCCGAGCCACGCCCCCCGCCCATTAATCTGTCACTAACTGAGGGGTGATTTAGGGAAATGTCACTTGTCCCTCGACGTTTCTCTCCCCTTCTCCTGTCCTCTGGAACGTTCGGGTGATTCGCGGGAAACCAGAGACTTCTAGAATAACAGTATATTCCTATAAAAAGGGCTTCAATTAGGAGTCAGTCAGTCAGTCAGAGTTCGTGGCAATCAGCGTAAGAGTGCAGTGCTAGTGTAAGGACGAGAAGACTGTGTACGTGCATCGGAGTATTGTCCGTAATTACTAGTGCAAGTGAAATTGTAACGGACGAACTGGTGAATCGTAATTGTGTGCATTACGTAATTCTGTGTAATTGGCAAGTATCAAACTGTAAGTCGGTGGAAATAAAGAACATTGTTGAGTTTGTGTAATTGGACTTTTTATTTCACGAGCCCACAAAGCCACAATATTTGTGTATATTGTGAGAAGTAAACTAAATGTAAAAGAAATTAAAAAAAAAAACTGATCAAAAATTGGTCAAAGAAATAATACCGCTTACTGCCCCACCTATGGGGCAAAACGAGACAAATGTACTAATTTTGTTTTTGACGTGATAGCTACTACCATTTGTTGCGAGTGTATATTTAATTTATGTTTTTCAGGTAATTATGCAACAATAAACACATTTATATTACCAAAACACAATTTCAAAATGTCCAAATGTGAAATATAGATGCAGAAATATTAAGTACCCTGTCCTGCCCCATGTTCCCCTATGTGTATATTTAGGTTCAGGCAATTGCGTAATATAGATTCTCTCTCCCATAAGTAATTTTTTAAGAAAAACAATAATTTGAAAAGTATTCTGATAAGCAATTAACTAATTTTCAAAGTATGACCATTATATTCTATGATGTTGAGCCATCGTTCAGCGAGGTTTATTATCCCACGACTTATCCTGAAAGACGAATGTCGGGTAACTCTAAGCTCTTTGGACCCTGGACTCCTTTAAGCATCATTTCACCCATTCCATTCATCGTCCGATATGACTTAACGTTGGAGGACGTTAAAAAAAAAGAAGGGGGGAGGGCTTGTTAGTCTCTCGGTCTTGCCGTATGGAAAGCCCCACTGAGGCGCTGGGTGCCCTTTTGGGACAGCTCAGTAACTCCCTGGTCATTAGAGGAGAGGTCAGTCTTCACTTTGTGTGGAATGCCCTGGTAGATACCTTTGAGCTTATATGGGATTACGGATAAGCTGACAACAGATATTCACTCTACGTTCAGCTTGTTGCGGTGTCAGTTCATGAGATACAAATCTGCAGCTTCTGTATGATTTTCCAAGTGTCTTAATGTGGTGATGTATAGTATCTTTTAATGCAGTAAGTTCTTCTGAAAGCCTACGGGTATCTTTTGTGGTTTTTCTCTGAAAATTTGCCATATACTCAATATTTCATACTTTATTCTTCCAAAACATGGTAAATGTTTAGTGTTTTTGTCTCCATTCTTAAAACGTTGGAAGTATCGTTGTACCACAAGCTCACTAACGATACCTTTTCCTTCACTCTTTGCCGATGATACCAGCATATTAATGACTGGGAAAACCTCGAATGAGGTATTAAGCTATAATAATACTTTTAATACAAAAATTGTCAATTGGTTTTTAAAAAATAAGCTAAAAATAAATGAAGAAAAATCAGTAGCTATAGGCTTTCACCACAAACTAAATAACACTGCTCAATTCCCAAGTATATATTTAGGGAATAAATCACTACTCTATGAATCAAATACAAAATTTCTAGGAATATGGTTAGATGAACATTTAAAATGGGAAAAACAAATTCAGCAACTAGAATTGAAACTAAGCAGAATTACATTCGTTATTAAATCAATGAGGGAGTCTGTAAACACAAATGTGTTGAGAATTGTTTATTTTGCTTATTTTCATTCTGTAATGTCTTATGGTATACTTAGCTGGGGAAATGCTAAAGATGTATCAAAAATATTTAGACTGCAGAAAAGGGCTATTCGTTATATAGTAAATATTCCTTTCACCACCAGCTGTAAACCATATTTTAAACTACTAAAAATACTTCCATTACCCTGTGTGTATATATATGAAGCTCTAGTTAGGACAAGAATTGTACTTGCTCAGTTTGAAACAAATTCGCAGATACATACACATAATACAAGAAGTAAATCAGATCTACGCATTATAAGCCACAATACAACTTTATTCACACATAGCTTCGAACATAAAGCAGTATTATATAACAAACTACCCGATGGCATTAAAAGTAAAACATCGGAAAAAAGGTTTAAACTGACTGTAAAATCATTTTTAAGAGAAGGTTGCTATTATTCAGTGGAAGAATACTTAAAACATGATCAACATATCAATGCTTCCTAAACTGATGTTTGTGAATAAATACCTGTGCAACTTCGGAGGGATACTTGTAATATTCAGAAAAGCTGTAAAAAATATCCTACTAAAAGTAATGTCACAGACAACAGATGAGTTTCTAAGAAGTAAAATTAAATAATAAAGTAAATATTGATTTTTTTTTTTTGTAAAAATTATGTCTCTTACAACCTAGTTATTAAAAATGTAATACATTAAACTATTATGTGACCTAAGTTGCCTTATTCTTAATTACTATTTGTATTATTATTCTGTTAATTACTACTGCATTACTTTAATCACTATTGTATTATTTAACTACTATTGTACTATTTAATTACTATTGTATTATTCATAATTGTATTACTCATAAGAAATGTATTATTCTTATGGGTACAAATTTGACGCAGCCATGAATATTGTACATTCCTAAGGTGAATAAAACTATCTATCTATCTATTCTTCGAGCTGCGACAGCGGCTTTATAATCTTGTTTGCAGTAGTATTTTAGAAGTACTCTTAAGTTCAGACTTTGTTATCTCCGTTTTGTGATTGTTTATTAACAACTGAAGACTGATACATGCTCACAATGTACGTAATACTAGCTATGACATCCTGTAAATAGCATTGCCAAACAAAAGAAACCTAATAAATTTAAAAAAACACTAAAAAAAAAAAAAACATTACTTATGTGAGTTGAAAGTATTTGGGTATTTGAACATTTGAGTCATTATAAGTCCTCTGAGAAAAGAATGCAAAACAAACCCCAAAACAACATTACCTCCAAAATTGGCATTTCTGTGGGATCTGTGCACACAATCCTGCATAAAAATCTAAAATTGCTCAATCGGTGATACTCCAAATCAACGTTCTCCACTCGCTAGATCATGCCGGCAGACCGGCTAACTGTCTTGGTTTGTTGTCACACGATGTTCTGTCTTCATTGAACTGTCGCACCCAGGAACACACATTAAACACATCCATGGTACCATCACCACATGCGTCACTCAACTGGCGATAAATTTCAATAGATGTCACACCACGAAAATGGAGAAAACGAATGATTACACGCTGTTCTTGGAATAAAAACGTCGGCATGTCCTAACTCTCTTCGCTGCCACTAGAATTCTATGCACAGTACAGTGCTGCTATCTCTGTCCTCATTCACAAAAGTCCATGTGTGTAGTGTTTAACGCCCGCTTTTACTACATACGGCACCGCAGGCGATGACACTGATGATACATGAGATGAAGATCGAGCACTGGTGGAATGAGATGGCGGAGGAAACCGGAGATCCCGGAGAAAACCCGCCCCAGTGCCGTGTTGTCCACCACAAATCTCACTTTGCGGTCGCCTGGGATCGAACCCGGGCCGCCTTGGTGAGAGCCAAGCGGTCTAACCACTGAGCCACGGCGTGACCTACTCCACGTGTATTTAAAAACACCAAGTTCCTATCTGGTCCCAGATCTGCAAAAAGAAAGAAAGAGAGAAAGAGAGAGAGAGAGAGAGAAAGAAAGAGAGAAAGAGAGAAAGAGAGAAATAAAGAGAGAAAGAGAGAAATAAAGAGAGAAAGAGAGAAAGAAAGAGAGAAAGAAAGAGAGAAAGAGAGAAAGAAAGAGAGAAAGAAAGAGAGAAAGAGAGAGAAAGAAAGAGAGAGATAAAGAGAGAGAGAAAGAAAGAGAGAAAGAGAGAGAAAGAGAAAGAGAGAAAGACAGAAAGAGAGAAAGAAAGAAAGAGAGAAAGAAAGAAAGAAAGAAAGAAAGAAAGAAAGAAAGAAAGAAAGAAAGAGAGAAAGAAAGAGAGAGAGAAATAAAGAAAGAGAGAAAGAAAGAAAGAGAGAAGGAAAGAGAGAAAGAAAGAAAGAGAGAAGGAAAGAGAGAAAGAAAGAAAGAGAGAAAGAAAGAAAGAAAGAAAGAGAGAAAGAAAGAGAGAAATAAAGAAAGAGAGAAAGAAAGAAAGAAAGAAAGAAAGAAAGAAAGAAAGAGAGAAAGAAAGAAAGAAAGAAAGAAAGAGAGAAAGAAAGAAAGAAAGAAAGAAAGAAAGAAAGAAAGAAAGAAAGAGAGAAAGAAAGAAAGAAAGAAAGAAAGAAAGAAAGAAAGAAAGAAAGAAAGAAAGAAAGAAAGAAAGAAAGAAAGAAAGAGAGAAAGAAAGAAAGAAAGAAAGAAAGAGAGAGAGAAAGAAAGAGAGAAAGAAAGAAAGAAAGAAAGAAAGAGAGAAAGAAAGAAAGAAAGAAAGAAAGAAAGAAAGAATGAAAAAGAAATTTTATAACTTAAACGCAGCTCTTAATATTATAAACAATTGAAGAGGAATTTTACAACGTGGGAATCATAAGGACTGTTTCCATCAGCAATGGGAGGGATACGGGATAGTAGTCCTGAATTAAACTACGTATGTCTGTGGTGGTATTTGTTTTCACTCATCTGTAGAGTAAATATCCAGGTTAAATTACTTCAGTTGATTCACCTACATAGCTATTGGTTTCGTCAGATTCCAAATGGAGAAAATATATATCTGTTGTTTATGAAAGTACCACAGTTTCTATTTTTGAAAAATTAACAAACATAAAAAGTAATTTAATCTATTCTGACTTGTATTTTGTTTTTCTTCTAATAACGAAAAGAGTAGAATATTATTTTATACAGTAAAGCTTAAACATCTTGTACTTATCTTTGTTCTTGTATAAAAATGAACTATTACGTATACATTATTAAGGAGTTATTAACAGTTAAGTGCCATTCAATAGTAAATATGTATATTAGGTTAGGAAAATTCGGAGGCTTCTTAGTTGTAGAAAAGTGAGTGTTGGAGTGAAATTGAGGCAGTCTGCGAAGTACCCGACAGGGTGAAATTGTCACCAACCAGCGCTATGTAGGTAATTTATATCAAGTGAGACGTTTCGCTTCGCTGGCTCAGTTAATAATAATACTCGCGTTTTAATTACTACCATTATAGCCTCGTTGCACAATATACTATTATTTATTTAGAATATGAACACTGCAGGTTGCAATATCATATAGAACCCAAAATTAAGTGAACAAAGAGAACAAACACAAAAATTAATTACTAAAACAATAATAACAAAACAAAAAATTCAACCGACCACTTAGTGAACTGCTTCATTGCTACGACTCTTCAGGAAGCCACATTCATCGATTCAAATCGAAACACACACAAACCATTCTAAAACTCAACACTGTAGCCAACTTGGCCTCGCGTCGGCTCTTATATAGTCCTGCCAGGCTAGGGAGATTGTTCCACTAGTCGAATGTTCTCGAATTACGTACTAGAACAGTCGCAAACAGTCTTTGTATACTAACAACAAAGTTCGCTTCGTCAATGGGTCCTCTGAAAGCCGCACCACTTCAGTTCCTCCAACAGCAGAAGACACGTGGAGCAATTCCCCTACTCCTACTCAACATCTCCAAAGAGACCGACGATCGCGGATGGTATTATTTATGACAACAGTTACCTGATGATAATATAGTTAAATAAGAACAATAATCATAACAATATATTATCCTTATTTTTAAAACCATTGTGTGTTCACAAATTATGTAAAAATCCCCAAAGCTAACAGTTTTCTTCCACTCGTACTTCATCACTTGTAACAACGAAACTGAGATTGAACACACTACAAAACAGTTTTACCCTTACCATGTGTGTTGGAAGAGAGTTGAGAGAGTTAATGGTTTGCTTTTCCTTTTCCCTCGAAGGATTACAGTTTATGGCTATGGTTTATGGAACTTCGGTACAAGTGGAGTAGAATTATATATATAATATTATAGAAGTGCAGTAGCCTTCAGAATTATTGCACTTTTTAAAATATCTACATACGTTGTAGCCCATTACACATAAAGTAATCCGTTTTAATCAGGTTATTTACACAAACGGTTCCCGAAATATATTTCCGTTTCCGCGTTAATTTTACTTGGGAAGTAGCTCCGTTCCGAAATTTAGTTTCCAATTTTACATGTTTCTGGTGTACAAGGGATCCGTTTTATGCAGGTTTTATTGTACTAATTCTAACTCTACCACATTTTCTCTTACTATTTATCTATTACATCCCTAGAATATGCTTACCAAAGTTAACAGTTTTCTTCCACTCGTACTTGATCACTTGTAAGAACAAAACTGAGAATGAACACACTACAAAACAGATGCATCCTTAGCATATGTGTTGAAAGAGAGTTGAGAGCTCTTGTCCTCCAACGTTGTCATATCTGACAATGAATGAAATGTATGAAATGATGCTCAAATGAGTCCAGGGTCTATGGATCTTAGAGTTACCTGACATTCGTCTATCAGGATAACGGAAAATCCCGGAAAAAACCTTATCCAGGTAACTCACCCTGACCGAGATTCGAACTCGGTACCTCTTCAACTTGAGGCAGACACGCTACCAGCATGCTACCGAGGCGGGCAAGAGAGGTGATGGTTTATGTTCCTTTTCCGTCGAAGGACTATAGTTTATGACTATGTTCATGAAACTTCGGTGCAAATACAGTTGCCCTCAAAATTATAGCACTTTTTAAAATACGTACGTTTTAAAATAGAAATTATTTTGAGGAGCTATCAGAAGAAAATTGTTTTACGGAGGTATAGACTGTCGAAACATGTTGCTATGAAGGTTACTGCGGAAGTACAAGAGACGTTAGAACATGAATCGAAAGGAATCTGTCGATCTCGCCTTTGCTTCAAGTATCAATAACCTTGCGATTTTATAATTCACTGAATTATGTGGATAATACAATGTCCACCTCCCGTCTTGAAACGTTCAAGTCACTTGTCCTTCGCTCCTCGTTTTAAATTTACGTAATACTGACAAGTTGTTTGGTGCTTGTAGTAGTGACACATGAATTTGAATTAAATTTGTTTCCAATTTTCCCCGTGACATCTTCCTCTTTTACATTCACCGCGGCCGTCCTCTTATTTTCCACGATACCCTTACACTTCGTCACCATTTCAACTAACAGTTCTTTCTCCATCGATGAGAAATTTGTCTCACGGCTTTATTATGATTTTGTTCATCCGCCATTTTTCAGTTTGTGCAATCTGCGGCTTGTGCAGACGAAAATGAAAACAAAAGCGCATCAGAAAATAATACGACTCATCCATAGCCTTCTATAGCTGTGATATTTACAAGTTTCTTGGCGTTAACACAGGTTTGTTAACATTTTCGGAAAATAGGTTGGTGAAATGCAAGAAATTTAACACTAGTGTTAGAACTGTGACAATTGCTACGTTACATTTATTAATGTCGATTTTAGCATTTGTTGGTGAAATTGGGCATTAGGATGTGCTTACACATCATGGCACGTTTCCCCTTTTTGTTACAGCCCATTTTCATTTATATTTTACATTTCCTAAGAATTGTCCTACATTCTGGCAAATTCACAAATTCTGTGAAATGAGTTCTAAACGTAAGACATCACTGGAGGGAAAAATTATTATTGAAGAACACGGAAATAACAAACGTTTAATTGTTTAAAGTGGAGAATGCTAAGATTTATGAGATTTTTCAAACCAAAATAGCAATTAAAGACGAGTGGTTATAGGGGACAACAAGACATGTGAAGCACATCACAAAATCTACAGAATATGACGAGCTAAGTCATGCTGTGTTCCACGGAAATGTGTAGTGTTTAACGCCCGCTTTTACTACATACGGCACCGCAGACGATGACACTGATGATACATGAGATGAAGATGGAGCACCGGTGGAATGAGATGGCGGGGGAAACCGGAGGTCCCGGAGAAAACCCGCCCCAGCGCCGTGTTCTCCACCAGAAATCTCACTTTGCAGTCGCCTGGGATCGAACCCGGGCCGCCTTGGTGAGAGCCAAGCAGTCTAACCACTGAGCCACGCTGTGTTTGAGTGGTTTGTTAGTGTGTGCGCTAAAGGAATTCCCATTTCTGGACCATTGCAACAGATTCAAACTTTTAGAGATAGCAATAAAATTAGACAAAGACAACTTCAGAACTTCCAATGGATGTCTCCATAGTTTCAAACATCGACATAACATTGTTTCGAATGCTGTGTGTGGTGAAACAAATGATGTTGATATACAAACACTTGCAGATTCGAATGGGACAATTGAATACAGACAAACAAACTAAACCTTGTTTCACATAAGCTTGCCCCGTATCTCTCAACGGTCACGTGACCTTATCACATCTCATTGGCTGCTATTGTAGTATAGACTGTTGTGCGGTAAAAATTTGTTCGTTATTTAACATAGTGATATATCTTTATATGCTGAAAGAGAATTGTCAAATTTATAATTTCGTAACCGTTTGAATTAAATATATTACCCAACAGAGTTGATTTATCTGAAATGCATGTTAATTCCTAAACGAAGTAAAGAGGAGGTTCCTTTGCTCTCAAGCACATGACACGATAGCACGTGATTTAGCGGTAGTGGTGACATATTTGTTTATATGACTTTTATCACTGACCTTGTTTTGAACTGGATTAGTCATATATCGCCATTCGAAGTTGTGTTGTGCCGAGTACGAGAGCTAAATTATTTTATTGATCGTTTATTGCGCATGCACTTATTATATGTATAATGGCAGAGTCTACCGCAAGTTTTCACTGAAGCATCGCAAGGGAAAACCTTTACAAAGCGGCGAAAAAATAATTGTGGTGTATGTGTTTAATGCACTCACAGAGAGAAATTGTCTTTGTCATTGAGAGAAGTCGAACAGCTGTGCTCTGAACTTACAGGTGTGAGTGTTAGATCCGTAAAAACATCGCGACATGAAATTGAGACATCAGGACAACTTACTACTCCAGGGGCGATATTGCTGTGTGGCGAACACGTTATTTAAGGACAATCAGACTGTACCGGGATACAAGTCGCATACTTTGAGACACGACTTTTAAGACTGAAAGACAAACATTTTTGCAAGGTATGTGTGTTGGTTTAAAAAAATCCCAGTGGAAAAGACCGAAGGCCTTTCATTATAAACTTGTTTCAGTTTCATTGCTCATTCATTCAGTTTCAACTTGCTCAGTTTCTTTATAAACTTCATTATTTTTGCATGCCTTCATATTCTAATTTCTATCTTCCTAGCAATTATTATGACGTTTACTGCAGGTTTAAATGTGACGGGAAGACATCTATTATGGCCTATGGCGCGAAATCATTAGCCAATTAGAGTGAGGGGAAATGTATGGGCACGCAGGGTGATACATGTCAGCGGGGCAAGGTTATATGAAACAGAGATTAGGTGATAAACTAAAGTTATTGTACGTAAGTTGAAAATATAGTACATAATACATATCAGCCTATTATTATTTACACTTCATTCTATATTCCTTCACTGTAAACCTGTACGACTATTTCCTAATTTCTTTGTCTTCAAACACACACACACACACACACACACACACACACACACACACACATATATATATATATTACTTTTTACTGAGTTACCCCAAAATAATAAATATTCCATATTCCATGATAGAGTAAAAGGGACAATTACAGACAATATAGTAATTTACGTGTATCAATAGAAGTAGAATTAAGACCTTTCTAATGTAAACATCTGTCTACTTGAAGGCCCAGAAATTTTACGCTGACAATTTCTTTTATAATCTGTCTCAATCTAGTTTGATCCTGCTGTAAACATCTCGATGGGAAGAGAGACAGAGAGAGAAAACGGTTAAGCTGTTGATTGGTTTAGCGAAGTTAATGGACGTTTTCTTTTATTTGCATACGTATGATAAACCCCTCCTTTAAGTACAGTACTGTAAGTAGTTTTCTGATCACTGCTCTGTGTGAGCTAATTTCGGAGAGAGAAAAGTATTCAAATGTTTCGATTATTATAAACGTAATAGCCTCACATTTTATATTTCTGC
Source organism: Mantis religiosa (assembly GCA_030765055.1). Classification (NCBI taxonomy): domain Eukaryota; kingdom Metazoa; phylum Arthropoda; class Insecta; order Mantodea; family Mantidae; genus Mantis; species Mantis religiosa. The sequence continues at coordinate 202,530,926 of CM060952.1, read as the reverse complement.
TTTACATACCACATAGATGTGTTCTGTATACTATATACGAGAGGGACAACCGGATTGTTGTCATAAAAACTTTATTGATGAACCTGTTTTACAAAATTACTTCAGTCACTTGTCAAGTCTCTTTTCCCACTCGTGGAAGCGTGTTTGGAACTCTTCAAGTTTGATATTGTCCAGTGCCCTTTGCGAAGCTGTTTTTACCGCCTCCACATCGTCATAACGCTTTCCTTTTAGCGGTTTTTTCATTCGTGGAAATAGGAAAAAGTCGCACGGGGCTAGGTCCGGCGAATACGGGGCGTGGGGAAGTACAGACCACCTCTGAGATGCCAATAGTGGGTCACTCGTAAGGTCATGTGTGCTGGAGCGTTGTCATGATGCAGAAACCAGTCACCTGATCGCCAAAGTTCCGGGCGTTTCCTCCTCACATCCTCTCGCAGACGCCTTAAAACATCCAAGTAAAAGTACTGGTTAACAGTCTGCCAAGGGGTACGAATTCCCGATGTACAATTCCACGAACATCAAAAACGACAATGATCATTGTCTTCACATTTGACCTCACTTGCCTTGCTTTTTTTGGTCTGGGAGAGTTTGGAGTGCTCCACTGGCTTGACGCTTGCTTGGTTTCTGCGTCATACCCGTAACACCAACTCTCACCCCTTGTAATGACTTTGTTCAAGAAGTCTAGATCACGTGCAATCTCTGTTTTCAAGTCCTGACACACATTCATGGGGATTTTTGTGCTTCTGTGTGAGAAGGCGCGGAACAAATTTAGCAGCAACACGTCTCATGTGCAAATCCTCCCTCAAAATCCGCTGTCACGAGCTCCAACAGATTCCTGTCGCTGCTGAAATTAGGTCGCTTGTTTGGCGACGATCCTCGTTGATCTTTTGGCGGACCTTTTCAATGTTATCCTCATTTCGTGATGTTGAAGGGCGTCCAGAACGAGCTTCGGCTTCAACACACGTCTCACCACGTTTAAAGCGCCCAAACCACTGGAAAGCCTGTGTGCGGCTCATAGCGTCCTCCTGGAAAGCTTTCTGAAGCATTTGGTGTGTCTCCGTTGCAGTTTTTTAAGCAGGAAACAACATTTCACACACATTTTTGTTCTTTTAAAGTTGCCATAACGACTTCGCAAAGGTAACCTGCTAACAGTCAGATACCACACTTGAATGTTCAGCTCTACACTGACACCGTCTGCACAGCTGTTTCATGAAGGTCTCTACTAATACCATCTGGCGTGAGAACCTGCACTACGTCTACGAGTGGCAGCGCTCTCGTAGTCCGGTTTCTTTTGAAATTAAGCAGCATTTTATCTAACAATTACTTAAGGCCACTTCTATTATATAATATTTTTGCATTCCTATAACAAGCAGCTCTCACAACGAGGTGTGTATCGAGTTGAATGCTGATTAAGACGTTATTGTTTATAGTGTGGAGTTGTTCCTGATATTTAACACTGTATTTCCTGTACATGTCACATACCTCACAAGCCCAAGACCACTTATGTATATGCAGTTTAAGATCAGTAAGCTTTTCATCAAGCAGTAGGCCAGTGCTTCAGATAAAATAAGACACAATCGAGTCAAAACTTTAAAAGGTGGTAGAGGTGAATGACCGTACATTATTTCGCGGTGCTTTAAGAAAGAAACCCGGAATCGTCTATAAAAACATTGAGACAGAAACTGGTGTTCTCCTTGGTGTTTTCGCAAGTAGTGTACATAGTGTTAGAATGGAACAGCAAGCATCCGGAACTCTAAGAACACCGAGTAAATCGCCTAAATGCAAACAGCACGTGGAGAAATACGACGATTTTACGAAAAGTGCTATACGCAGTAAAATTCATGATTATTTTTTCAGAAACGAACCAACTCATAGATGTAATAAATTAATGTGTTACCCAACTCTATTTATTTATTGTCTAGAAGTTAGCGCTGCTATATATACTGCTAGTGCAGCAAAACTGGTGTGCGTACATGTAGTATCAAACACGTGGCGACTTGAGTCAGCTCCGCCTTGTTGTTTACAGCAGGATTAAACTAGCGTGAGATAGAGTATAGCGTCTAACACGTGACGAGTTGAGTCAGCTCCGCCTTGTTGTTTACAGCAGGATTAAACTAGCGTGAGATAGAGTATAGCGTCTAACACGTGACGAGTTGAGTCAGCTCCGCCTTGTTGTTTACAGCAGGATTAAACTAGCGTGAGATAGAGTATAACGTCTAACACGTGGCGAGTTAAGTCAGCTCCGCCTTGTTGTTTACAGCAGGATTAAACTAGCGTGAGATAGAGTATAGCGTCTAACACGTGACGAGTTGAGTCAGCTCCGCCTTGTTGTTTACAGCAGGATTAAACTAGCCTGAGATAGAGTATAGCGTCTAACACGTGGCGAGTTGAGTCAGCTCCGCCTTGTTGTTTACAGCAGGACTAAACTAGCCTGAGATAGAGTATAACGTCTAACACGTGCGAGTTGAGTCAGCTCCGCCTTGTTGTTTACAGCAGGATTAAACTAGCCTGAGATAGAGTATAACGCCTAACACGTGGCGAGTTGAGTCAGCTCCGCCTTGTTGTTTACAGCAGGATTAAACTAGCCTGAGATAGAGTATAACGTCTAACACGTGACGAGTTGAGTCAGCTCCGCCTTGTTGTTTACAGCAGGATTAAACTAGCCTGAGATAGAGTATAACGTCTAACACGTGACGAGTTGAGTCAGCTCCGCCTTGTTGTTTACAGCAGGATTAAACTAGCCTGAGATAGAGTATAACGTCTAACACGTGGCGAGTTGAGTCAGCTCCGCCTTGTTGTTTACAGCAGGATTAAACTAGCCTGAGATAGAGTATAAACGCCTAACACGTGGCGAGTTGAGTCAGCTCCGCCTTGTTGTTTACAGCAGGATTAAACTAGCCTGAGATAGAGTATAACGTCTAACACGTGACGAGTTGAGTCAGCTCCGCCTTGTTGTTTACAGCAGGATTAAACTAGCCTGAGATAGAGTATAACGTCTAACACGTGACGAGTTGAGTCAGCTCCGCCTTGTTGTTTACAGCAGGATTAAACTAGCCTGAGATAGAGTATAACGTCTAACACGTGACGAGTTGAGTCAGCTCCGCCTTGTTGTTTACAGCAGGATTAAACTAGCGTGAGATAGAGTATAACGTCTAACACGTGACGAGTTGAGTCAGCTCCGCCTTGTTGTTTACAGCAGGATTAAACTAGCGTGAGAGAGTATAGCGTCTAACACGTGACGAGTTGAGTCAGCTCCACCTTGTTGTTTACAGCAGGATTAAACTAGCCTGAGATAGAGTATAACGTCTAACACGTGGCGAGTTGAGTCAGCTCCGCCTTGTTGTTTACAGCAGGATAAAACTAGCCTGAGATAGAGTATAGCGTCTAACACGTGGCGAGTTGAGTCAGCTCCGTCTTGTTGTTTACAGCAGGATTAAACTAGCGTGATATAGAGTATAGCGTCTAACACGTGGAGAGTTGAGTCAGCTCCGCCTTGTTGTTTACAGCGGGATTAAACTAGCGTGAGATAGAGTATAGCGTCTAACACGTGGCGAGTTAAGTTAGTTCAGCCTTGTTGTTTATAGCAGGATTAAACTAGCGTGAGATAGAGTATAGCGTCTAACACGTGGCGAGTTGAGTCAGCTCCGCCTTGCTGTTTACAGCAGGATTAAACTAGCGTGAGATAAAGTATAGCGTCTAACACATGACGAGTTGAGTCAGCTCCGCCTTGTTGTTTACAGCAGGATTAAACTAGCGTGAGATAGAGTATAGAGTCTAACACGTGGCGAGGAGTGTCAGACCAGCATTGTTGTTTACAGGAGGATTAAACTAGCGTGAGATAGAGTATAGCGTCTAACACGTGACGAGTTGAGTCAGCTCCGCCTTGTTGTTTAC
>CM060952.1:202326092-202526035 GCA_030765055.1 Mantis religiosa | reverse complement strand
AATTTTATGTTTTTTAGAGAAATGCAATAAATTTTTAATGGTATATTTATTTTGAGGAATTAAAGTTATACCAAACTCTTTATTTATTTTTTTTTTGAAATGTTTATTAACGGAAGGATGGTAAGTAATTTTTTAAAAAATTACAATCGTATTTTATTTTTAAAGGGTAGAAATATCATTAAATTTTTTTATATTTAAATTTTTCAATTCTTTATTTATAAAGTCTTTATTAAAATCATAAATAAAGCAGTATTAATAATATGTTGATATTCTTTATTAAATTCATTTTTATTCGGTGGTATATTTATTAATCTATAAATCAAACTATTAAAAACAGAAAATTTATGTGAGAAAGGGTTAAAACTTTTATTTTTTATGTAATTATCGATATGAGTAGTTACTTTATGATACTATATGCTTTCGTCCCTTGTCTAACTGAATATCACGAAAAACTGGCGAGAGAGCTTCTTATGAATGTTTCACGTATGTCAGAAATTTCATGAATATTTTCAAAAAATAATCCGTTTCTCTTTTTAGTGTATGAAATAGTGTAAGACTTCTAAATCCAAAGAATGCTTATATAGTCACCGCAAGCCATTTTTAAATGCTGTAATCTAATTTGAAAGTTACGTGAATGCTAGTGTTAGATATGAATTCTAATTCTTTATCTTTGTTTTGTGGCTATTAACAATTTGAGCATTTTTTATCTTTTAAAATTCTCCTTGCATCGCAGTTTTAGTGTTAGACTAATGAAACTTGCTAGATACGTTCATAGAGACACAGTGAATGGAAATTGTCCTGGGTTTTATTGTGAGATACATTTTAAGTACACTTTCTTTATTTCAAATACAAAAATGTCAAATTTTGGAGGAAAAAAAACCATATTCATAGCTTTAAAAAGTTCTGGAGCCTAAACTTATTGAAACACAGAAAAACCTAGGGCAGCTTCAACAAGCTGTTGTTGAAATATTAGACCAAAATTTAAGTTATTTTGTCGCAAGGGACGTTTTAGGGGACGTAACCAAAAATAAATAAATTTGACCATATTTTCCAAACTATCAAAGTGAAATTGATAAAATTTGTGCCTATCATATTTGCACTAAGTGACATCGGTAGTATAAATCTTAAAAAGCTAGCGTCATATGCATCCTTAGATCAAAGAGGTCCTAAAGCACGGCTACAGCTGGTTAACCACAAGGTTGGCAAATATCAGGAGCATGCATGTGCTTTAGGCCCTTATTGTTCTAAGCGCCTCAACTGCATTCGTGGTTGGAAAAACGTGGTCATAGTTATACATATATTCTTCACATGAGACTGTTAAAACACTAACACTTTATAAGCGGATACAACTTTCAATTTAGATATCCCCCACTTCACTAATTTTCCATAAAATGAGACCATTTACCTAAACAAAATCAAACTGTGGACACACGTAGGCACGTAGAGTTATGGCAGTCATTAATTAAAAGCGACTTTACTACAACGGCAATTAGCACACCAGTCCGCCTGTTAACTTGATACGTGTGTGCGTGCAGATGTCAGAATCTGTTGCATTATGGATGTTGGAAGAATGGACGCCATATTTGTTCTCGCAGCTTTAATTCCTCGCCTCTTGTAGCACAAGTGTTATAGCCTACATGAAAGCGTGTGCAAGTGTGAAAGAGACAAAAAATAAAACAAGCTGGCGGATCGGGAGGGGGAAGAGTCTTCAACAAAAGAGCACAAGTGATTGAACGTTCCTGACACACAGTAATTTGTGGACAAATGTGCGCGTTGGCGCATACAAAGTGTACACAGCACCACGGCACCAGTTTTGGAGCGAACGCAAATTTCGCGAAAAATGTAGTTTACGGTAGCGAACACTTGCTGATTTTGCTACGCTAAAGCCAACGTATATAGTACTAAAAGCAGTTTACATCTGAACTATGATGATATCTTCAGCTTAGCTTGTTTGTTATACAGGTTCTTTAGCATAATTTTCTTACGCGAATATTTCTTACCTGCCAAAACTTTGCTGTGTTCCCCCCGATGGGAGTGGTGTAACAGACACTTGTTAAGCTACGATCAGCCAATGGGAGGCCACCATTAGAATCTCATCACACCCAGCTGTCGTCCTAATGACCCAATCAGAACCTGCTCGTTGGGAAGCACAGCGTCAGGGAGGGGATAAAGGGGAAGGTGTAATGGCTTGATCCCACCCACCAAGTTAGGGGAAGTGGGGAGCGGAAACTTGAGGCGTTTCGACGTCCCAAAACAGTTTGAGATCGTTTAGTGAGAGCCCAGAGTGGGAATTGTGCCACTTTAAACCAAGAAAATCTGTGTAAACTAACCTAAAAAACGAAAAGAAAAAGAAAGGGGAAACAATATTGGTAACTGGTAGTTGACATAGTGTTGTGGCGTGTGAGACAATGTGATGCAACAACAAATGAACATCATCGTGTAATAGTGTGGCATTGTTGTGAAGTGAGATGACAATTACTTGTTAGGAGAGTGTATCAGCAGTCAACAATGATGCCTCTGGCACCGACTCCAATAGTAGCCGTGCCATCCAAGCCCAAGATCGGCTTCTCCATAGACTCGATAGTCGGTGGCGGCACGTCGCCCGCCCCCAGCCGTTCTCAGTCTCCGGAATGCGATGTCATCGGCACCGATAACGGCCCGTCACCACTGCCCAGGAACCCGGAGCCTGCGACCTCCTCGCCGGCGTCCTCGCCAGCCTCTACACACAACTATCACAACAGTAATAACCTCCGCACGGCCTCATGTTCCCCGGAAATGAGACAACATTCCGGAGCGTCGCCTTCGCCGTCCATATCGCCGACGTCGTCTCCACCTCCAGTTCCGGCAACGTCCTCGTCAGCGACGCACGTACCGGCACCTCCCCAGCCTCCCTTGGTGCGGCCCTCGGCCATCCCGCCTTCCTCGGGCTTTGGAGCGCCTTCAGAAGGTGGACTCAAGGGTTTGTACCTGCCAGAACCTCTGGTGCATCCTCACCACCATGCGCCACACCCGCACCATCACCACCAGCTGGCTCTAGCAGCAGCTGCCGCGGCTCAACACTTCCAGGCGGCGGGACTAGCGGCAGCGCTTGCCCAGCAAGCTGGAGGCCACCATGCGGGCTTCCCACCCGGGTCCGGCCCAGGAGGAGCTCCAGGACATCTCCCGCCACCACCTCATCATCATCCTGCAGCTGCCGCATCCTCCATGCCACGGGACACCTACCCGCTGTATCCTTGGCTCCTCTCGAGACATGGACGCATTTTCCCACACAGGTTCCCTGCAGGTAAGACATTAGAAACAAATCCTCCAGCACTGATCACATAGCTAAACCATATTGCATTTATATTTTAACTAAATAAAGATAGAACTTTTATTACAAGTTTTACGCTTTAGATAAAATAAATTTAAAATGCAAAATTATTACCAGAAAATGTATCTATTGGCTTATCACTGCAGAAAATGCCTGCTGTTTTAATAGACGGTATATTAATATGTAAACTTAAGATACATAAAATATAAATTGCTTTTATTAAGCATATTTTCCAATTATCATTCAGCAAATTCTCGACAAAATTTTATATCAATTTGAAAGTGTGTTAATTTTTTTTTCATTAATTTTTTTTTAAAACTTATCTCTATGCACTTAGAATAACTCTAAATATAGTTTTTGAAAACGTTAGGGGCCTAATCCCTTTTTAAAGTGCTCTCTGGGCCTAATGACTGGAAACAGAACGTAACCATTCTGTGGCGAACACTTGCTAATAAGTTTGGGAATGTGTGCATTATAAAAACATATGAAGAACTGTCATTTTTAAAGATTTTCATTAAATATTCAGTACTTGTGAAAACACGTGCAACTAAATATGTGGTGTATAGGTGGCACTGCAGTTTGTGTAGTGAAGTGCAAACTCGCACGTGTTCAGACAACAAAATATATATTTATAAATTATTACGATTTGTCGTAGTTGTTCAGAAGAGAAGTGTCAAAAGAGTAAAATGTAAAAATAAGCCATGGTCAAAAAAATCTGGACACTGGCGTCTCAATATAAATTAAAAAAGTAATAATGACAAAGGAAAGTTTCCTGGATAAAACGGTTGACATTGTGTTATTTTCCGAATTAGTTTTTCAAAAAAGGTAAAGAGCAAGGTATGTGTCCAAATTTAGACAACAAGGGCTTCGGACTATTCGGCCCTAGAGACTATTTTATAATGTCATGCCTTCAAATGAAATCTTTATCCTTCAGTTTCCTTATTTTGAAAAATCTGACTTCCACACGTGATGATCCCTGAGTTACTTAAAGTGATTTACTTATTACACAACATTTATAATTATTAATGTTATACATTGTATGAATTGTTTATAATTTAACTTCTCACTAACTTAATTTACAATCGAACTCATATTTTAAGGAAGCACAAAGTAGTCACACTTACCATGTGCAGTGAATAAAAAACTCTGTTAATTTGCTTCATTTACTAAACTGTTATTTTAAGCATAAATGAATGAATATTGCATAGATTTAGATGTGTAACATATAAGCTCTAGTTTCTCTGTTACGTATGAGAAAATAATCACTTTATCGCCGTCCTTAATAACTGTACATCTTAGTTTCTGTCGTACAAGATTAAAGTGTCAAAAATGTTTGCACAAATATAATAAATTCTAGAGGTGCACACAGTTTCTTACTTTTAAACGAGTCTAGTATGACAAATAATGCCTTTTGAGTAGCCTTATACTTATTAGATTTCAATATTTTAAATGTATTCACTGTTAATTAAGCAAGTCAAGACATTAGTCCACAAAATTAAATGGCAATAGAAATAGAAAATACCTACATTGTGTTTCTATTATTCCCCTGGCTTCCTTATGCTTGAATGGCAAAAGGAAGAAAATTAATAATTATTTATTCTTTGGTTGTTTCATGTTGATTGATTAGAGAGAATTATTGACTAATTTATACTCACTCAGACGCATGAGATGTGCGATTTTCATTGTTTAAGGATATGTTATCTAAACATAGATGCAGGCAAGTATAGGTAGTTTAAATAAATTAAAAACATGTTGCCATTCTGTTAATTTCTGAAATAGTATCAGCAAATTCTGTTTCACGTTTCGTATAATTTTCTCCACGTTAAAATTCTGGCACTTCTCATGTCTACGCGCACTGAAGTAGATTGAGAGATCTTCATTTGTTCCCCGCCTATCGCTGTGCAATTGTCGCATCCGATGCTCAATTTAAAAATAAAAAACAGACGAAAGTGTAGGAAACACCGTTTCTGTGTACCCTTGTGTATTATTTGATTAAAATAAAGAGAATAACACGGAGCAAGTGTTAACACCGTTTTTACATTTATTAAAACATTAAAAGGTATGTACTTATCGCTCGTGGTTTCATTTCTGAGGATAGTCTAAAAAATATATTGGTGTGGTGTATATAAAATACATGTAATTAATTAAAGGTCACGTTATGATTGTACCTGAAGTGTTTTGGGAGGACCCTAAGCAACAATCACTCCCATTAGTTTTGGGGACATTTTTGCCACAATTCTCTTCCACAAACGTGGGAAGATTGATTATTCGTAGGGACTTCTCGATGTTGAAGACTTCTTTAAATCATTTCCCATTAACCTAAACTCAAGACGTAAATGACTTAGCATAATACTATTTATCTTTGTGAAATTCTTCTTTAAATTCCTAAATTTGTAAGGAAAATGTTGTATTTACGTAATAATTTATTAATTAGATACCTACTTATGTTTACTTTAATATTTCCTAAAAACTGTACATTTAATTACGTATTTAAGCACCTTTTGAAACAGCTGAAAGCTGTGATTTACAATAAGACCATGTACATTTAGATACGCTTTTCTTTATAAAATTAAATGTAGTCAACTTTAATCCTTAAACTTTCGAAAAATAAGTTTACTTTTTTAAGATAATTAAAAATACCTTGAGGTATAGGTATAGCAGACTTTTGACACCGTTTTCTGCTGATTAATTTGATTATATATTTCTCACTGATTCGTTTTCTCTAAACTCTGTTGTCTTTAGAAACTTGTGTCAGAGATACCTGATGTGTTCGGGTTCATAGCTCAGCTGAGTAAAACACGGAAAAGAGACGGACAGAGGAAAAGGACGGACTGGGCCCAGGTAAAGCAAACGGCGTGAACGCAGGATGAAACTGAGTGTGGTGGAAGGGTTTTATATCAAACTATGAACAAAATTACGTAACAAATGAAGCTAGTTACAGTGAAGCAACAAATACTACACAAATATAATGATTTTCAACAAAAACTTCACTTTATCTTAAGAAAATAACGTAAATTTTTCTTATTAATTGACGAGATCGGTTTCGTAAACTCTTGTTTACATCTTTAGCCATCAAACAACTTCGTTGTCAACGTTACTATCGCTAGAAGTCATTACGCTTTTTTTTTTATTTATTTTAAAAAATAAACATAGCGTAATGAATTTTGAAATACGAGCAGTCGATTTTTTTTAACTTTATTTAATTTTCAGATTTTGGTAATACTGGCAAAAACCTAATGAGTTCTAGCGACAGTAACGTTGACAACGAAGTTGTTTGATGGCTGAAGATGTAATCAAGAGTTTACGAAACTAATCTCAGCAATTAATAAGAAAAATTTACATATTTTCTTAAGTGAAGTTTTTGTGTGGTATAAACGAAATGTTTAATTTTCCTTTATTATTTATTTTAAAACATATTGATAAATGTAAACAAATCCAGAAATATAGTGAGAGAATTACTATCGGACAACGAAACATATTTTGTTTACAAGTTAATGTCCATGACAAAAGGGGATGGTTCACAAAACGCACCCTCACCAGGATCCCTCAAAAGGAATGTCTGAAAGGCCTGGTGTTCGTGACGGGTCATTGGTTGTAGACAAATGTCTTACCTGGCTTGAAAGGACCTCATTAGTGTCCGTGTTGTTCGCGCAGCTACTTCTCCGGGCATTGTCGAAAGTGTACCCACAAACCAGTAAGTTACAAACCATTTCTCTTCTCGCTTCATCAGGTAGTGCTGTAGGGCTTTAAAGATTTAATTGTTAAAACTGGTAGGTTACAGCTGCATTTGAAACCACATAATCAGTCAAAAAAATCGATTTTTGGTTTTCATGCTCCAGAAAACATAAAAACCCTGAGCCTCCAAAGGGGCTTGAATTTTGATGTTCTAACTTGGCGAGCCACCGGTGTTATGTATACATCTTTAATTGCAGTTTACCATAACGAGAATTTTTCATACTTTAGGTACAGTTTTCCAACCAATTAGGCTACATGGATGAAATTTTTACTAGTCAGTTCTCAGTCAAAGAACTACTGATTCCACCTAAAATTATTCAAGTTCATTAACAACTTATATGCTTTTGGATAGAGTCAACCTGAAAAGTTCAATGCCATGGCCGGGATTTGAACCACGGTTCTCCTGGTTTCCGTGCAGTCGCTCTTGCTCATTGAGCTACCATGGCCAATGTGCCGTCCTGACATTGAATTCTCCAATTGACTTATATTTCCCCGGTAAACCACTATGGACTCTCGTATCCGAGATACACCGTTTGTGGCGACTTACTATTGCAAGTACTTGAGTCCCAAGCTTCATCATTTAACTCTTTTTATTTTAGTTAATTGATGGAATTTAATCATTTCCTTATACTAGCCGTATATAGGCTAAGGTTTTTCATAGATAGAGTAAACATGAACAATTCAATGCCACGGCCGGGATTTGAACCACGGATCTCCTGGTTACCGTCCAGTCGTTCTTACTCATTGAGTTACTATGGCCAACGTGCCATCCTGACATTAAATTCTCCAATTGACTCATATACTTTCCCTGTAAACCACTAGGGGCACTTATATCCGTGATACACCGTTTGTGGTGACTTGTTGTAAGTACTTGAATCCCAGGCTTCATCATTTAACTCTTACTAATTAACTTAATTGGTGGAAATTAATCATTTCTTTACACTAGCTGCATATATCTATCCAAATCCTCAGCCTATATAAGGCTAGTGTGAAGAAGTGATTCATTTCCCACCAATATTAAGTTAAACTTATATGCTTGTAAAAATTTGCCAAGTATTCTGTATTCATAACGTTCATATTTTTGGGAGCAGATATTGTTAAATGTGAGAAGCAAATTTCGGTATAAATTTTCAAGTAATGCAAGTATTAAAGCATATAAAGAATTCAGTAAAAATAGCTGACAGTTTTAGACAAAAGTACGTCTGAATACTCCCATAACAATGACAATAATTCTGAAATTTTTCATTCTGTTATGACAAGTTTTGTAGCATTGCCTTTTAGCACACAAAGGCTATTTTACATGGATTATGTTCAGAAAAGGTTGCAGTATTGAGTGTCAAAGATTCATTTTACTATGTTAAATAGTTCTTTGAGAGACTGAAAATCAAAGTGGACACTATTTGCGATATTGTCCAGTTGTGAAATGACGGATATTTTTAAAACTGATTTTACCTACAGTTCATCATATAAAAGGTTTGGATTCCCCGTGCTGTGGCCTCATATTTCTTTCCGCCGGTCTTCCGTTGTTTCTTCTACCGTTCGTTTACAGCTCAGAGTCATTGTCTAGTAATTTATGAGCGTGGTTTTTGTTTATTTGTTGTGTATGTCCCTACCAAATAGTTCTGCTTGTTAGTATTTAGGAACAGGAAATATATTTAGTTCTCTTCTTACAACTTTGGCTTTAGGTAGATACCTACTGCTCTACACTATCTACCTAATAAATAGAGCAAGTACTGGGTCCCATCCATCGAGGCATCTTTAGAGAAAGTATGATGTGACTGATTGGTAACTTAAAAAAACAACAGACTAACGTGTACTAAAGTGTGAGCGATATAAATCTGAAGCATTTCAATAGACCATAGCTTTTGAACCAATAATAGACTTTGGGAGCATATAATACACAATTGGTAGATTACATTACACTATTTACATCTCAGGGAAAATATTGGAAGTGTCCTCTACCAGCATCTATACATGTTTGTACTCGTCTCACCATATTCTCTGAAGTTTTACGGAGATGGTATCGAATTGAGAGAAGGTTATTTCCAGCAAGATGGAACAGCGTGCCATACATCTAATGACACCATGGAACTTGTAGCCAGTTTCTTTAATAATCGAATAATCTCAAAAGGTCTGTGGTCGTCAGATCCCTGGACCTAACCTCACCGGAATTTTTCTTGTGGGGCTATCTAAAAAGTGTGTACAAGAATAGGCCACGGACAATTGACGTTCTCAAAGAATCCATTCGAACCGAAATAAATAGCATTGGCGAGGATAGGGAAGCCCGGGGCTAGTTGTTACAGTTTTTTATTTTATTATTTTTCTCCAAAACTATTTCAAATATTTTGCCGTAATTTCATTTGTTTTATAAGACATTCGTTAAAGAACGATATCATACTTTTAAAAAATATTTAAAATATTTATCATATTTCTAATTAAGGAAATTGTAACAACCTACCCCATATATGGGGCAAGTTCTTACATTCACTGGGGTAATTTGTTACAAATGAAGCACATAGAAAATTAAAGCACCGGAATGTTTGGAAACTATATTTAATTATTCAAATGGTGTGAGACACATTGCAGAACTTACATTTTACAGCAACTTACAAGTTGCAATTTTTGCAAATATAATGGTTGTCAAAATGTACACAATAATCTTGAGCCCACTTAGAACATTTGGTGCAGCTTAGCCACTTAGTTGGTGGTCTTGAAGCGGAATATGGTCCAGTGCACTCAATACAAAAACATTCTTCATCTTCAGAAGAGAAAGAGTCGTCATTTTGGGCTCTCATTTTTATTTTCTTGGTCCTTTTTGTCCCTTTGTCAGCTTTGTACCTATTTGTGAAGAAAATTTGCCTCTTCATTGGTTTTGCACGTTTTTGGCCGGTTTAATGGCGTATCGGTACGCAGGATGTCTCAATTCCTTTGGAGAAACACCATAAAACATCTCTGAAGCACGCTCGATATATATTTGAAGTTCTAATTCTTGATTGTCAGAGATCTGGCGCGATGTTTTGTACCCCACAATAGGCACAGCGTAAAATAAGGGAAAAAGTTAGTGAAATTATTATCTTAATATTTTTATGATTTAAGCACATTAAGTAAAGCATATTTTCCAGTCTCATTTGTTTTTAGCTTTATACAAAATCTCTGCAACGACATGAATTGATTCCATGGTTACCCGCAGCGTTTCGTAGAGAAGACCCTGCTAGCACTTCTTTGGCAGCTTCTAGATATGTTTCTTGAGATGCTGTGCCCTTCTCCGTCTTTCTTTTATAATTCCTCATGTTTTCTGTAAATTTATAAACAAACTATGGCGGAATATATGAAAACAATTGTACGGGGTAAGTTGTTACGCTGTCACAACTAACCCCATCGTACGCCAGCTCAAGCTATAATGCATAACATAGTTTATAAAACGCTTATGTGTATGATTACGTACCTTAAAGTGCGATGTATCCAACATATAAATCTCAATCGTATGCAATGAATGGCTTAACCGCTACAAAAGTTACTTTCAGCCGGAGTCAAATTACTGTTGAACAACATTCACTCTCCTGGTATGTCTGCAACGCAGTGTTTCCTGAAGACAGCTAGGTCAGCGAGAAGGAAGGCTCGGAGCTACAAGCTGGCTAAAAATTAACACCGCAAATCTGACGGTTACTTCAAAATCGAACTGTAAATACCTGCCCCGTGTAACAACTGATTCCTGTCTCCCCTACTCTCCGTAAAACTTCAGAGAATATGGTGAGACGAGGGCAAACATGTATAGATGCTGGTGGAGGACACTTCCAACATTTTCTCTGAGATGTAAATAGTGTAATGTAATCTCCAAATTGTGTATTATATTCTCCCAAAGTTGTACGTGTGTCAAAACTTATGGTCTATTGAAATGGTTTAGGTTTATATGGATCGAACTGTATAACATTACCTACTTTCCCAAATACAATGACAACTGATGCAAATAATAATAAGAATTAATATTATAATATCGTTTTTCCATATATAAATAAAGCAAACTATTTTATAACCTACCTAACCTCACAAAGTCGACAGATACCACAGTAAACAATATAAACGACTCATGCCTCCCTTCACATTTCAGTTCATTCGCTACTTGCTTCTAAATATTTTCCTACAGTAAATTATCTTTGTAGGATTTATGCTCTGTGTTATGAAGATAACCATGATATTGAAATAAAATACTCAATTTTTCGTCAAATGACTCTATATCTGTTTTGTTCCTGTGCACCACAGAACATATACTTATGTGCACTGCGATAGTGTTTTTTTCTTTTGCTCTCTCTGTTTTGTTTAATCAAACACGTAAGCTTGGAGTTGCAAGCCTTATATCTTTCTTTTGGTATTATTTTTATTTCAATGTTTAACCGAAAGTACTGTTTTAAGGTCCCCTGATCCCAAAAGCATTTTTATAAAATAACCTCGTGAACTGGAAAATGAAAAGTCAACTTGATATTTGACATCAGAAGAGTTTAAAATGAAGACTTTAGGAAATTCACCCAAATGGAAACTTGCTTTATTTATATTTTGTCAACGATTTTTATTAAAATATCAAACGTTTAATTAAGAATAGGTAGGTATGCACATTTATTGTGAATTTTCTGTGATGTCCAGTTCATTGTTGTCTACCTGTTTAAAGAGTTTGGTATAACTTTAATTCCTCAAAATAAATATAGTATTAAATATTTACTGCATTTCTATGAAAAGATAAAATTCCTAATAGTAAAAAATCTGGTATTTATCAGTTTAATTGTTTCGATTGTGATAAAGTTTACATTGGAAAGACGAAGCGTAATTTGGAAACCAGAACGAAAGAACATTTTTGTAACAAGTATAAACAAACTGATAAATCGAGCGTAGCAGATCATTTTTGGTCATTTAACCATGAAATAAATCCAAAAGTGAAATTATTAAAACAATTAAATGCTCCGATATATTTAATGGTTTGGGAAAAAAATATTTATTTAAAAGAAATAATCATCGCGTAATGAATTTTGAAATACCTGGTATTTGTAGTATTCTGAAATCGCGATTCTCATCAAATAATAAGAAAATTTTCATCATTTTTTGTTAAGATAAGTTAAGTTTTATGTAAAAAATTATTATATTTGTATACTATTTGATTTTTCAATGTAACTAGCTTCATATTTTACATATCTATAACCATTGTCTTATATAATTTTACGTTTATATCCTTGGGGGTTTTCCTTTTCAAGGCGCGATTTATCCCATAAAATATTTGAATTTACACACTTAATTACTTATTTCTTCGTTGTATGGTTTAAAGATTACATTACAGACCAAGTAATTAAATTCCCTACCTGCTCTAACTCTCTTATTTAACGCTATCTTCAATCCTTTTATTTATTTTACTACTTTTCTACTGATATATTTAAACCGTAATACTGTATCATTTTTGTAGCTTGTACATACTTATTTGCAGCTTATCCTCTCTGTTTTATATTAACATCATCTTATCCGCAAAGAGTAGTATATTTAATGCATTATTATATTTATTTTTACTCCTGATGGTGTTTCGTCTCTTAATTCTCTAAGAATATCGTCGATATAAATGTTAAAATACAGCCGAGGTAAACTATATCGTTGTCTTAAATCATTATTAATATATCTTGAGGTTTTGTTCGTTTCCTAAATCTATTTTTATTTTTGTTGACATATGTCTAAGTACGCCTATCAATTGTTTTGGATATCCCAATACTTGCCAAACTATAGTTTTCCTTACCTTATCAAAAGCTGTTTCTAAATCTATGAAAACTATATCAGTTTCTAAATTATATTCTCTCCCCTACTCGATAATTTGGTTAATAGAAAGTATGTTATCTATGCAACATCTTCCTTTTCTAAATTCCGTTTGGTTTTCTTGTAGTAAGTTCTGTGATTATACTTAGACGTTTGTTTATGATGTTTGTATACAATTTATAGCCGTATTCAGGAAACTTATACTTCTTCTGTTTATTAAAGATTTTAAAGGGAAACAAGCCAGGTGAAAAGACGATCAGATATTGGCATTTAAAAATTAAATTAAAAACAAATTAAAATGGCATTTCATTTACTGCAAAAAGTCTTTTGTCCACTGCAGCGATTTTTTTTAAATTTTTTATGTAAATTTAGATACCTTGTTTGTTTGTTATTGTTTTAAATTTTATTCTCATTTGTTCAATCATCATTGGGAACGATGTAATGTTTTTTGTTTTCAGTATATATTTATTATTTAAGTAATGGTCATGGGTTTTGTCGTTTATTATAGTGTAGTCAGGATTTCCATTCATTGGGCGGAAAGGAGGGCGTCTAGGGGTAACGGTAGATTCTTTAAATTAATAAATAAACAATAAGTATGGAAAGATAGTCAGACTAAAAAATTCAATGCCATACCCGGGATTTGAACCACGAATCTTCTGGTTGCCGTCCAGCCGCTCTAAAACTTGAGCTACTATGTCCATATCATGTCGGCACGTTGGCCATAGTAGCTCAATGTTTGGAGCGGCTGGACGGCAACCAGAAGATTCGTGGTTCAAATCCCGGCTATGGCATTGAATTTTTTCAGTCTGACTCTATCTTTCCATACTTTAGCCAACACACGGCCAGTATGAAAGAACAATTAATTTCCACAAACACTAAATAATTTATTTTACACTACAATTATCAGTATAAGGGAGGTCAAATCGGATGATGTAGGGCTCCATGGACCACTGAGCACAGAAGTGATTAGCTTCCAGCGTTCCTTTCGCAGGAAATCAAACCATACTCTCTGTAATACCACATTTCCAGGATTTTTCTGAATTGTCCAGTGTAATGTTTCCATTACCAACCAGATCGCACATATGTGGAGCGACGAGTTTTTAAAACTGAATTCCAGCCGCTGTAGTCTCCGAAGACATTGTGGAAACTCCGGCGGGCACCATTTTCCAATAAAGCCTCTGAGCACCATCCAGATATGATGCACCTGTTTGCAAGAGGCAATCCTATGTTCCAAGGTATCTATTTGTGAACAAATTTGGCATATGTTAGATGTTGCACGGCCATGTCGCCATAATTTCTCCACTGTTGGTATGGTCTCGCTAAATATTTCATATGCTGTCTCTTGCCAATCAGTAGGAACAACTTTATTGAAGAGATTCATCCATATAAGTTCCCACTCTCTATTCTCTTTCACTTGAATCCTAGGTGTACACTGAGATGTATTGAGCAGCTGATATTGTTTTCTCGTTGATTCGAAAACTGCGAGGTCATCACTGGTGTCCAGCAGACGTCTCAGCCCTCTGAGGGTTCTGTATCTGATCCTGCCAGAAACTCCCATCTATCGATGAACCATTACCACAGACTGATTTGACAGCAGTTTTCCCTAATAAGGTAATGCATTTCTTTGCGATGTCCACCAATCCACGTCCACCTTTGGATTGCGGCAGTCGGAACTGTGATCTGCTCACACTGTAAGCTTTACCCGTCCATAAGAAGTAACCAAGCAGTTGTTCAAGTTTCATTATTGCTAGTG
The DNA here is from genome assembly GCA_030765055.1 of Mantis religiosa. Classification (NCBI taxonomy): domain Eukaryota; kingdom Metazoa; phylum Arthropoda; class Insecta; order Mantodea; family Mantidae; genus Mantis; species Mantis religiosa. The sequence continues at coordinate 202,511,453 of CM060952.1, read as the reverse complement.
TTTTGTCTTTGTTGATTTTTGTGTTATATCTATTTAGTGGTTGTAATATTTCTTATAAGTATCCTCATAATGGGATAGATGTACACTCCCGAAACGTCTATTTCTAATCGTCTTTTCATCTGGCATTGTGCCCGAGAAGATGAATATATTCGTCATCAGGAAAGTCTCAGGTCTTATTTTATTTTATACTTCTGTAATTATCACATATATAAATTTCTTTATTATCTATTTCTGAGAAGTTAAGGTTTAATCAGGCGTACAGTCGAACCATTCTAATGCTGTACCTATAGTAATTAGAGTCATACTGTATTCCCGCAAGTATTCGATATCATACTTCATTAAGAATGCATGTTTGAGGTTCCTTTAGTAAAAAAAAGGGCAAAAGAGGTTCTTATATGTGTATTTGTGAACTGCACTAGGTATATCTCTCACAAACAAAACTTGATGAAACATTATACTAGCTATTTATTTTACGTAGGTATCTTCCAAAGAAAGGATAGTAATGTTTTCAAAATATCCCCACCGCTTTACTTGCAAAAACTTTTGTAATTTTTTATTTTATTCTTTATTTTCGTAATTTATAGATATATATAGGGTTGGGTCTTGCGATATCTCGATAGTCACGACAGTTGCAGGTATCGAATGATATTTCAAAAAATTCGCAAAATTTTCGGTACGTCGATGGTGATACTGCAACTTTTATTTTATTTTAAAATCACAAAATACTATTAGCGCAAGCAGAACGTTAAAAAACCCAAGAAATTGCCAGGAATTATGCAAGAAAACAATCGTGTGTCAGATTCACTGTCAGTTGCCAGTTCCCAAAAAGAAATCACTACATATCTCAACGACAGTCTGTCACCTTCTCTTTCTAGTGTCCTGGATTAATGGAAAACGAATTCAAAATTTCTAGAACAAAAAACAAAAAAGTTTGCCGGTAAATATTTGTGTATTCCACGTACAACAGTTTTCTCTGAAAGACTTTAGTACAGCAGGACTCATGTGTGACAGAAACAGAAGTAGACTTGACCCCGAAAGAGTGAAAATGCTTTATTTTTGAACAAAAACATATAAAAGTGAACTGTCATCCTTTAAAATACCTATTGTAGAGTTTAAAAATAATAACACTGATGGTTTTAAATTTTGTGCGCCTATTTAGTTTTGTTGGTATTATACAGTTCTACGCACATTCCATTTTGTATTAAAACTAGAAGTAGTAATGGCAGTATCGATTATATATCGAAGTATCGAGTATCGTGGAAAATATCGTCTATCGATATCGAGAATCGATAAAATCTGGTATCGACCCATCGCTAGTTTTTATGCATCAGTTTCTAGGGTTAAATATGACTCAAATAAAGAAATTAATGAATTAAAAAGAGCTCTACATGTTTTATGTGTGGAAAGATTCTGTCCATCCGTTAGGTTTACCAGTTGTGTAAACGTAATCCAGAATAAGGAAGGCTTCCGAGAACATTACCAAAATTCAAAAGTTTCTTTAATTTTTCTTGAAAAACCTTAACATTTGTTGTTTTAATAAAATCTTTAGAGAATTTTGGTGAAAATAAACGATTTCGAGAAGTTTCTCATTTAAAGAATAGCTTATTATTAATATTATTGCCTGACTTATTACCTACACGTATTGTTTGACAAGTTTAAGTCTTAGCATTACCTTTTCCAGGTAGTGAATGTAGTGATTTATGTGTTAGATTGTATATTTTAAGGCTAACTATATAGTTTTCCTATACTTGATAACTTCTAGTCTGTTCCCTATAGTTTTCCATTAAAACAGCCCTCAGGGATTCTAGACGACTACGCAGATTATCAACAGATATTCTAATATCTAAGATATACCTATGTAAACATAAACTGGAGATGTCAGTTAAATGGTTAGAAAGAATGTATGAGGCGGTCGTTGAAGCCAGAACAATGTTTGGGGCACATCAGAGATAGGAACCCAATTAGACCAGATGTATGGATTGTTTTGTAAAGAACTACTAGAGCTGCCAAAATCGGCAGCAAGAGAAGTGGCATTACTACAGTTAGGTAATACAAAAAGGAGGGGAATAATAATAGAGAGAATACTGAAATTCTGGTATAAGTGTATTAAAGGGCAGAAAGGAGTATTATTGAATCTGTGCATGAAGCAACAGAAAAGCATTAAAAATACAAATATATGGTGGTCGGAATTGGAAGGAATGATATTAAAGATAGGCATGGGAGATCTATGGAGAGCAGAGGAGACAAATTATAGCGGTTTTTGGAAGGAAGTGATAACTAAACTACAAGACATAGATAGGCAAGAGATATGGGAAAGTATAGAAGAAAAGAAATCTTTGAAATGTTATAAGCAATTAAAGACAGAATGGGGTAGGAAAAATTATATAGATGAATGTGGCAAAACTGGAAGAGAAGACATAGCATGGACGAGAGTAGGAATATTATAGTTAAAAGGGTCGAGAAGTAACGAGGTAGGAATATATGAATTTTGTGGAGATGAAGAGAGCACTGTTCATTACCTGATAGAATGTAAGGAGCTAACAAATGACAGGAGAAAAATATGGGATAAGAAATGGGACAGTGTAAGTAAAGAGATATTGGCGGTACGGGGATGGGAGAAAAGAAACATAGATGTATAGGAAACTTCTTATATAGGATAAGAGAAAATTGGATTAGGGTAAAAGAAGCGAAGGTCAATAAGAAATGACAGGCTCCTTAGCAAAACCAAAGGCTATTGGCCAAAGGACCCGAGTCAGCGAGTAAATCTTAGGTAAGCAATTTCATTTATTTGTACAGGAAGTGTAATAGTGATTGTTAAATATCAAAGTCGTTGTAGTGAAATTGTAATGGAAACTGTACAGAACATATCAATATCTAAGATTGTTTAAAGTAATTATAGCTCTTCATCAGGTTAGAAAATAAAGTGCAGAAAATACTTGAGTTGTATAGTTTATGTGAGAATTCCTTGGAATTCCTCGCCATACTTTTCGTTTTTTTATGATACCTATTCGCCGACTAATACGCGAGAGGGTATGTTTTTCTGAACTCAAATTATTTTATAGATCAGGATATTGAAAACCTGAATTTCTGGTGTAATCTGGATGTCGAAGTCTTAGTTGGAATGCAATATTTCGTAAAACAACAAGAAACAACTGCCAAACAGTAAAATGTTAAAATTGTGTTGCATTAAGTTTCTATGGCAGAAGAATGTTTTTACTGCTCTTGTCTAGGAATCGATTATACTAATTGGAAAGCGAGAGACAGTCACGAGAAATTTGACCAATAATAATAAAACAATGTGACAAAATCAGTTATCTATCTTCTAATCATTTGGACCTACCGATATCACTCATTGCTGTTTCATTGCTCGGAATATAACGTGTAAATATACGTTAATTTAAAGGGATATAATAAATTATTAAAGTAACACCTGACATCGTCAACATACCTATACCGTCTGAAGGAGAGATTCAGGTGGATTAAGTTCAAAATGTGTAATACGATCAACCTAACCAGAGTCCTGTGGTTTTCCTTAATGAGGTGAACGATAGGGACCTCTAATGCTTGTCAACAAAAACAAAAGTAAAGTAAATCATAGAGCGGATACATTTTAGAACCATTTTGTCTTGTAAGCGTATTCTAAGATTTAGAAATACGACCTTAGAACGGAAATGAAAACAAAAATACTAAAGTATTTTATAAATAGTATTAGTTATACATTTGTAGTCATGCTATAATTAATTGCTCTTCTGTTCAGAATAGAAAAAGAAATGAATTAATAGTAGAAACACGTTGGAAGAAGTAAGGTTAGTGTTTGGAACACTACTTATATTTGCAAAAACATGTTAAATCCGTTTCAGATAACTTTGAAATATTAATGCCCGATTTCACCAACAGATGTAAAAATCGACGTTAACAAATGTAACGTAACAATTGTCACAGCGCTAACAAAACTGTTAAATTTCATGCATTTCACCAACCTGTTTTCTGAAAATGTTAACAAACACGTGTTAACGCCAAGAAACTTGTAAATATTACAGCTATAGAAGGCTATGGATGAGTCATATTATTTTCTGAACGTACTGCGATGCGCTTTTGTTGTCATTGGCGGTAAACAAAATCTTAAACAAAAGGCGTGAGACAAATTTCTCATTAATGGAGAAAGAATTGTTAATTGAATTGGTGACGAAGTGTAAGAATATCGTGGTAAACAAGAGGACGGATGCGGTGAATGTAAAAGAGAAAGCTGTCACGTGGGAATAAATTGGAAACGAATTTAATTCAAATACATGTGTGAACTATTAGAAGCAAAAAATTACTTCGTTAATATTACGTAAATTTAGAACGAGGCGCGAAGGACAAGTGACGAGTGACTTGAACGTTTCAAGACGGGAGGTGGACAATGTATTATCCACATAATTCAGTGAATTATAAAATCGCAAAGTTATTAATACTTGATGCAAAGGCGAGATCGACATATTCCTTTCGATGTATGTTCTAACCTCTCTTGTTCTTCCACAGTACCCTTCATAGAACTTGTTTCGACAGTCATTACCTCTGTCTGATACCTCCTCAAAACCATTTCTGCTCATAGGTCGTACTCTATTACGAATGCCATTTAGACAGTCTTAAATATAGCAAATCTACAACAGCTGCGTTCACTCCCGCCATCTTGACTATTTACAATTGTTGTTAAGGACTTACAGAAATACGACTTGTTAGTTTAACAAAAGATTTAACACCAGTGTTAAACTAACACTTGTTGGTGAAATGCAATTTTTGTTATATCTATTGCTAAACTCATGTTAAGTCTTAACATCTATTGGTGAAATCGGGCGTTAGTAGGCAAAAATTGGCTGTTAATTTATTTTTAGACTTCCACCTAAGGTAGTTACCAAATTTTCTGTTGAGGTTTAATAATAATAATAATAATAATAATAATAATAATAATAATAATAATAATAATAATAATAATAATAATAATAATAATAATAATAATAATAATAATAATAATAATAATAATAATAATAATAATAATAATAATAATAATAATAATAATAATAATAATAATAATAATAATAATAATAATAATAATAATAATAATAATAATAATAATAATAATAATAATAATAATAATAATAATAATAATAATAATAATAATAATAATAATAATAATAATAATAATAATAATAATAATAATAATAATAATAATAATAATAATAATAATAATAATAATAATAATAATAATAATAATAATAATAATAATAATAATAATAATAATAATAATAATAATAATAATAATAATAATAATAATAATAATAATAATAATAATGAAAATATGCATTATACATTATGGTATTCCTATAAAAGCATAGTTTCTCATTCACGCTTCATTAATTGCGATATATTTGACTTTAAGTGTTTATTTAGTACACGTCTACAGCATAAGGAAACCGAATTGAATGTTCGGTCTTAAACTATGTCTTCATGTAGGTAATGAAAGACTTGAAAGCTTTTTAGCGTATTAGTCAGATCACTTGGGAAAATGTGAATTAAATATACGTCATGAAATATGTGAAAGGAGCATAGAAAATAAAGAAAAGTGGGGGCTCATATCTCATAATTGAGTATAATACGATATTTCCTCTACCTATTATAATTGGTAGTAAAGAGAAAGTAAAGAAAATATCATCTTTAGTAGAGAAAGTGAAAATATCATTCTGAAATAGGCACATAACTTTTGATGTTACAGTAAACTGCTTACGTTCTGAAGCTAAATTAACACGAGAAAGCTATATGTGCAGAATAATGTATATCTAGCTAGAAATAATCCTATTATCATTTGGACAATTAGATATAAACTAATAGGGAACCTAAATTTCATCAAGACGAAATATTAAATGGAGTACAAAGATATACAAGGACATTATTTGAAATTTGAATTAAGGGGTGTGGTATTTTCACTTAAAAAAATTGTACTCAGATTGTGTTTTGTCTATGAGAACTTCTTGTATAACAAATGAAGAATATGCTAAATGAGAGAAGCAGGTTCATTAATTAAAGAATAACTAGCATTTACTTAGGAATTTATATTAAAAAAGTACTACGCAATCGTCAAAAGCATAATCTAAAATTGAAAACTGCTCGTTGGCATCATCAATGTTCATTATGGAGTCCATATCGCTTTAAAATCGGAAGTTGTGATCGGCTGTCACTCACATTTAACTGTCTGTGTTTGGCCTTATGAATGATGTATGTTCGACAAGGAAAAACAAAACAATAATAAGAATAATAAACAACTCTCGGCTTGCCCTTTCATCTGTCTTGACGGAGCAAACAAGAAATGGAACAAAATTCCAGTAGAAAACTGATCAAAATTGGGTGTTATTAAACCCATTGATGTTAAATATCTACCCTTGGCAACTATTCATTACAAATAGAACTTCTGAGCTTAACAACTTCCTCGTTATAAGCCCTTTTCCTCAAGCGGTAAGCTCTCAGTTTAGTATTTCGTGTTTTCATAAGCAACTGACCACTCGTGAGACAAACTCACACAAATACGCACTTGTTTGTTATAATTGCGATGATCTGCAGCAAGAATTGGTGAAAATGTTACAGTATATTCTTGTTTCTGTTCGTTTTCCAAACATTCGACGTTTATAGATGTCACCTTACTCTGAGAATTTCAAAACATTTACAATTTTTTTTTAATCCGAAATGAAACATAAAATCCTGAATTTAAAATTGTTATAAAACACAAATTCATAAACCTGAAATAAAATGTGACCTATTGTAAATTGTATAAATTCACCAACTTACAATTTAACTAAATGTTTACACAAAGATTTAGTAATTTCGGTAAATTTGAGAGTTTAAGAGTTACAAATCCTTTTTAATTAGTAAAGAAGATTGACAGTGTTATATATCATCTAAAACTAATACACTTGTTTCTTCTGATGTAGCTTCCTTATTTCCTAGTATTCCTAGAGAAACATTTTGATATTTTTTTTTTTAAAAAAGATTGAATTCAATAAATTTACCTGAGGACTTAATAATTGATTTTGTTAAATTTTTTTCAACAAACTTCTGGCTTTGCAATGCATAATGCTCATCTTTTTATGAGTTTTTATCGAAATGCAAGTCACTAAAGCATCCCCTTTTATTTTTAAAGGCTGGTTTAGATATGTTGACGAGATTTTTGCTTTTGTTCCTGATGATGCTTTAGAATTACTAAATTTACAAGATAAAGCTATAAAATTCACATTAGAGACTAAAATTAATGGATTTCTTCCGTTTTCAGATCTAAAGATAATAGGAAATAAAATTTTATGAACTCGTTGCAGTTGTTGAGAATACAGATCCACATCAATCCTCCGCCGTTTGAAACAAACTCTCAGTGAACCACACCTTCAAAATTCCACGAAACATACAACATTGCTTTGGGACCGAACTACGTTCAGCCTGTTGAGGTGTCAGTTCATGAGGTACAGATCTACAGCTTCTGTATGATTTAATGTGGCGATGTATGATATATTTTGATGTACCTACCAAGTTCTAAAGGGCTACAGGTACTTTTTTGCGGATTTTCTGGCAAAACTTGGCGTGTATCCGCAATATTCCATACTTTAGATCTTCCAGAACGTGGTAAATCTTTAATGTTTCCGACGCCATTGTTGGAACGTTGGAATCATCGCTGTGCCACACGCTCACTAACGACACCTTCTCCTTCCACTTCACATATTCTTCGAGCTGCGGCAGTAGTGTTTTAGAAGGACGAAGTTCAAACTTTGTTATCTCCATTTTGTGATTGTTTACTAACAACTGAAGACTGATACATGCTCACAATGTAGGTAAATCTGGCCATGGCATCCTGTAAAAAGCACTGCTAAAGTAAAGAAACCCAATACAGTTTAAAAATAAGTTTATTAAATTATGTCAATCTAATTTATGTATAATTTTAGACTTATTACAAATATGTAGTCTAAGTATAATATTTCTCTATTCTTTAACCTTAGTGACGTCTACAATATTAATTCATTTCATCACTTCTTCCATCCATAATTCAACACATTTTACTACCATTAAACATATTTCGAATCAATATTAAAAAAAAGAAGAATTCACTTTCCATTAAAACTAATAATATTTTTATTTAAATATGTCAACTCTTTTTTTTTTTGAATTAAAAAGTGACTAATTCTATAAAACTCACCAAAATGTGTTATCACAAGTGGCCTAACAGGGTCCGCCTACTTCATCACGGATTATTTCTGCAATTTCCATTACTCTGTCATCATCCATTCTGCTTCCTCTCTCTCTCTCTCTCTCTCTGTTCATTCTTTTTGTTGTATTCTTAGAGATATTAAAACTCTTGAGGTGTATCTCTCCCCGGTAATCGAATCCTGATACCTTTTTTCCATGGATAGCAATATTACAGCAGCGTTAAGAGATACTAAAAGATTGGGAACCAGTTTCCTTGTCCATGTTTCTCTAGGTTTACTCTAACATATTTCAAATTATACCTAATTATACAAAACAGGTCCCTTTTCTGATTAAAACATTAGACGTCTATTTTGTTACTCACTTTTACATTTCGCTAATAAACCTATTATATGCTGGCGCATCAATGGGTACATCTGGCAGGCCAAAAGACATGACAATACTTCGTCATCGAACAATACCTTGGCAGATGCAAAGAGCAGGCTAAATGTGCGGCGGTCATCTCCATTCTATGAAGACACCACAGCAAACAAGTCGTAAGAAGTAATTTGCACTTTGGTAACAATTGTCGGCACTTCAAACACATCCTACTCAATTGTCTGCAGTTATTTCCTTAATTGCACGTGGAAGTAAAATGGTGCGGGCTATCAAAGCTTTGCAGATGTTCATCAAAGGAAAAAGGAATACTCAATTATGTATTTGAACCACGCGATTTTTGGTGGTGTCATTTGTTTTCATAGAACTACACAAATTATCCATACAAGACTCTTATTTCATTTATCTATGACAAAGTTTCACTACTCGAAGAATAAGGCAAGCTCGCGTTAACCGGATCAATATTTTGAAAATCTTCCACAAAAGCTGTATTTGTCATGTAAATATGGAACCTTTAACCTTATATTGAAGCCTAGACATTCTAGATTATCTTAAACTTTAAGTTTTTCGCTGAAGAATTTTTTGTATACTTCCCTTTTCACTTTAATTCCGAGCGGAAACTAATTCTAATCGCTCACAATTGGAGGATGAATAGGATTGGTATAGCGAACAAATTGGAATGCAAAGAAAGGCGGTATAATCTATCTCAATCTAGTTTAAATCCTGCTGTAAACATCTGGGTGGGGAGAGAGACAGTCACAAAACGGTTAAGCTGTTGATTGGTTTAGAGAAGTTAATGGACGTTTTCTTTTATTTACATACGTACGATAAACCCCTCCTTTAAGTACAGCACTGTAAGTAGTTTTCTGATCACTGCTCTGTGCGAGCTAATTTCGGAGAGAGAAAAGTATTCAAATGTTTCGATTATTATAAACGTAATAGCCTCACATTTTATCTTTCTGCTTCACATACCACATAGATGTGTTCTGTGTACTATATACAGATTAGACAAAAGACAGGTGAAATTATACACACTATTAACTTATTATGTTAAATTAAACTGCATTTTATTTAACAATTACTAAAGGACACTTGCAATCCTATACCAGGCAGCTCTCTCACAACGAGGTCTGTATCAAGTTGAATGCTGATTAAGATGTTATTGTTTATAGTGTGGAGTAACTTCTGATATTTAACACTGTATTTCCTGTACATCTCGCGTACCTCATAAGCCCAAGAACACTTATGTTTATGCAATTTAAAATCAGTAAGCGTTTCATCACAGAGCAGGCCAGTGCTTAAGCCGAAATAAAACACAATCGAGGCAAACCTTTAAAAAGTGGCTAGGAGCGAATGATCGTACATTGTTTGGCGGTGCTTAAAGAAAGAAACCCGGAATCGTCTATAAAAACATTGCGAAAGAACCTGGTGATCTCCTTGGTGTTTCCACAAGTAATGTACATAGTGTTACAATGGAACAGCAGGCATCCGGCACTCTAAGAACACCGGGAAAATCGCGTAAATGTAAACAGCGCGTGGAGAAATACGACGATTTTACGAAAAGTGCTATACGCAGTAAAGTTCATGATTATTTTTTTCAGAAATGAACCAACTCATTGATTTAATAAGTGAATGGGTAACCCAAATCTATTTATTTATTGTCTAGAAGTTAGCGCTGCTATATATACTGTTAGTGTTGCAAAACTTATGTTCGTGCGTGGCGAGTTGAGTCAGCTCCGCCTTGTTTACAGCAGGATTAAACTAGCCAGAGACAGAGCACATTAAACATTATAGAACATTACATTTCAGTGCATAATGTATTCATGAGAAGATTTCTACACTTATATATTCATATCTTCATGTATCTTACACCATTTTCCACTTATGCATTGCTTCTTTCAAACAGCGACTACAGAGATTTCGTGGTAACATTCTCTATTTTCCTGCGCTCATTTGAGCATCATTTCACCCGTATCATTCATCGTTCGATATGACTTAAAACTGGAGGACCTAAATAAAAACAATTGAATCCCCCGCCTTAACTTTATTCGCTTCACCCACTGTGGTAGCAGTATTTATTTTTGTCCGTTTGTAGCAGTGATTAAATAACCATCATAACAAGGGATGTAAGAAAGTCTGTATTTTCTTATTGTACAACTTCTGTGACAATTTCAATGCACATTTCGTTATAAATCTATCTTAAACGAACTTAAAAAACACCAAAATACCATAAATGTAGCAATTACATACCTCCTTTCCGTAAAAGAAGCTCGATTTCGCACTTAGACTGACAAAACACAATCGTATTACACAGTCAACTGTCTCTGGTAGTTAACTTCTTCGTTCCAACAAAACAATACACTATCGTCCCCTAGCGAGCAGATTTTCAAAACCTAATCTTTTGCGTTTGTCTACCTTGATGTTACCAACATTTGCTTTACCCGAGATGACGAGAAACAAAAGAAAGGGCTTTGTAACACTCCGAAGATGAAGTTTAAACGAATAACAATGAATCTTTTAGAAATGGTTAGTTAATAGGAAGATTTTGTTTGGTATAAATTGTATAGTTTAATATCTATTTTCTGCAATAATTTCTCTTATATCTCATGATTTCCCTTTAATATTAAACAAGAGTAAAGACTTAAAAAGATTAGAATCTATTTGTCATATTCGCTATCTGAAACATATTGCATTTTGAAACAAAATCGTTTTGACATAAAATAAATTTACTTATCGCCATCTAAAGTCTTATTTGTTAAGGTAACATTTGAGCTAAAAATACAACACTTTTGGAAGCGTCTCAAGTGTCCTTGTCTCAAGACAAGGAATTAATAACTGCAACAAAAGCAGCAAACGGATGTAAAAGTGTATTGATCACAAAGGACAATATTTTGAAAAACAATAAAACAGTTTTCAATCAGAAATTTCTTTGTTTTAATTATTAGGCTGTGACAGTGTAGATTAAATAGATCCTTTGTGTACCACTTTTCCAGCACAATCTTTTCCCATCTCGTGTCAGTTTGTGCAGCTATCAGAATAATTACTCACAAATATCAGATAAGCTAATGCAATTGCGATAAATTTATCACTTGATTGTATATAATCTGGATTACATTTTACTCAAACTTTCTTTCCTAGTCAGTCATTGGAGGTTACCTCCAAGATATCGATAAATTCTTACTTCCTTAATATATAGTTTCGGTTAATTGCATAAAATTCCTCACTACTGTATGTCCACCCATCACTATCAATACTTTTTGTCTTCCCCGCATCGTCTTTCTACCATCAAGGCATATCTTTTTGAAGATTATTGATTTTCTGTTACTATCCGAAACTTTTATATTCTCCGCGACATTTTTCCATCATCATGAAACAAGATTATTGATTTTCTTCCCCTATTAAAACGTAGCTTCTCCGCATCATTTCATTTCCACAATCCAGCAAGATTATTGATTTTCTTTTCATAGCAGCCGTTCATTTGTTTATATTGTCATTACATGGCCCACTAATAGATCAGAAAACAAGAACTTCCAACTGCATATTCATATAAAAAGTTCCAACTAAAACTAAGCGTTACAAGGCTCAAAAAATAAAGGGACAGGGAAACGTCCTTTATTATTCTTTTTGCCTATATTCTGATCATTTTTCCTATGTTCTTTCTCTACAGTACGACAAAATGCAGAGAATAAACCAATTGTGAAGTAAAAAGAGCGAGACCTGAAAAAAGTTACTAAAATATATGGTACAGTGATATTTTTAGTTCATAATTGAGGACAAAATGCTGCGAAATAGTTTGTAGTTTACAGCAACAAATTATCTTAATGTACAAGAGGTTATATTCTCTAGTAACGTCAGTGATATTGTCTTTACTTTTTCAGGCTTCACTGTCTCTTTGCTGATGCAAATATCTGACGCAGATGCTTGCGAAACTAATCATTGATGCCCGATTTCACCAACAGATGTTAAAATCGACGTTAACAAATGTAACAGCGCTAACAATTTCTTGCATTTCACCAACCTGCTTTCTGAAAATGTTAATAAACACGTGTTAACGCCAAGAAACTTGTAAATATTACAGCTATAGAAGGCTGTGGATGAGTTGTATTATTTTCTGTACGTACTGCAATGCGATTTTGTTTTCATTTTCGTCTCCACCGCAGTCTGCACACAGCTAAAAAATGGCGGATATACAAAATCATAAACAAAAGCCGTGAAACAAATTTCTCATAAATGGAGAAAGGGTTGTTAATTGAATTGGTGACGAAGTATAACGATATGGTGGAAAATGGGACGGATGCGGTGTAGAAGAGAAAGATGTCACGTGGGAAAAAATCGGAAATAAACTTAATTCAAATGCATGTGTCATTACTAGAAACACGAAACATATTAGGTAAATTTAAAACGTGGTGCGAAGAAGGACAAGTGACGAGTGACTTGAACGTTTCAAGACGGGAGATGGACAATGTATTATCCACATAATTCAATGAATTATAAAATCACAAAGCTATTAATACTTGATGCAAAGGTGAGATCGGCATATTCCTTTCGATGTATGTTCTAACTCAGTATTACATAAATTTAAAACGAGGAGCCAAGAAGGACAAGTGACTTGAACGTTTCAAGACGGGAGATGGACAATGTATTATCCACATAATTCAGTGAATTATAAAATCGCAGCTAAGGCGAGATCGGCATATTCCTTTCGATGCATGTTCTAACTCAGTATTACGAAAATTTAAAACGAGGTGCGAAGGACGAGTGAGTTGAACGTTTCAAGACGGGAGGTGGACAGTGTATTATCCACATAATTCAGTGAATTATAAAATCACAAAGTTATTAATACTTGATGCAAAGGTGAGATCGGCATATTCCTTTCGATGCATGTTCTAACTCAGTATTACATAAATTTAAAACGAGGAGCGAAGAAGGACAAGTGACTTGAACGTTTCAAGACGGGAGATGGACAATGTATTATCCACATAATTCAGTGAATTATAAAATCACAAAGTTATTAATACTTGATGCAAAGGTGAGATCGGCATATTCCTTTCGATGCATGTTCTAACTCAGTATTACATAAATTTAAAACGAGGAGCGAAGAAGGACAAGTGACTTGAACGTTTCAAGACGGGAGATGGACAATGTATTATCCACATAATTCAATGAATTATAAAATCACAAAGTTATTAACACTTGATGCAAAGGCGAGATCGGCATATTCCTTTCGATGTGTGTTCTAACTCAGTATTACATAAAATTAAAACGAGGAGCGAAGGACAAGTGACGAGTGACTTGAACGTTTCAAGACCGGAGGTGGACAGTGTATTATCCACATACTTCAGTGAATTATAAAATCGCAGCTAAGGCGAGATCGGCATATTCCTTTCGATGCATGTTCTAACTCAGTATTACGAAAATTTAAAACGAGGTGCGAAGGACGAGTGAGTTGAACGTTTCAAGACGGGAGGTGGACAGTGTATTATCCACATAATTCAGTGAATTATAAAATCGCAGCTAAGGCGAGATCGGCATATTCCTTTCGATGCATGTTCTAACTCAGTATTACGAAAATTTAAAACGAGGTGCGAAGGACGAGTGAGTTGAACGTTTCAAGACGGAAGGTGGACAGTGTATTATCCACATAATTCAGTGAATTATAAAATCGCAAAGTTATTAATACTTGAAGCAAAGGCGAGATCGCCATATTCCTTTCGATGCATGTTCTAACTAGTATTACGTAACTTTAAAACGAGGAGCGAAGAAGGGCAAGTTACTTGAACGTTTCAAGACGGAAGGTGGAAAATGTATTATCTACATAATTCAGTGAATTATACAATCGCAAGGTTATTAATACTTAAAGAGAAGGCGAGATCGGCATATTCCTTTCGATGCATGTTCTAACTCAGTATTACATAAATTTAAAACGAGGAGCGAAGAAGGACAAGTGACGAACGTTTCAAGACGGAAGGTGGACAATGTATTATCTACATAATTAAGTGAATTATAAAATCACAAAGTTATTAATACTTGATGCAAAGGCGAGATCGACATATTCCTTTCGATGTATGTTCTAATCTCTCTTGTACTTCCGCAGTAACCCTCATAGCAACATGTTTCGACAGTCTATACTTCTGTAGAATTCCTCAAAATCATTTCTTCTCATAGGCCGTACTCTATTACGAATGCCATTTAGACAGTCTTAAATATCGCAAATCGACACCAACAGCTGCGTTTATGCTCGCCATCTTGACTATTTACAATTGTTAAGGACTTAACATCAGAAATTCGGCGTGTTAGTTTAACATGAGATTTAACACGAGTGTTCCGCTAACACTTGTTGGTGAAATGCAATTTTTGTTTTAACTATTGCTAAACTCGTGTTAAGTCTTAACATCTGTTGGTGAAATCGGGCATGAGTGTATAAACTGCGGAAATATTGTAACGATAGCACCCTCCCTTGGTCAAGTTCGTAATTTGCTAACAGATAGTAAATTATTACACTTCCGTCTGGGAAAAGTCGCAGATAAGGTTCCACAATGCGCCGTTCACCAGATAACAATACTCTCATGTCCTCAATTTTACTCTAAACTCAATCATAGAATTAACATGTTAAACAAGTGAAGTCAGGACTTCATCTGATAAACAAGAAACATTCTGGTGCAGGCCATTTTCTTAGAAGCTTAGAGAATTGTAACAGTGATGAAAATGCTGGAAGTAAATTTCAGTATAGAACAAAGGAAGAATAAGAATTGAATAAAACAGTTTATTATAATTGCTGCTACTACAGTAGAAATATCTATTATTTATATACAAATATAACAATATGTAACTTAAAACTTCACTTATCTTATAAGAAATTATGATAATTCTTATAAATTGTCCGGGATCGCGATTTCATGTAAAACTTTTACACATCTTCACCCGGAAACAAGGCAATCGCCATCGTTACGAACGCTAGATGTCGATATGTTCTTGTTAGTACTACCAAAATCTGAAAATAAAACAAATTTAAAAACAGAATCGACTGCCGGCATTTCAAAATTCATTAAGCGATGTTTGTTTTTTAAAATAAATATCTTTTCCCAAACCATTAAATCTATCGGACCAGTTAATTGTTTTAATAATTTAACTTCAGGATTTATTTTATGGTTAAATGACCAAAAATGATCCGCTACGGCCGATTTATCAGTCTTGTTTATACTTAATTTTACGAAAACGTTCTTTTGTTCTGGTTTCCAAATTACGTTTTGTCTTTCCAATATAAACTTTATCACAATCGAAACAATTAAACTGATAAATACCAGATTGTTTATTATTAGGAATTTTATCTTTATCTTTTATAGAGAAATGCAATAAATTTTTAATGCTGTATTTATTTTAAGGAACTAAAAATATGGAAAGATACAGTCAGACTGAAAAATTAAATGGCATAGCCGGGCTTTGAACCACGGATCTCCTGGTTGCCGTCCCGCCTCTCTAAACCATTGAGCTATTATGGCCAACGTAACGATATGACATTAAATTCTCCAACTGACACGTGTTTTTCCCGGTAAAGCACTTAGGAGTTCTCATAAACCATGAGACTACTACCTTAATGGCGACTTACAACGTGTAAGTACTTTAAGGCCCGGGCTTTATAGTTAAACACTATTAGGTCAATTAATGGAAATTAATTGTTCTTTCACTCTGGCCGTGTGTAGGCTAAAGTATGGAAAGATTGAGTCAGACTAAAAATTTCAATGTCATAGCCGGGATTTGAACCACGAATCTTCTGGTTGCAGTCCAGCCGCTCTAACCCTTAAGCCTCTAATCTCACGTGTTTATGAGAACTACTAAGTGGTTTACCGGGAAAAAGACGAGTCAGTTGGAGAATTTTATGTCATATCGTTACGTTGGTCATAGTAGCTCAAGGGTTAGAGTGGCTGGACGGCAACCAGAAGATCCGTGGTTCAAATCCCGGCTATGGCATTGAATTTTTCAGTCTGACTCAATCTTTCCATATTTTCTCATGTTTTCCACCTGATTTTTGCACAAATCAAATGTATTTATTAAGCCTCTTCCCCCTTGCATGTACTACATGGTGATACCGAAATGTATACAGGAGTTTTCTTGTTAATGCATCTAATTCATGTAATTATGTATCTGAATTACTGTCATTATTATTATTATTATTATTATTATTATTATTATTATTATTATTATTATTATTATTATTATTATTATTATTATTATTATTATTATTATTATTATTATTATTATTATTATTATTATTATTATTATTATTATTATTATTATTATTATTATTATTATTATTATTATTATTATTATTATTATTATTATTATTATTATTATTATTATTATTATTATTATTATTATTATTATTATTATTATTATTATTATTATTATTATTATTATTATTATTATTATTATTATTATTATTATTATTATTATTATTATTATTATTATTATTATTATTATTATTATTATTATTATTATTATTATTATTATTATTATTACTGTATAACCTCTGCTAATTTAAAGATTAAAACTGACTTTCTTGGTTTAATATCGATATAAGTACGTCAGTTTACTTAAGTATTATTTCCCGGGCTAATTAATTCACTAACTGGAATTATTTTAATGCAAAAAAATGCCAAACTAACTGCGACTTCCTTAGTTTTAAAAATTCTTAGTTGGCGTGTTTAACCAGAGTTGAAAACGCTGAAATGACAGCAATTTGTCTGTCTAATATGTAGTCCCAAATTGCCATCTAGCTGCGGAAGTTGTACGACACGCACTTCATCAGGTGCTAAGGTCCACTTCCGGAGAAGTTACACGCATACAGATGCTCTCTTGTTTGATTATACCCCTCTCCTGATGTATGTATTACTTTTCAATAAACGGTTTCTGGTGACTAAGTGCTTGCTTATTACAGCACTTTACTTTCCCTTGTTCTCACAAGTGTGTCCCAGTCAACTTCAAAATTGCTTGTGATAACAGGCTTAATTACTAAGTACTTAATCACCTGTAATGTTTATAAACAGCTGTAGCGCAGACATATTAGAATACATCACAATTAATACTAACCACTTAGCACTCAGGAAAAGCACATTACTTTAAGAAGCAAATAATCATAATTATGGTTAATAATATTATTATTAAATATAATTATAATTACAACAAAAACATCATTCAAGTGAATAATAGTCAACTATATGCCTAAGAAAACTATTTTAGTATAAGACCTGAAGCTTTCGTTGCAATAAATATGTTCTAGATCTTGTCGGGAAGCAAGCAACATCAAAAGACGATTTGAAATCGATGTTTCGGGCGTATGCATCTCTCTCATCATCAGGATATTTATAAGAAATGTTACAGCCACAAATGTACGACGGCTGTTCAATAAAGAATGATCATAATTTTTTTACGGTCATAATTTTTCGCACTAAAATTCAGTCTTATTATATTCTGATAGCTTAATGTGAAACAAACACACCGTAGTAGTTTCATTGTTGGTACTCCTGGTTCCCGTATCGCTTACCGCTGCAATGGAGGTAACATACAGTTAAAGTTGATGTTAGAAGAAGATCCGGAGTTTCTTTCAAACGTAATTACTGCTGATGAAACTTGACTACAACATTTTGATCCTGAGAGCAAACAGCAGAGCTCAGTGTGGAAATCTCCTTCATCATGAACCCCCCAAAAAGCAAAAGTGGTTGCTTCTGCTTGGAAAGTTATGGTCATCTCATTCTTTGATATTCACGGAATGGTTTATCAGCATGTTGTACCTGCACACACATCAGTAACTGGACAATACTACAGGGATGTCCTGAAAACATAGCAAGTCCATATCAGGCCCAAAAGACCACATTTCCGTGAAGCAGGCTGGATGCTGAACCGCAATAATGCGCGGTCGCATATTGCCAATGTTGTTGCTCAATATCTTGCAAAAATTAACGTGAAGTGCATCCCTCACCCTCCCTATAGCCCGGATTTAGCCCCATGTGATTGTGTTTCTATTCCCTAACTCGAAGAAACGCCTTCGTGGAAGGCATTTTCCATCATCAGAAGCAGTGGTGAAGGCTGCGGAGGCGATTTTCAAGGATTTCTCAAAAAGTGGTTTCCAGCATGTCTTTGAAGACTGGCAGAAACGCTGGGACAACTGAATCGCATTCAGGGGAGACTATTTTGAGAAGGACCATCAAAATTATGAGGATGAGTAAAGGTACGTTTTCAAAACAAATATTTGTGATCATTCTTTATTGAACAGCCCTCGTATCACTGGATATAACACAAATATCAACAAAGACAAAAGACTATCAAAATTCGCATTACTGAACAAAAGAGTGTTTTCAGTAAATTAAATGCCAGCTCAGAAGATGGTATGAGTGTAGAAAATTAATTAGGTCAAAAACGTAACTACTTGATGATCAAGCTGTAAATATCTGTGCTTCTTAAACCGACGGATTTCCATTTTAAGGCCGATTTCCAAGAGGAGCTGAACTAAAATCCAATATCATGATTAAGCTATACTATCTTTGCATTTTTATGAAGCTTTATATCACTAAAATGTGTTTAATTTTACACTAATTATATAAATAATTCTATACTTTCTGTTAGTTATGACAAATGTTCGAGATAAATAGTTTCAATTATACAGAATCGAATATTTCAGACTAAGACCAATGCATAAACTTTTAGGGATATATTCCAACTACGATATCACTATCTACTCTTTGCTTAACATCACGTGAAACAAAAGAGTAGCCGTTTTTGTTATCAAGGAACAACAATTAATATGTGAAACAAAAGCTAACAACAGTGAAATAACAAAAATGTGAATGGTGTTTGTACGCTTGAAAAAAAAAAAAGACGATTATAATTTTAAAATAATTACTTACCATCCTT
This sequence comes from Mantis religiosa, assembly GCA_030765055.1. Taxonomy (NCBI): domain Eukaryota; kingdom Metazoa; phylum Arthropoda; class Insecta; order Mantodea; family Mantidae; genus Mantis; species Mantis religiosa. The sequence continues at coordinate 202,491,950 of CM060952.1, read as the reverse complement.
GGGCTCATAAACAGTTTCAATTTTTTTTAAAAAAATAGGTATCATCGACAGCAAAATGTCTGAAATTTATCAATTTAACTGTTTAGATTACGCTCAAGTTTACATTGGGTGGACCAAACGTAATTCAATAAGATTGATAGGCAAAGTCAGCCGTGGCAGATCAATTTTAGTAATTTAACCACGAAAAAAAATCCACAAATTAAATTACTACATTAAATGGTCCCATAGACTTAATGATTTGGGAGAAAATATTTAGTTAAAAAATATAAAAATCGGATAATGATTCAGAGTTTTGTAATAAATACAAAAACAATACGACATCTAGCGGCAGTAACGATAACAGGAACTGACGATGCGAAAATGTTTTTCGCTAAGCCAGTCTCTTGAATTCCGTGAAAAGTCTATCAATTTTCTTAAAATATTTTACTGTAATAAAGTACAACACTTACATTTTAATAACTAAAGTAATTTAATTTTTAATAAACGAAATGCTGTATTATTTTTATAGGCTGTTCACCTGAATTGGAACAGTAATGTACATAATATTTTACAATAATACTTCGGCATTGCAAAATTTAACACGTGTGCTCAAATTTATAAGTATTCATTAAGCATTCTTTAATACAACCAAGATAAACGCACAAATTATGCAGAGACATTTACATTTGTTGTGTAAGTAAATGTGGTGCTAGAGAAATTTGAATGTGTAATTCTTTGTAAAAGTTATTATCTTTAAAACACAAATTTGCAAGAAAGTAACATAAAGACAGTGAAATAACTGTCCAGAAACTTTTATAAACATCATAATATTGTGTCATATGTATATTCGTGTGGAAACTTCGAAGACAGGCGTTAGTTAGAATGTTTCTCTAATGTGGGAATAGTGTACCATAACCTTGCTTCAGACCAGAAGTGGAAATGTCCAGTGTATTAATTAACTAAAGTAAATAGAGTATAAATGATACAAGGTTACTTTGTGTGCAAATGTCTTTTAATAAGCAATCATTTCAAAGCAACTTTCACATCGTTGATTTCTTTTTGTAGGTTGTTTTATTGATTCGAAATTGTTTTAACAAAGTGCCCTTTAGTTATACATTAGTTGTATATATTTCTTTAAACTTCCAATGCATTACGCATTATACAAAAGTAGATATACTAATATAAACGAATGAATGAATTATTTATTTATTGTGTAAATTCCAAAATTTTACAATATACAACTTTAGGCTACATTTATTTGTCTTTACCTTGGCTTACATGACACCCTGGTCTTCTGCTCTTCCAGGTAGCTCTTAATCTTCATGCCTCCTTGTTCCTTCTTATATTCTTTATATTTCTCGTCCATTTTTCTTTTACTTTCTGTAAGAACTCACCAATACTTCTTACCTGCTTTTCCCCCTTTCCTGTTAACATTTTTATAGCTACCATTTTTCTTCCCAAACCTTTTTTCTCCACATTGCAGCCTCCTCGCGTTGTTACATAGTGTTCTATGCTTTCTTTTCCCCCACACAATTCACAAATTTCCTTTTCCCTACCTCTTATCCCTCTTAGAAATTTTGTTCCTGTTCTCATCCAAGCTAACCCTTCTCTCTCTTGTCTATTGCAGTAATCTACAAATTTATTTTTATTTGCTTGTAAATTTGTAATGATTTCATATTTTCTACACTTTCCCATATCTCCTGCCTTTCTATATCTTCTATTCTGCAGTTCACTACCAATTTACTCACATCGCTTGCATTCCTTTCCTCTAATCTCCACGTATCTCCCATTCCTATTTTTTTTTTTCAATAATTCCTCCTATCTCTGCCCACCAACTATTTGAGTTCTCTAAACCTTTTTTGCTATCTCGTGCATAATTTCATAGTTTCCCCTTCTTCTTTAACCAAACACCTATACCAAAATTTTATTATTCTTTCCATTATTACTCCATTTCTTCTTGTCTTTCCTAATTCTGCTAAAGCTACTTCCCTAGGTGCTGACCTTGGTAAGTCTAGTAGCTCTTTACAAAACCTGTAGTTTTGGTCCACCGTTTTGTTTACCTCTGCGTCCCCCCCCCTGATCCCCACTGCATACAGCATTTTGGATTCCACTAGTGCCTCATACATTCTTTCTAACTTCTTGCTTGTCATTTCTAACTTTATATATCAAAATGTTCCTGTATTTTAACGCCATGGTTATATTATTGAGAATTCACCTATAATGATATTTTGTTTTTGTTACTAAGCACTGTACATTGGGCATTCTACACATTAAATTAAGTCATTTAAAACAAAGGAATGTTTAATGCTTCAATAAATACTTACACATAGTATAATGGTCTTCCCCCTTTTTTTATTATAGGGGAAATATACACTACATGAAAGTGAATTCTTCTTCCATAACACTGGGCAACAATGAAAATGTTTCGGGCCTAAAAATAGTGAATTCACATGTATTTCCATCTGCTGAATTCAAAAATCACCATAAAAATGATAGATTAGCTCTTGTTTTAAAGATAAAGTGACATTACATTTTTTAGAGTGAAGACTTTAAATTTGGGGGGAATTTTTTTGGGAGTTGGTACACCTGTCAAAATGCCGTAGATGACAACTACAAGCATTTGTTGACAGTGCCCCTGCAAAAATACCGTAACCTTGGATGCAACATGTCCCTTAAGTTCCATTTTCTCCACTCCCATCTAGACTTTTTCCCTCCTAGTTGTGGAGCTGTTAGTGATGAACGTGGGGAGAGATTCCATCAGGACATTTCTGTTATGGAACAAAGATATCAGGGCCGTTGGCATGAAGTAATGCTTGCGGATTACTGTTGGTCTTTGTATAGGGATTCTGCGGAACTCCATCACAAGAGGCAAGCTAAAAGACGACGAAGTCAATAGGCCACCACATGATTCTCTTCAGACACGACTATCTGCGAAGTATTTTTCCAGCAATTTACAACTCTTAGCATGTAATTACCAGTTAAAAAATCAAATGCACTTTCATTGTTGTTAGCATGTATGTAATTAAAATGTATCCTTTTCTCTCAATCCGTTAATATGTAATACTTCCACCTTGTGTATATCATAGAAACTAGAGCTAATAAATTGTTATTTTATTGTCATATTTGTTTTCCTCAACCCCAAATTAGTAAGAATTGCCTCATAAAGTGCTCGAAACATTCAAAATTTGTTGTTGCCCAATGTTATTAATTGGTGGAATTAATGGTATATTGGCCATGGTAGCTCAGTGCATAAGAACAACGATTAAGTAGACCGAGAGATGTGGTTAAATAATTACATAAAATGACCAAATATAATATATACTGAACTTCAAGTAAATCTATTAGCGCGAATAATAATTCTTATAAGCTATAAACCAATTTGCTTTCGCTTTGTTGGAGAAGCTCTTCAGCTTTCTGTGAACCCATTATTGCCAAAACAAGAATAAGCTGTTTTCCTTTATTAAAATGCTGAGAGCATAAACATTGATTTAAGACACCGCGATAGAAGAGGATATTTTTTCTTGGGTTTCCGTAAAAGTTGTACGAGAGTTACCGGAAGGTACGTAGGTACTTTCTTGATAAGGTAAGCAATGCTGAAGCATTCGAAGGAAATGCAGGTTTCCTGTACCTCAAGTTCATGGTTGATGCACGTAGTTAGCTTGTTAACATTGATTACTTTCTTTCCACATAGGAAATTTCAACAACAGCCAACGTGTAGGAGCAGTTGCCTATCGGATCTATGAAAATGAAATTTAAAACATGAAGCCTCTTTTGAAGTGGAGAAAATTTATATAGGCTATGATCATTCGATTTTCTCTACCCATCATAATTTTGGTTCCTATCTATTCTACAAATTATTCACAGAACATTTTTTTAACCTGTTAATCATGATAGATATTTTTCTAAGTGGTTTCAAAGTGTACATTTTGTTGGAACTGGATGAAGCATGGTCAAAATTTTGAAATTAAAGTTTCTGCTATGTATGCTGGAATTGCTATTTTGACTAGGTACCCTTTTCATACCCTAATGAGACAAAACATTACAGAAGTGCGCGGTCTGAAGTATTGAAACATTCGAAACAACAAGAAATATCCCGTAAGGCTACAAAAATTGATTTTGCACAAACTGTATCTTCTAAAATTTCCATACATATTCTATCGTCAATTTTCTTTATCGTTGATATAACAAATGAATCAAAATGAAGTTTTTTTTTCAATAGCTATTAAATTTATTACCTCCAAAGTTAAGTCATATCGAACAATGAATGCAATGATGTTCAAATGAGTACAGGTTACATAAAGCTTAGAGTTACCAGACATTCATCTTTCAGGATAAGGGAAAACCTTTAACGGTAAGCCATATCAGACGATAAATGAAATGATGTTCAAATGAGTACAGGGTACATAGAGCTTAGAGTTATCAGACATTCATCTTTCAGGATAAGGGAAAACCTTCAACGTTAAGCCATATCAGACGCTAAATGAAATGATGTTCAAATGAGTGCAGGGTACATAGAGCGTAGAATTACCAGATATTCATCTTTCAGGATAAGGGAAAAACTCTGATGTTCAAATAAGTACAGGGTACATAGAGCTTAGAGTTATCAGACATTCATCCTTCAGGATAAGAGAAAACCTCCAACGTTAAGTCATATCGGACGGGGAATGAAATAATGTTCAAATGAGTACAGGGTCCATAGAGGCTAGAGTTACCAGACATTCATCTTTCAGGATAAAGGAAAACCTCCAACGTTAAGTCATATCGGACAATGAATGAAATGATGTTCAAATGACTACAGGGTACATAGAGCCTAGAGTTACCAGACATTCATCTTTCAGGATAAACGAGAACCTCCAACGTTGTCAAATCGGACGATGAATGAAATGATTTTCAAATGAGTACAGGGTACATAGAGCTTAGAGTTATCAGACATTCATATTTCAGGATAAGGGAAAACCTCCAACGTTAATTCAAATCGGACGATGAATGAAATGATTTTCAAATGAGTACAGGGTACATAGTGCTTAGAGTTATCAGACATTCATATTTCAGGATAAGGGAAAAACTCTGATGTTCAAATAAGTACAGGGTACATAGAGCTTAGAGTTATCAGACATTCATCCTTCAGGATAAGAGAAAACCTCCAACGTTAAGTCATATCGGACGGGGAATGAAATAATGTTCAAATGAGTACAGGGTCCATAGAGGCTAGAGTTACCAGACATTCATCTTTCAGGATAAAGGAAAACCTCCAACGTTAAGTCATATCGGGCAATGAATGAAATGATGTTCAAATGACTACAGGGTACATAGAGCCTAGAGTTACCAGACATTCATCTTTCAGGATAAACGAGAACCTCCAACGTTGTCAAATCGGACGATGAATGAAATGATTTTCAAATGAGTACAGGGTACTTAGAGCTTAGAGTTATCAGACATTCATATTTCAGGATAAGGGAAAACCTCCAACGTTGTCAAATCGGACGATGAATGAAATGATTTTCAAATGAGTACAGGGTACATAGAGCTTAGAGTTATCAGACATTCATATTTCAGGATAAGGGAAAACCTCCAACATTAATTCAAATCGGACGATGAACGAAATTATATTCAAAAGAGGACAGGGTACATAGAGCTTAGAGTTATCAGACATTCATCTTTCAGGATAAAGGAAAACCTCCAACGTTAAGTCATATCGGACGATGAATGAAATGATGTTCAAATGAGTACAGGGTATATAGAGCTGCCAAACATTCATCTTTCAGGATAAGGGAAAACCTCCAACGTTAAGTCATATCGGATAATGAATGAAATGATGTTCAAATGAGTACAGGGTACATAGAGCTTAGAGTTACCAGACTTTAATCTTTCAGTATAAGAGAAAATCCTGGAAGAAACCTTTTCCAGATAAGACACTCTGACAGGGATTCGAACTCGGGACCTCTTGAACATGAGGCAGACACTACAATGTACGCTAACGATGCAGGCCTCAGGGGTGCATCCTATACACCTATATTGTATTCCTTATGTCAGTATATCAAGCACTAATTAATAAAAATTATTCGACCGTTTCAGGAACTAAAATATGCCGAAAGGTTTCTTGTTTTAAGATTTATGTATTGGATGGAATGGTATTGAAAATTTTCATTTCGTACCTTCGGAAGATGCTGTAGTTAAATTCCAAAATTGCTGTTAGTCCCATTTCTCTAATTATTGCATAGACACTTTATATATGGGTGTAGTTATTGATACCCTCTTATCTGGCGGTGTTCTTTTTGAAAAGTCACCCTCAAGTAGATTTACCCAGCAGAATAAGTTGCTTGCAACTAATCTTTTAAATAGCTTGATTTATAGAATAACTGTGTAAATAATCGATTAATGGTAACGTTTTTGGTATATTGCTAACGAAATACCCATTGTTTTTGTTGTAAATTAATAAGCATAAGGTTTCACAATATTCTGACAGAATCTTCCAGTTCAGACACAAAATCCACAACTATGGTGGACATCGAAGATTCCCTGAGCTTTCAGGTGCATTTGCTCTGAGCTAAGCGCCATAAATTAGCTGTGAATATTTCTCATTACCTAGCCTTTGAGTGCGAGTTTTTATTTCATCAGATAACAGTCTTGTTAAAATAAAGCAGTGTTTTCTGGCAACCTTTTGCGATATCTTAAACATTCTCATGAAATTAGAAGAGAAACAAGCTGTATTGTTGCTGATATAATGAAAATTAACTACACGAGTTAGTGTAAAGAGATAATCAAGTGAAACCTCCGGTTATTTATTAGTTGCCGTGCTGAAAACTAGAAACTATGTTGCCAAACCCTGCTTGGTTGACCGAGGTTTTATGACGCAGATTATATTTATAGCAGTGGGATTATCGCGCGTTCCATTTTTCATTGTTGTTCCAGTTTTATTACGGCAACTAGAAGACCAGATAAATGTAAACACTCTGTCTTATCACAGCAGTTTATACGTCTGAATTTCCATCATAAACATTTATTTAGTATGGTTTCAGCAGTTTGCAACACTTTCCAATAATTCTTACATGCACATTAGAGGAAATGAAGAACAATACAGTTAAGTCAAAGCAAAATACTCGTCATTTGAAGAAATCATTTACTTTATTTCAGAATATGTCGTATTTCCGCGTCATATATTAATAATATTTGTTGTAAAAGGTGAGAGTATTTGCCAGAAATGATTCTTCTATAAAGCAAACAATATAGAGACTTATTAGCAGCTGGCGTCTATCAAACAAATGAAACAAAAGACAATCATTCTATCTATTTTGTACTAATACTGAAAAATAATGGCCTCCCGCATAAGACGTGCTTCTTTTTTTATTTTAAAAGTGAAGCTTTTGCATCTTTGGCTTCTGCAGCTCGATTAAGCAGAAAAGCCATTGTCTATAATGCTCTTTGTTATCGAATTGATACTCCTTTTTATTGATTTGAAAAGAACAAATATTTAAGCATAGAAAAACGCTTGGCTACCTCTGTAGCGTAGATGGTAGCGTGCCTGCCTGGCACTCAAGAGGTCATTATGAGTTATCTTCACAAGACCTTTCTTTTTTCGACACCTTCCCTTACTCCGAAAGAAAAGTCTAAGCTCTGCGGACTCCGGGCTCATTTGAACATCATTTCATTCAGCGTCCGATATGACTTATCATTGGAGGTTTTCCCTTATCCTGAAAGATGAATGTCAAGTAAACCTAAGCTCTATGTACCCTGTACTCATTTTAACATTATTTCATTTATTGTTCGATATGACTTAACATTGGAGGTTTTCCCTTATCCTGAATGGTAACTCTAAGCTCTATGTATCCCGCACTCATTTAAACATTATTTCATTCAACGTCCAATGACTTAGCATTGGAGGTTTTCCCTTCTCCTGAAAGATGAATGTCTAATAACTGTAGTCATTTGAAAATCATTTCATTTATCGTCCGATATGACTTAACGTTGGAGGTTTTCCCTTATCCTGAAAGTTGAATGTCAGATAACTCTAAGCTCTAAGTACCCTGTACTCATTTGAACATCATTTCATTCAGCGTCCGATATGACTTAATGTTGGAGGTTTTCTCTTATCCTGAAAGATGAATGTCTGATAACTCTAAGCTCTATATACCCTGTACTCATTTGAACATCATTTTATTCATCGTCCATTTTGACTTAAGGTTGGAGGTTTTCCCTCTATCTGTAAGATGAATGTCTTAACTCTAAGCTCTATGTACCCTGTACTCATTTGAACATCATTTTATTGATCGTCCATTTTGACTTAAGGTTGGAGGTTTTCCCTCTATCTGTAAGATGAATGTCTTAACTCTAAGCTCTATGTACCCTGTACTCATTTGAACATCATTTTATTCATCGTCCATTTTGACTTAAGGTTGGAGGTTTTCCCTCTATCTGTAAGATGAATGTCTTAACTCTAAGTTCTATGTACCCTGTACTCATTTGAACATAATTTTATTCATCGTCCATTTTGACTTAAGGTTGGAGGTTTTCCCTCTATCTGTAAGATGAGTGTCTTAACTCTAAGCTCTATGAACCCTGTACTCATTTGAATATCATTTTATTCATCGTCCGTTATTACTTAACGTTGATGAATGTAAAAAATTAAAAAAATGAAACATGGTATTTTGCAGAAGATACTTCTCAATCGAATAACATACGATGCATTGTCAAAATCTTTTATTTTACATACAAAAATTTTGCTTAATGAAAACAGAACATCTGGGCCAACCTATTAAAAGGGAGCACCTCATGAACAGTTGATAAGCACTGACTAGCTTTCACCGAGGGCTGGGTTTGACCGCGGCACCGAAGAAGTCTACCGCAATTAGGACGAAACAAGGACAGGAAACTATTAGACCAGAGATAATTTTTAGTAATAATTCTGACCCCGGCCTTGGTATTGAATTTTTCAGTCTGACTCTACCTTTCCGACAATGCAGGGGCTTCAGGTTGAGATGACATGGAAAGACTGTTTCTACAATAATCAGTTTCCTTCGATTTTGAAGTGTACAGACAATACTCGGAGCGACCTATGACGATGTGGAGTGACTGTACTTGAAGTGTACAGACAATACTCGGAGCGACCTATGACGATGTGGAGTGACTGTACTGTGGTTAATCGTCCTGAATCTCCAGCATTTAGTCGAGCGAACTGTTTTCTTCCCTCCTCGTGGAAGAATATCGCGCCTGTCAACATAAATAATCGATGTGCCCTTCTCTGTGGGCGGTACGCTGGTGTTTCTATGTAAACAGAGATGGCGCCGCGTTTCACACGAAATCTTACCCGAAACAAATGAATCACGACTATCGCAAGATCGCAAGAGCAGGAGTCCACCAACCGGAGAGAGTTTTCATGGCCCGATAACGAGCCGATCTTAATTGTATACGATAATTGGCTTCAACAATGAGAAAATTGACAAGGTTTCTCCCTTCGATTCTCTGTAAAAAAGATGACGTGTTTAGATATCGTAATTATTCATTTTCAGATTACGTTATCCTTCCTCTTATTTTCAAATCCAGTTCTTGATATAGCCGTCAATGGTACAATAATTTATCACTAAAGTTAGGAATTTGATAACCTATAAATTGTCTAAACAGGGCCTTTAAAGACTAAAAAATATCCCCAAAAGGACCTAAAGACTGGAAAAAGGGACGTAAAGAAGTAGTGGCTGGTCGCGTAGCTCAGTCGTAGACGATCTGCCTGTCATGCGAGGGGTCCCAGGTTAGATTCCCGGCTGCGGGTGGGGATTTTCCAACCTAGATAATTCCTCTATGAATTTTATTGAAGCAATACAATCAGTTTATCAAGAACCAAAAGGGATAATAAGATTAGATGGACAAGAATCAGAACCATTTCTGATGAATAGAGGAGTTAAACAAGGAAATAGTCTCAGCCCACGCTTATTTATTATTGTGATGGATGAAATATGGAAAATTTGCAAAAGAAGAACAGCAAGCACTATGATAGGATATAGAAATTTAAGACCAGTTTGGGCACAATCGTTGATATATGCTGATGACATCATATTAATAGCAAATAGTAATAATAATTTACAATTAGCGCTAAATGAATGGAAAGAAGAATTAACTAGAAAAGGTTTAGAATTAAATATACCCAAAAGTAAAACCATGCATATAGGAAGGAAAGAAGAAGAAGAAGAAGAAGAAGAAGAAGAAGAAGAAGAAGAAGAAGAAGAAGAAGAAGAAGAAGAAGAAGAAGAAGAAGAAGAAGAAGAAGAAGAAGTTAAAACTAAATGTAATGATGAAATCTTAGAACAGGTAGACAGTTATGAATACCTGGGTACAATTATAAATAAGGATGGAAAAATATAGCAGGAAATTTTAAACAGAATAAGAAAGGCCAATTCGGTCTACTATCAGATTAATAATACTATTGTGGGAAAAAAGTAAATAACAAAGGATACAAAAATTATATTATTTAAAACAATAATACTACCAATTCTATTATATGGAGCAGAGAGCTGGACTCTCCTACAGAAACAAGAAAGCAAAATAACATCTATGGAAATGAGATATTTAAGACGAGCTGTGGGGAAGACAAGAAGAGATATGATTAGAAATGTAACAAGAAGGGAAGAGTTGGGTACACATTCCGTTAAAGAAATTTTGGGAAAAAGACTTCTTAAATGGTATGGACATGTACTCCGCATGTCAGAAGAAAGGAAACCCAAACAATATTTAGAAGCAAGACCAGAAGGTAAAAGAATTAGGGGAAGGCCACGCATGTTGTATCAGGAATACATTGAGAAGTTGGGGAAGGATAGAGGGAAAACCATGACAGAAATGAAGAGAATGATAATGGACCGAGAAAAGTGGAGGAAATGGGTAGAAGAGGCTTGTACTCCACGCTTAACAGCACAAAGGAGTTAGAGAAAGAAGAAGAAGAAGTAATTCCTCATCATTCCCAGAATCTGGAAGTATGAATGAGAGTGTGAATGTGTGCGTGATCCAATGATTAGAAAAAGAAAAATTCAAAGTAGCAGCAGCCAATGCGATATGTTCCAAAGAACGGCCGCCGAGAGTACTATTGCAGTCAAAGGCGGTGTATAGGTAAATGGAGCAACTACCCAAAAAAAAAGGTAGTACCTACAAATTAATAAATTAATTTTAAATTAGATATTTAACGAATAAGTTTGAAAGTACAACATAGTTCAGCAACTAGCAATGGACATTCCGGGGAAAGCAATCAAAATAGCTATAATTAAATCATACTTGGGCTAACCGCCCTTGGGTTAGAGAAATTCATTTTCAGAAAGCTTACCTCACCATATCACAATTGTCACCTCTAAATTCTTAGGTGACTGACGGCATGTTGCGAAACATTCAAAAACTTCTCTCCACATCAGCGAGTGTCATTGGTGCATACTTGAAACAGTGAAATGTTGTGGAGAAAAATGACTGGATATTTAGAGAGCGTTTACTAGGTTCGCTGCTACTGGTAATGCCTTAAGGATACCTATGACTGAAAATTTGGAATCCTGAACTAATAACGCTAGCTTTTTAAGATTTATACCACAGATGTAACTTAGTGCAGATATGATACAGCCGAAAGTGTGTCAATTTAGCTTTGATAGTTTGGAAAATATGGTTTTGAATTTGCCCTAGGTTTCTCTGTGTCTTATTAACCTTAGGCTCCAGAAATTTTTAAAGCTATGAATATGTTTTTTTGCCCAAAATTTGAAATGATTGTGCTTTGAAGTAAATAAAGTGTATTTATATGCATCTCAAAATAAAACCCAGGAACATTTATATTCACTGTTTCTCTATGAACCTGTGTATCAAGTTTCATTAGTTTAGCACCAAAACTGCGACCCAAGGAGCATCGTAAACGATGAAAAATTATGAAATTTTCAATAGCGAGAAAACGAGGAATTCATATCTAACACTGCCATTCGCGTAACTTTCAAACTAGGTTAGAGCATTTAAAAATGGCTTGCGGTGGCTAAGTATTCTTTGGATTCAGAAATGCTTACACTATTTTATAGACTAAAAAACTAAAAAGAGAAAAATGTGATTTTTTTTTGAAAATGTTCATGCAATTTCAGTCATACATATCCTTAAATGTAATGGAAAGGGCCTACTCCTCTCACCTGTAATACCAGCTGTAGCCAGCCTTTTTTTTTTTTTTTTTTTTTTTTTTTTTTTTTTTTTTTTTTTTTTTTTTTTTTTGTAATTTACCTCCTCCAACTTTAAGTCATATCGGACGGTGAATGAATTGGCTGAAATGATAAATGATGCTCAAATGTATCCGAGGTCCATGGAGCTTAGAGTTACCTGACATCCGTCTGTCAGGATAAGGGAAAACCCCGGAAAAACCTTATCCGGGTAACTCACCCCAACCGAGATTCGAACTCGGGACGTCTGCCTCACGTTCGAATCTCGGTTTGGGTAATAGGAAAAAAGAAAAAAAAACCTTCTCCTTCCACTTCACACATTCTTTGAGCTGTGGTAGGCGGTTTATAGTCTTGTTTCCAGTATCGTTTTAGTACTCTGAGTTCAAACTTTGTTATCTCCATTTTGTGATTGTTTATTAACAACTGAAGACTGATACATGCTCGCTTTGTAAACAACACCAGCCATGGCATCCTGTAAATAGCATTGCCAAACCAAAGAAACCTAATAAATGTTCCACAAGACCATGATAAAAACCGACGTTATTTATGGGACAATCTAATATTTCTATACTCTTATTTTTTAAAATAATTCTGTATGCTTCACATTCCCTTCAATATTAAATTTGTTACAATATTTATATCAGCGGATTCTACCAGTTAGTTAGTTAGTTACTAACACTCCCCACATGGCAACCTTGGCCTTCGGGGTAACCTCACCCCACCAAGTGATGACCGGACCCATTTCTCAGGTGGAGGCACCCAGAGGGCGGTGTCCATTACCTCCGATGATAGGGTGATAGTGAAGATGGCGGTGAGGTGAGAGGACCTACAGTTTTTACCGTGGACTCCGAACCACGTTGGGCATAGGGGATACTTCACGTGTGCGGATTCTACCATATCTGTTGTATTAACAACTCTGCTCTGATTTAACAATGGTTAGAAAGTTTCGGACCTGTTTCACCTGTACTGAGACTTACAAAATATACGTCAGTCATGCGTAATTAGCGAGTAAGATTATAATAAAGCTAATGAAAGGAGTAAACAAAAGACGGGAAGGATGCGCTGGTGGCCGGAAGGAACTTGACAGTGGACTGATAAGATAATACTAACCTACATAACGGAGGCTGCGCACGAGATGATAAGAGCTGTCGCCATATTCTGTCAGTCTGCACGCCAGTTATTGTTTTGTTTTCATCTCCATTCATGATAAACAAGAGAGCGTAGGTCACACTGTAACGCGGGTTTCTCGATCCTTAATTGACGTTAATTGCCAAATAGATAAAAAAGAAATAGGCAGATCTCCAGTGTTTGACGTAATATATTTTTGAATAAATATGCCGTTGAAATATAAACATATAGTGCTTACTCAGCAATTATGTGCTAGTAATTTTTAATTTAAAAATGTCTTATAACTAAAACCGTAATAATAAAAACTACTTATTATAATTATTTTTAATTTACGACCTCCAACTTTGCCATACTGGACGATTAAGAAATAGTATTACATCATGATACAAGACATGCAAAACAATATCATTTTAATATATGTAGTGACGTAAACTGTTTTAGACCGCTTTTAAATAACAAATAGTAAATGTAGAAATTCAATTTACGTTATTACTCTAACTGTACTTCAATGCCAGCAATATTATGCAACAATCGGGGGTGTCACGTCGACACCACCTATTGTTGAGGCAACGACTGTTCAGCTGTTTGAGACGATAGCCTTCCATCAGAATAAGCTACTCTATGTCATCAGGAGACACTCCCGGTCCAGTACCGGAGATCGAACGCTGGTCTCCAGCACCTGAAATGAAATGAAATGTGTAGTGTTTAACGCCCGCTTTTACTAAATACGACACCGCAGGTGGAGACACTGATGATACATGAGATGAAGATGGAGCACCGATGGAATGAGATGGCGGAGATCTCGGAGAAAACCCGCCCCAGCGCCGTGTTGTCCACCACAAATCTCACTTTGCGGTCGCCCGGGATCGAACCCCGGCCACCTTGGTGAGAGCCAAGCGGTATAACCACTGAGCCACGGTGCCGCCCTCCAGCACCTGAAGCAGACGCACTAACACTGCACTATGAAGGCGAACACCATTCAGGGGAGATGCGCCCAGTACCGCACACCTAAGCTTTTTTCAAAATTCAAAGAAAATGCAACGCAGGTTGCCGAAGTTTCTCGACAACTCACGAAGCTTCACGGACCAGCACGATATTTCTGAAGTAGCGAGAACACCATGAAACTGTCTCTGTCTCTTTCTCCCTCTGTTGCTCTCTCTGGGTGTGGATTGGGCGCTATCTGTCTCTTTCACTCCCCGCTTCTCTCTCTCTTTCGGCGTTCGCTTACGAGTGGCAAAAATGACTCGTGACAATACTTACCACAAGCATGAGTGAAACACACAGAAAATATAAAATTAAGAAAAAGAATAAAGTACATTAAAGTAAATATACAACAATATTTCCAACTTCTCACCTGGCCTACATCTCTTGCTAAGGGAAGAAGTAGCTAATAACATACAGAAACAGCATTAGTAATGAACATTCATGAACGAGAGTTATGTTGACTTTTAATAACTAAAGTCAATATTAGTGATAACTGCGCATCTCAAAAAGTGTTTCCCAGTACCGGACAGACGTAAATAAACACATATTTCTAAATAAAGGAAGAGGAACTGCATAATAAATCACAAGATAATTATTCTTATCATAATTATTGTATTTTTGAGATAAAAACAGAACACGGTAACATGATAATATATTTTTCAAAACTTTCTCTAGAGATTATCACAACAATATGAAAATGTCTTAGAACAAATGAAACATTTTTTTAAACACAGTGACCACATCTATAAAAGTCAATGTTCTCTTGCCCTGTCCAACCCTTACACGATACACACTGAACCCAAGCCTCGTCTGTGATTTCTAAACAAATGATACACTCTGTAAGAACACTTCAATCAACACTGGTTTTGGTTCCAAAATTTAATTTTCTTTTGGTCTTCTAAGGCTCTTCACTATTTCCAGTTTATGTTGGCACAGAGTTAGAGCTAGGTTCTCTATTTATAGTTTTATTAATGTTAGTCTTGCGTCCCTTTGCTATTGGTTTGTTCTTCTGTTTTTGTGCCTTTTTCTCAACATCAACTTATATAGAGCCGATGTTAATGTTTCAGCAATATATATTGCTGGAAACGTTGAGTCAGACTGAAAAAGTCAATGCCATAGCCGGGATTTGAACCACGGATCTTCTGGTTTCCGTCCAGCCGCACTACCATTGTGCTACTATGGCCAACGTGCCGATATGACATTAAATTCTCCAACTGACTCAAATCCCGGCTATGGCATTGAATTTTTCAGTCTGACTCAGCGTTTCCACAATTTAGCCTACACACGGCCAGTGTGAAAGAATAATTAATTTCCATTAATTAACCTAATAGTGGTTAACTATAAAGCCCGGGCCTTAAAGTAGTAAGTCGCCATTAAGGTAGTTGTCTCATGTGTTTATGAGAACTCCTAAGTGGTTTACCGGGAAAATACGAGTCAGTTGGAGAATTTAATGTCATATCGGTACGTTGGCCATAGTAGCACAATGGTAGTGCGGCTGGACGGAAACCAGAAGATCCGTGGTTCAAATCCCGGCTATGGCATTGAATTTTTCAGTCTGACTCAACGTTTCCACAATTTAGCCTACACACGGCCAGTGTGAAAGAATAATTAATTTCCAATATATATTGCTACTCCCACGCTCATTGATCCTTCGATCACATTCTTTATTGTTGGTTTCATATTTTCTTCTAACCATTTTACTTTCTTTTTGGCCTCCATGTTGACAGAAATGTCTATAATGTAATGTCAGTGTAAGTTCAGGGGATAAAAATATACCTTCGCGTACGGTACTGGGAAAATTGCTATCGTACGGTACTGAGCAACTCACACGTACGTATATATAACGTCATAGCACGGCCCGATTCTTTTAAACCGACACTGTATTTTGTGTTTGTGTAGTCTACTTAATACCTACCAAATAATATGCGTACAAATACTTAATTAGTTCTTAATCAATTAATAATTAGGCACTGTGTGGTACTGGGTTCATCTCCGCTATACATCCACATATTCTGCGTTGCTATACTGCTTGCAGCAGAGAATAAAATAGATGTAAACAAAACCACGTGACCGTTGATAGTAGCGCGCCTTCTTCACAATTTCCATGATGATTCCGCCGTGTTGATAGTCCCTTGAAAAAGTACTGCTACAGAGATGTGGAGTCTTGAGTTCGGTTTGCTAAAGCGCAGAAGTGCATACTAGGCATACTTCAGCTATAAAGGACATATATAATAAATTGTTAAGTTAGTTTGTAATTAAAGTAAATTATGTTGCGCGCGCATATTGAAGAAACTCGGTAAAACGCGGAAAGTTTGTTAGTTAGACGAGACGTGAGTTAACGAGGGACACACGACAAGCAAAGTATTGACTGACACCAAAGTGAAGGAGGGGGGGGGGGGGACCATGCATTTTGATCTGGTTTAAGTGCAGGACTTAGAAATCCTACGGGGAGGATTGAGCGTCTTATAGTTTTGCACATAGGAAGTGATGCTGGCTTTGTCGAGGGTGGCGAGCTTGTGTTTCTCTCCAAAACAACGGAAGACTATCATCAACAAATGAATGGCGACGTTCTCAAATCCTGGTTTGAAAAGATTAACAAGTGACATCATAACATAGCTGCAGAAAAATATATAATTTTCCACGAGGATCATGTTAAGGCGAAATTGCTGGCAATGGCCAAGTCTCGTGCTAAAGAGTACTAAAAATACGTAAGCAGCAATTAATTTTCATGGATTATATAGTGTGCTACAGCTCGAAAAATGTTTCTTTAATGTTGAAAATTTATATTAATATTATAATTAACGAAGTGATTAAGTGGTTGGCTTGAATAAATACGCTTTCTTGTGTTTAAAAGGCATATTCATGTTATTAATTTATATTAATATTATACTTAACGAAGCGGTATAACAGTACTGTCATTCCGAACACACGTGGACGCGGAGTGATACTTTATTCTTTATAAATACAAGAAAGAATACAACGCTTTAAGCTACACAGTTTGGATGCTGTACCTTGGACTTATGAAACAAGTAATTATACTGCTTTACTGTCAAGTGAAACATAGCGGCAATTTAAGCTTGAAAATTACCGTGATGGACGTAAGACCTTCTTAGACTTTTATGCTGTACATATATTCTAATCATATTTAAAATATAGCAATATTAATGATATTTATGCAGTTACAGTAAAATGAAGCGATTTCCTTAACTTTCCAGGCAATAAATTACTTATATATGCACTTTCAATAGGATAGCTTTGTCCATAAAATGTAAATAAATCATTTCCAGTTGACTTTAAGTTCACTTCACACTCTGACAATCCCGTTATCTCTCAACCAATATATTTATGTTTTCGAAAACGTAGTTAAATCTCAACAAATGACATCTGTTTCCCATATTATTTACACTCAGCTGACGTCAGACAATGACCAAACCAAATGATTATCTTGAATGGGAAAGATTTAAGCATTTCTTGAAGTTTTATTGCCTCGTTCAACCTTGCTTACACACAAAACCTCTCAACCTAACAATGAGAAATGAATAGCATTAGTTCTTTGGATTCCCTAACACCACTTGGCATATATTAGCTTTAACTTGTTAAAAAAGTCGTAATCACAGTACTGTAGATATTGTAATACCACGTACATCTTCTCGTGTAATGACATCTAAGTAATTTATACAGAACATCCCAGAATCACGTCCGGCTATTCTAAATATTATTCCTGCATTGATAACGTATTAATAGGTATAGCATCAGAGATTTCAAGTTCATGTACACCTAACCTGCGCCTACCAAAAGCAAACAGACATCTTTTGGAAGACTCTAAGGTAAGCGCGTAAGAATTGGATCAATATTTTGAAAAACTTTCACAAAATTTATATTTGTCATATAAATATGAAAGCTTTTACCTTTTAATGAAACCTGTACATTCTTAATTATGTTAAATGCTGAGGTTTGCGTTGAAGAACTTTATGTATACTTCCATTTTCATTTTTATTCCGCATGGAAACTAATCCTAAACGCCCGCAATTGTAGGATGAATATGATTGGCATAGCTGAATGCTATGAAAAGTTTCCGACCTAATAAAGACAAAAGATATTTTTAAAGAACTTTTTTTTTATTCAACATAGTCTTCTTGTAACTCTACACACTTCTCCTAGCGATGCTCCCATCTCTGTAACCCGTCCAAATAGTACTCGGCGTTTTTCAACATAGCCTCCTTGTAACTCTACACACTTCTCCCAGCGATGCTCCCATCTCTGTAACCCGTCCAAATAGTACTCGGCGTTTTTCAACATAGTCTCCTTGTAACTCTACACACTTCTCCCAGCGATGCTCCCATCTCTGTAACCCGTCCAAATAGTACTCGACGTTTTTCAACATAGTCTCCTTGTAACTCTACACACTTCTGCCAGCGATGCTCACTTCTCTGTAACCCGTCCTAATAGTATTCGACGTTTTTCAACATAGTCTCTTTGTAACTCTACACACTTCTCCCAGTGATGCTCCCATCTCTGTAACCTGTCCAAATAGTACTCGGCGTTTTTCAACATAGTCTCCTTGTAACTCTACACACTTCTCCCAGCGATGCTCTCATCTCTGTAACCCGTCCAAATAGTACTCGACGTTTTTCAACATAGTCTCCTTGTAACTCTACACACTTCTCCCAGCGATGCTCCCATCTCTGTAACCCGTCCAAATAGTACTCGACGGTTTTCAACATAGTCTGCTTGTAACTCTACACACTTCTCCCAGCGATGCTCTCATCTCTGTAGCCTCCAAGTACTACTAGGTGTTTTTCAACATAGTCTCCTTGTAACTCTACACACTTCTCCCAGTGATGTTCCCATCTCTGTAAACCGTCCAAATAGTACTCGGCGTTTTTCAACATAGTCACCTTGTAACTCTACACCCTTCTCCCACCGATGCTCTCATCTCTGTAACCTCCAAGTACTACTAGGCGTTTTTCAACATAGTCTCCTTGTAACTCTACACACTTCTCCCAGCGATGTTCCCATCTCTGTAGCCCGTCCAAATAGTACTCGGCGTTTTTCTGCATAGTCTCCCTGTAACTCTACACACTTCTCCCAGTGATGCTCCCATCTCTGTAAACCGTCCAAATAGTACTCGGCGTTTTTCAACATAGTCTCCTTGTAACTCTACACACTTCTTCCAGCGATGCTCCCATCTCTGTAACCCGTCCAAATAGTACTCGGCGTTTTTCAACATAGTCTCCTTGTAACTCTACACACTTCTCCCAGCGATACTCCCATCTCTGTAACCCGTCCAAATAGTACTCGGCGTTTTTC
The DNA here is from genome assembly GCA_030765055.1 of Mantis religiosa. Classification (NCBI taxonomy): domain Eukaryota; kingdom Metazoa; phylum Arthropoda; class Insecta; order Mantodea; family Mantidae; genus Mantis; species Mantis religiosa. Next base: position 202,472,394 of record CM060952.1, on the reverse strand, counting down.
AACATAGTCTCCTTGTAACTCTACACACTTCTCCCAGCGATACTCCCATCTCTGTAACCCGTCCAAATAGTACTCGGCGTTTTTCAACATAGTCTCCTTGTAACTCTACACACTTCTTCCAGCGATGCTCCTATCTCTGTAATCCGTCCAAATAGTACTCGGCGTTTTTCAACATAGTCTCCTTGTAACTCTACACACTTCTCCCAGCGATGCTCTCATCTCTGTAACCCGTCCAAATAGTACTCGACGTTTTTCAACATAGTCTCCTTGTAACTCTACACACTTCTCCCAGCGATGCTCCCATCTCTGTAACCCGTCCAAATAGTACTCGGCGTTTTTCAACATAGTCTCCCTGTAACTCTACACACTTCTCCCAGTGATGCTCCCATCTCTGTAACCCGTCCAAATAGTACTCGGCGTTTTTCAACATAGTCTCCTTGTAACTCTACACACTTCTTCCAGCGATGCTCCCATCTCTGTAACCCGTCCAAATAGTACTCGGCGTTTTTCAACATAGTCTCCTTGTAACTCTACACACTTCTCCCAGCGATGCTCCCATCTCTGTAACCCGTCCAAATAGTACTCGGCGTTTTTCAACATAGTCTCCTTGTAACTCTACACACTTCTCCCAGCGATGCTCCCATCTCTGTAACCCGTCCAAATAGTACTCGGCGTTTTTCAACGTAGTCTCCTTGTAACTCTATACACTTCTCCCAGCGATGCTCCCATCTCTGTAACCCGTCCAAATAGTACTCGGCGTTTTTCAACGCAGTCTCCTTGTAACTCTATACACTTCTCCCAGCGATGCTCCCATCTCTATAACCCGTCCAAATAGTACTCGGCGTTTTTCAACATAGTCTCCTTGTAACTCTATACACTTCTCCCAGCGATGCTCCCATCTCTATAACCCGTCCAAATAGTACTCGGCGTTTTTCAACATAGTCTCCTTGTAACTCTATACACTTCTCCCAGCGATGCTCTCATCTCTGCAACCCGTCCAAATAGTACTCGGCGTTTTTCAACATAGTCTCCTTGTAACTCGATACACTTCTCCCAGCGATGCTCCCATCTCTGTAGCCCGTCCAAGTAGTACTCGGCGTTTTTCAACATAGTCTCCTTGTAACTCGATACACTTCTCCCAGCGATGCTCCCATCTCTGTAGCCCGTCCAAATAGTACTCGGCGTTTTTCAACATAGTCTCCTTGTAACTCTATACACTTCTCCCAGCGATACTCCCATCTCTATAACCCGTCCAAATAGTACTCGGCGTTTTTCAACATAGTCTCCTTGTAACTCTATACACTTCTCCCAGCGATGCTCCCATCTCTGCAACCCGTCCAAATAGTACTCGGCGTTTTTCAACATAGTCTCCTTGTAACTCTACACACTTCTCCCAGCGATGCTCCCATCTCTGTAACCCGTCCAAATAGTACTCGGCGTTTCTCAACATAGTCTCCTTGTAGCTCTACACACTTCTCCCAGCGATGCTCCCATCTCTGTAACCCGTCCAAATAGTACTCGGCGTTTTTCTCTGCAAAATAATTGTTCACGAAAGTGATTGCCTTTTCATTTGACGAAAATCTCTGTCCTCCGAGCGCTATTTTCAGATGAGGGAACAAAAAGAAGTCGCTAGTTTTGGTGAGTCAAGCAGTTCAAACCGTAATTTGTGGATTTTCGCCATTGCAACCGCTGAGGTGTGAGACGGTGCGTTGTCTTGGTGAAAGAGGATTTCCTTTTTCTGCAAATGTGACCGTTTTTCCTCAAGTTCTGCCTTCAGCTTGTCAAGTAATAATGCGTAGTATGCTCCTGTAATTGTTTTCCTTTATGAAGATAATCGATTAAAATAACTCCAAGTCTATCCCAAAAAACAGTCGCCATCACTTTAGCAGCCGAAAAAACAGGTTTTATTTTTAGCGGTTCCTCCGTTGCAGTCCATTGTTTGGACTGTATTTTTGTTTCGGGGGTATAATGGTGTATCCAAGTTTCATCTACAGTAATTAATCGGCGCTAAAACTCGGATTTATGGCGCCCAATCTGCGCCAACAGAGCTTTGGAAATGTTCATTCGAACACGTTTTTGGTTTAACGTGAGCAAACGCGGCACGCAACGCGCGTACAGCTTTCTCATGTCTAAATGTTGATTTAATCTGTGACAAACACGTTCTTTTGAAATGTTCATAGCCTCTGCTATCTCTCTCACTTTAATTCGGCGGTCGTCTAGCACCATTTGGTGAACTTTGGCGTAGTTTCTGTCGGTAGTTACAGTTTTTACACGTCCCGAACGTTCATCGTCTCCCAAACCCTTACGGCGACGTTTGAATTCTGATTCTCAAAATTTCACTGTGGTAAATGATGGTGCCGAGTCCCCATACACAGAATCCAGCTCATCTTTGATTTGCGTAGGCATATTGCCTTTCAAAAACAAATATTTAATGACAGCTCGATATTTGATTTGTCTATTTTCATAAAGAAGGTCACTCAAGCGACTGTTAAATAACAAATGAGCGTCCAAAATGGCTGAAACTACCTTTGTACGTCGTTTTCTTTTCATTCTTCTATTGTCTCGATCTGGTGTAGGATTTGTTGGTATCTGTCATAACAAAAAATTAATATATTGCAGAAATTAGTTGTAGGTTCTTTTATATCTCTCGGAGGACTGCAGATACCTCCGGAACATGGAGAGTGGTGTTTCATAAATATCTGTTTTGTAGGGTTTGAATTCTTTTTGTTTGTTTTAACGAAGCGGAGCCGCATACTGAAGAAGCATACGGCTACAAGGATCGAATGAGGGAAGTGTACGACCTCTTGTAATGCAGAGCTAGAGATTATTTTCGTACGAACTTAGGCCAAGGTATCTTGATAGTTTGAGATGTGACTATAACTGTTTCTTATAATACAAAAGGATGGTCAGTTACGTTGCTTTTGTACAGTATTCGAACGTATTTATTAGTCATATTATTTTAAAGCTACGCAGAGTAAGCATGCGTAAATAAAACTGTTACAAAATAAACTTGAGTCTTCCATTAATCATATAAACTAATAAATAGCAACTGAAACTAATTTGCACTACAACGAGAAATAAAACGGTTACTTTACATCTGGACATAAGTATTCGAACAGAGAACAGCTAGTATTTAGTTATCATCCCCTTTCTTTGAATTACTACTGATAATGGCTTGGGCATTGCCTGTATGTGACTGCAGAGTCCATATTTCTCCACTCTGTTTGAAGAAGGTCTTTCAGATGGTCCTTGCTTCTAATGTGATGCTTCCTCACACACTCCTCGAGTTCCTTCCAGATGTTCTCTATAGGATTTATATCAGGAGATTGGGGCGGTGTCTTCAAAGTGTGAGGAGTGTTGTACACGATCCAAAGCCTTACAGTTTGAGCAGTATACTTCGGATCATTGTCCTCCTGGAAGTAATAATCAAGCCCTAATCCCAACTTTTCTATACTCTTTTAAAGATTGTTTTCATCAAATTTGTCCACAGTCCCATCTATGACCACCAGTTCCCCAAAGCCAGATGAAGCTGTACTGTCCATACCATCACACTGTTGCCACTATGTTTCACTGTAGCTACCATGTTCTTAGGTTCCCATTCTGGATTTGGCAGTCTCCACACTTTAAGACGTCCATGAAAATAAGCAGAATTTGCTCTCGTCCGACCAGAGAACCTTATCCCAGAATTCTGTTGGTTTCACCACATACTGTTTAGCTAATTCTATACGCTTTTTCTTATTCACCTTATTAACATATGGTTTCTTCCTAGGAACGTGGACATTGTACCCAGTACTAATTAAAACTCGTTCGACTGTTCTGGTGTGAACCACAGTGCCAGAATATTTCTCAAGGCATCCTCTAATCTCAGATGCAGTGACTCTCGGATTCAGCTTCACCATTTTTATTATTTGCCTCCTGTCTCTGATGGTGAGTTTAGATGGAGCGGCATTTCTAGGTTTATTTACAACAGTATTTGTCTGTTTGAAGCGTTGAACTATGCAGAACACTGTAGTTTTGCTTCTGTTAATGGTTTTGGCAATTTCAGAGAGAGATTTGTTTTGTTTGTACATATTTATCATGATATTCCTCTCTGCCACCGTTGTCTCCTTACCTTTACGTCCCATATTACCTGTGAGTTCACAATCAGCTGAATAACTTTGAGCAAACTGTCTCGAGGCATAGCATAAACACAACTGCTATGTGGTAGGGTCGTGTAGGATACGTCCAAACACCTTTCTCTCTGTTCGATTGGGTACGTTCGAATACTTATGTCCTCCAATAAGAGGGACAATAGAATAAATGCAGTACGTATTGAGTAATACATACATGCAAAGTGATATTTTAAATATTGTATCCGAGACATAAAATGTTAATGTTTACATGTTTAACAATTCGATGCTGCCAAATAAATATTACAGTATTTATAGTACGTGCAATGTTACATTTAACATTATTCGAATACTTCTGTCGGCCTGTGTACATGAATTTGATTAATTTACAAAACTCTCCATCGTTTGCACCAGACTTCAGTATCGTGACAGAAAGTATTAAGTTTTATCTCAGCTGATTCACAGGTGCCTTTGTTCAGGATTGCATTTTAGATTCTCGTAACAGAATACGAAAAAGAATATCAAAAGAAAAAGTATCCCATAATTAGATTTTATAGAATTCACAATTATCATGTAATTAAACCATTACGATGTACATAGTTAACTAATATTTCTAATGCAATAATTTATTAACGTATTTCCCTGCAGACGAGGAGCGTATTTTGGTCACCCCCGTGTTGCTTTAGAAACTCCGACAGAGCGATTTATCGGTCAAGGGTGGCTTGTGAACTAACAAGCCCGTGTTTCTTTTCTGGGGGGAAGGGGACGGGGCGCAATTATGCAAGGGCTGTGTTTTATTCGATTCACGTAATTACAGGGTTGCAATGGAGAAGGATGATAATAGGTTAAGTATCTGGGTAGGGTAGTTTGTCTATCATTTAACAGAGGGTTAACGAGACTCATCCTTCCACCCTAATTAATATTCCGGGAGTCTCAGCTGACTGATGCTACCGGAAAATCACAGCACCGTCACTTGTTTTTTCCCTTCCTCTGTCTTAACTAGCTTTTTCCTAAAGCTTTTGTTTATTATTGTTGTATTTGCTAATTGTAGATAAATTGTCATGTTTCACTCAAGAGTTCCAATGTAAGTTTCACAGAAAAATGCATGTTTTGAGGTTCTGGGAACCAAACATGTTTCTGCCAATAATCACAAACGAAATTTAGGATGGTTGGTACACTTTATAAAGCCCTACATACTTCCAAGACGCAGCGTCAACATTTTCAGATATCTCCTATCTTTATTTTCTATAAATGTCCTTTTTTACAAAAAGAAATGCCATACGCTTAAATATTGAAACAAATAAAGTGAACAACCTAAATTTATAAAGAGTAACATAGACGTTTTCTTCATTTTCATTGAACTTTAGAATGGGTGAAAGCTTATATTGTAAAATGAAGACCTCGTAAAAACAAACAAGCTAGATTACAATAATTGTTGTGGTATTGCTTAAAGCACCCTAGTATGATGAAAATATTTCATTAAATTATAGTATATTTTAATTTTCTTTAGGTAGAATGTCGTGTTCATTCAGAATGACTTGAATTACTGGTAAACAGTAAGAGATACCTATACAGAATATACACGTTTCTGAAATGCGAAAGCGTTATTCAAATTTTTTATCTGCTAACTGCAAAGAGAATTTGAAAAGTTCTTAACGGATATGACTATTGCTCAAAGCTCAACTCCCTTTGCAGAGAATTAGCACGAGATAATTTCTGCAAACGTTTATCTCTACTAATATGAAGTAGAATAAATATACTTTGAGATTTCTCTAAGTTTATATGTAGTATATCTACTCCAAGGCTAAGCTCAGTGCCCTTTCTTACAATTAGGTGTAATTCCCGCCATTGAAAGCGTCGGTCACATGACTCCCTTTACCACATGACATGCGATCTTCCCTCAGTATGCGAAATTTCTACTATGACTACTCCACGCCATGCACATTGAACATAGTAAATTAACATATTATAGTAAATAATTATTATTAATGTTATATTTATTTCAGTTATTGGTTGCACCATCAAGTGTTACTAAACCATAGAGTCAAAATTCCAGCCTTCATAAGCTAAATTTTAACCAAAAAGGAAAGTGTTCATACTTCCTGTAGTAGCTACAGATCATAGAATAAATATTGCATTGTATAGTAAAATTCATTGTTGATACTGAGACGGTCGGATGGTCTGGCGTGCCTCGTTTTTTTTTTTCTTTTTTTCTTAATTTACGTACTCCAACGTTAAGTCATATCGGACGATGAATTGAATGGGTGAAATGAAGCTCGGAGATTTCCTGTGAGAACCTGCAGGCTGACTCGCCGCTGATGTCTCAGGTTCCAAACCCGTTCGCGGCGTCTGCTCGGGTGCGGTTGGCTGTCGGGTCGCGGGATCGAGTCCCGCCTTGGGCATGGGTGTATATGTGTATAGTTTATATGTGTGAAACTACAGAAAACAGACAGGAATATAAACGAAAACAATAAAAAAACGGTTATATAAGAAAAATAAAAATATATATCTAGTAGATTCTCGTTCTGTGTGTTGTTTTACCCTGGCTAGGATTATCACACGCATATGTTGAAAATGTTCTTGGCGAGTCGGTCTGGTGTTTACCTAAATACTCGATTTAAAAATACACAGCTAAAGTAGCTACAAAATAAGAATGAACATGGGTTGAACCAATACGGTTATGGTATTGTCTCGGCGTTGCCAGTTCCACGGCTAGCGGGCGACAGAGATGGAAGGTATATCTGTCTTTGTCTCAACCTAGCAAGTATCATACAGATGCTGAGATGTACAGTGATACAGATGCTGACAGAGAAGTTCGCTTAATATTTCAGCATATGTGTGAGAACATATATAGCGAGTGTCGCACAATCTGAACCTTAAAACCTTGAACTGGAGAACAGTTCGCTTACATAGCTATCGTTCATATGTACACAAAACAAAATGACTCAAATTAGATGCGTACTACGAAAGAAGGTGTTTGCTACAGTGAAACAAAATAGTGACATTTCAACGATATTTGAATATAGTTTCTATTTTAATGATGCCATATTTGTATACTGCCTGTAATGGACTTTAAAACAATTTCTGTTTCATTAAAATACTTAATAAATACGGAAGATATAAATGTGTATTTATGAAGCATGAATCTCATGGACTAATGTTGTGCATTGTGCGCAGAAATTTTAGTCTTGCAGCAACAATATCGCTTCTTTCAACAAGAAATTTGTGACCATCATTTGTTCTCCTATATTTGAACCCAAGGGATTTCAGGATATTATACATAGAACATACAGAATCCGTATATTTTATTTCCCCCCTCACTAAATTGGTCAGCCTTTTGGCACTTGGATATTCACCATTGTCATATAAATCATAAATTGTTCTACTTAAAACACACTTTTGAAAATTATCTAAGTTGGTAGCATGTTTTTTTAGCTGCTCAGTGTTTCCCTGAAGATCTAAATATGAAAACTTCTAATTTTTTAAACTGTTTGACTTCTTTAACAATGTTTGTCACAGAATGAGCACTCACGTGACAAGCTTGTAACTTTAATTATCGACTCTGAGCGAAATCTGTACTTTCGAAAATGTATTTAATTTTGAAAAAGGAATACACATTAACAAGAATGTTTCTATAAACTCTTACGGATTGTTTTGCAGTTACTACTAGACGCACCAGTACAGCGGTATATTTACTAACTTTGAAAAGCACTTAAAATATCACCACTTTACGGAATGTAACTGCAGCATAGCACATGTGTGGGTTTCTTCACTGACAGTTAATTTTATTTCTAGTCAGGCGTGTTATCTTTCCATAACTCCGGCACCAGATGTGCTACAAACATGGGGTTTGGACAGTAATCTTCAGAAAAAATAGCTCTGTAACATGGAAAAGAACAAAATAATTCTATAATTAGTATTTTTAGAGCGCGCAGAGAAATTATCCGTATGGTTCGCCAAAAGAAGTCAGTATACGTGCTTATCTGTACAACGTTACATGCAGCGCACTGGCTAGTAGCGATAGATCAGTCACGCCTAGCCCCGCCTTATGTTCATTCCTATTTTGTAGCTACCTTAACTCTTTGCATCAGCGGCAATGAGCTAAAGACTGACTGAAATTTCTCTAAGCTTATATGTAGGCTCTCTACTCGGGCTAAGTTCAATGCCCTTTCTTACGATTGGATGTAATTTCCCGCCATTGAAAGCGTCGGTCACATGACTCCCTTTACCACATGGCATGCGATCTTCCCTCAGTACGCGAAATTTCTACTATGACTACTCCACGCCATGCACGTTGAACATATCACAATAGATTTTTACCTGTCTCTGAAATACAAAGAAGTTCTTGACAAATGCTGCACACATCTTGGCTTAAAGCTTCCAAAGACAGTTTCAATCCTTCGTAAACCATGGAACCAGTAATGTTTTCACATAAGCAAATATTTTCTTACATATTCACAGTTGTGCTGTTATAGTGATCCAATGTAATTAACTATAAGTCTATCTTGAACGAACTTAAAAAATTACAAAATACCAGAAATGTAGCAATTACATACCTCCTTTCTCACTTAAACAAAACACAATCGTATTACACAGTCAACTGTCTTAGGTAGTTAACTTCTTCGTTCCAGCCAAACAAAACACTAACGTCCGCTACGGAACAGATTCTTATAAACTAATCCAAGTAGCCCGCCAATCCGTATCACATGGGCTTACCTTTTTTGGTACGTCGTAAGAAATATATATCTTGACAAATGTCTATTTCAGCTAATATAAAAAGGTTGCAAGAATTTTTTTTTCAGAACTGTTTGTTCAAGATTGCCTATCAAAAATCTTGTGAATGACTCATGTATATCTGTTTTATCTTAATTTTTAAATTGCAGTTTTAACTGGTTTTCTTGTGTCACTGAAGACGTGCTGCGGGTTACCGGCATGTTCTTCAACTTTAGATCTACTAAGCCGTATCACTCACAAAAGTTTCGTAAAATTCGCTGCCTTAACGCTAAACTTGCTTCAACATGCGAATCAGTAACTTGCAGTTGCATTATGCAACTGCTTGTTGGCTTGTCACATTGTAGTTTGCTCCGACAAATAGGCAAACCCATTCAAGTGTCCACCGTTCACGCGTAACTACCTTCCTCAGAAACATGTGCAACAGAAAATTGAACCACGACGCTAAATTTGTCACTGACGAAACAACCACAGTGTGCTACGTACTTTATACTTTACCTATTAGTCCAGACAAGTATAGCGTTCCTACTTTATACATTTAGTTTTCAGAAAATTTAAATTAGTTTTATTCTTTTTCAGATACTTATATCAAATAATTATTTCTTTTTCTCCTGGAGAGAAACAAACCTATTCGTGGAATGCACTAAATGTTCTATTAACCCCTTAATAGCCTGCCTATCTGATGCTGAGTGCTAGTGTATCCGCCATACAATCATCAGGTCCAGAGCTCCAATGAATGAAATGATGTTCAAATTGGTACATGGTACATAGAACTTAGAGTTACCAGACTTTCATCTTTCAGGATAAGAGAAAACCTCCAACATTAAGTCATATCAGACAATGAATGAAATGATATTCAAATGAGTACAGGGTACATAGAGCTTAGAGTTACCAGACATTCACCTTTCAGGATAAGAGAAAACCTGCAATGTTAATTCATATCGGTCGATGAATGAAATGATGTTCAAATGAGTACAGGTTACATAGGGCTCAGAGTTACCAGACAATCATCTTTCATGATAAGGGAAACCTCCAACTTAAGTCATATTGGACAAATGAGTACAGGGTACATAGAGCTTAGAGTTACCAGACATTCATCCTTCAGGATAAAGAAAAACCTCCAACGTTAAGTCATATCGGACGATGAATGAAATGATGTTCAAATGAGTACAGGGTACATAGAGCTTAGAGGTACCAGACATTCATCCTTCAGGATAAAGAAAAACCTCCAACGTTAAGTCATATCGGACGATGAATGAAATGATGTTCAAATGAGTACAGGGTACATAGAGCTTAGAGCTACCAGACATTCATCTTTAAGGATAAGAGAAAACCTCCAACGTTAAGTCATATCGGACCCCGAATGAAATGATGTTCAAATGAGTACAGGGATCATAGAGCTTAGAGCTACCAGACATTCATCTTTCAGGATAAGAGAAAACCTCCAACGTTAAGTCATATCGGACGATGAATGAAATGATGTTCAAATGAGTACAGTGTACATAGAGATTAGAGTTACCCGACATTCATCTTTCAGGCTAAGAGAAAACCTCCAACGTTAAGTCATATCGGACGATGAATGAAATGATGTTCAAATGAGTACAGGGTACATAGAGCTTAGAGTTACCAGACATTCATCTTTCAGGCTAAGAGAAAACCTCCAACGTTAAGTCATATCGGACGATGAATGAAATGATGTTCAAATGAGTACAGGGTACATAGAGCTTAGAGTTACCAGACATTCATCTTTCAGGCTAAGAGAAAACCTCCAACGTTAAGTCATATCGGACCCCGAATGAAATGATGTTCAAATAAGTACAGGGTACATAGAGCTTAGAGTTACCAGACATTCATCTTTCAGGCTAAGAGAAAACCTCCAACGTTAAGTCATATCGGACGATGAATGAAATGATGTTCAAATGAGTACAGGGTACATAGAGCTTAGAGTTACCAGACATTCATCTTTCAGGTTAAGAGAAAACCTCCAACGTTAAGTCATATCGGACGACGAATGAAATGATGTTCAAATGAGTACAGGGTACATAGAGCTTAGAGCTACCAGACATTCATCTTTCAGGATAAGAGAAAACCTCCAACGTTGTCATATCGGACGACGAATGAAATGATGTTCAAATGAGTACAGGGTACATAGAGCTTAGAGTTACCAGACATTCATCTTTAAGGATAAGAGAAAACCTCCAACGTTAAGTCATATCGGACGATGAATGAAATGATGTTCAAATGAGTACAGGGTACATAGAGCTTAGAGTTACCAGACATTCATCTTTAAGGATAAGAGAAAACCTCCAACGTTAAGTCATATCGGACGATGAATGAAATGATGTTCAAATGAGTACAGGGTACATAGAGCTTAGAGTTACCAGACATTCATCTTTATAGTTTTTGTTCGTTTCAGTGACGTTGAGTTTAAAAGCTACCCCCTCTTGTTTGAACAATCTTTTTAGTTTGGTGATGTGTCTGTTGCGATCCTGGCTCATTGGGAGACCAGCTACCTTCTGGAAGTCTTGTGACGGATGATCTGTACTCCTTTTTCCTATCCACGGGTCCCACATTGTTGCGGCGTAGGTCTATCTGATCTGGTTGATCCTTGCTACGTATCCTTCCCAGCGACATTTGGTTTGTCTTATTCTGCATACTGCATCTTTCATTCCGTTCTCCTTTATTAATTCATGTGCCTTAACTTTTGTATTTTGATGCCCAATACCCTTCTCTCCATTTTAAGTTGGCACACTTGTATGTTCGTTTGCCCCTTTCATATTTTTGTGCTGAGATTTTTCGAGAAGTACAAATTTCAGGCTTCAGAATTTGCCCCAGGCAAGTTTTCTCCTTGTATAAACCTCCCTTTGTCCGCTCCCTGACATACTAAGTGTTTGACCTAAGCCCTACTCTTCAGTGTATTCTAACGGTTGTGTTACTACATCCAATTAAAACATTTGATATTATTGTTCCATATAAAGATTTGGTTTCTTTGGTTCTCTAACCTTCCATTCCACAAACGAGTTCTAGAAAATGTAACACTTGCATAGTGAATGAATAAACACGTGTGACTGTTTCCTACACATTTCTTTGCATTGTTGCTGTTATAGGTGCACGATAACCCTTTTTGCTTCTCAATTACTCTGTATAGTACGTAATAAAGATACAACTTCGGTACGTCGGCCTTGAATGAGGTGGAACATTGCCAGTTGGCCGCGCAGTCGTGCATAGTAAACTGCCCCTATACTGGACACATGTACCTAATATAATGTAATATTAATGCAGATATTCTTACCAAAGAAAACGCCAACAGGCATACACAATTAAGTGAGAGCTCTCTTTAGCACAGACCTGATACATTTCGTCTGGCAGGTTTTCATCCTTCAGCTCTGACTGAAATAAGGAACACTCAAAGGGTTGCATAGATAGTCCAACCTTCCGGTAAATGGAGAGGCGGGGGAGGTTGTTTATTTGCATATGTTTTATTTTGAACGCAAACCTTGTTTCAGAATGAATGAAGAAAAGTCACGAATTCTTACAGAACATCAGTAATAATAATAATAATAATAATAATAATAATAATAATAATAATAATAATAATAATAATAATAATAATAATAATAATAATAATAATAATAATAATAATAATAATAATAATAATAATAATAATAATAATAATAATAATAATAATAATAATAATAATAATAATAATAATAATAATAATAATAATAATAATAATAATAATAATAATAATAATAATAATAATAATAATAATAATAATAATAATAATAATAATAATAATAATAATAATAATAATAATAATAATAATAATAATAATAATAATAATAATAATAATAATAATAATAATAATAATAATAATAATAATAATAATAATAATAATAATAATAATAATAATAATAATAATAATAATAATAATAATAATAATAATAATAATAATAATAATAATAATAATAATAATGGAAGGATAGAGCCAGATTGAAAAATTCAAAGCCATAGCCGGGATTTGAACCACGAATCTTCTGGTTTCCGTCCAGCGGCTCTAACCATTGAGCTACTATGGCCAACGTGCCAACATGACATTAAATTCTCCAACTGACTCTGTTTTTCCCGGTAAACCACTAGGAGTTCTCATAAACACATGAGACAACTACCTTAATGGCGACATACTATGCTGTAAGTACTTTAAGGCCCGGGCTTTATAGTAAACCACTACGAGTTCTCATAAACACATGAGACAACTACCTTAATGGCGACTTACTATGCTGTAAGTACTTTAAGGTCCGGACTTTATAGTTAACCACTAGAAGTTCTCATAAACACATGAGACAACTATCTTAATGGCGACTTACTATGCTGTAAGTACTTTAAGGTCCGGACTTTATAGTTAACCACTAGGAGTTCTCATAAACAAATGAGATAACTATCTTAATGACGACTTACTATGCTGTAAGTACTTTAAGGCACGGGCTTTATAGTAAACCACTAGGAGTTCTCATAAACACATGAGACAACTACCTTAATGGCGACTTACTATGCTGTAAGTACTTTAAGGCTCGGGCTTTATAGTAAACCACTAGGAGTTCTCATAAACACATGAGACAACTACCTTAATGACGACTTACTATGCTGTAAGTACTTTAAGGCCCGGGCTTTATAGTAAACCACTAGTAGTTCTCATAAACAAATGAGACAACTACCTTAATGACGACTTACTATGCTGTAAGTACTTTAAGGCTCGGGCTTTATAGTAAACCACTAGGAGTTCTCATAAACAAATGAGACAACTATCTTAATGACGACTTACTATGCTGTAAGTACTTTAAGGCTCGGGCTTTATAGTAAACCACTAGGAGTTCTCATAAACACATGAGACAACTACCTTAATGGCGACTTACTATGCTGTAAGTACTTTAAGGCCCGGGCTTTATAGTAAACCACTAGGAGTTCTCATAAACACACGAGACAACTACCTTAATGACGACTTACTATGCTGTAAGTACTTTAAGGCCCGGGCTTTATAGTAAACCACTAGGAGTTCTCATAAACACACGAGACAACTACCTTAATGACGACTTACTATGCTGTAGGTACTTTAAGGTCTGGGCTTTATAGTTCGGACCACTATTAGGTACAATTAATGGAAATTAATTGTTCTTTCACACTAGCCGTGTGTATGGAAAGATAGAGACTGACTGAAAAATGCAATGCCATTACCGGGATTTGAACCACGGATCTTCTGATTACCGTCCAGCCGCTCTAAACCATTGAGCTACTATGGCCAACGTTCCAACATGACATTAATAATATAATTAGTAATAATAATAAATCTCCGGAAACACCATGCTTTAAATATGCATAGATACGAATGTCTTAAAACATTTTTCAACAAAACAAGAAAATACCCGTGAAAAGTTACAGAAGTGACACCTTGTACAAAATTTGTTTCTATTTTCTTTTCTTGTCAATCGAACAAATATGAATGTCTATATCGTGTAAACGTTTTTAAGAGTATCAACCCTCATTGAAGTTTCTGTTAGTACCTTTCGTTCTCACTGTACGAAATATTAATATAAATATTATTTCGTCGGAAAACTTAGCATTTAACGTAATCTAGATTGTGCAGGCTTCAATATGAGGTTAAAGCTTTCACATTTACGTGACAAATAGGCTGTTAGTGAAAGATTTTTAAAATATTGATCCGGTTCACCGCGCTTACCTTACTCTGCAAAAATGTAGATTGTCAGTAATTACATATTGACATATTTCAAATAAGTCTTTCAATTGTACAAGTTATTTCCAAGACGTTTGTTATCATTCGTTAGAAATGTTCACTACTTGAAATTTTTAAAGTGTTGACACTGTTCAGCTGTTTTTGGCGATGTCCCGGAAGCAAAAGCAATAAACATTCGTAAGGTTGTTTTATTAAAAGTATATAAAAGAAGTGGTAATGGACAGAGTGTTATGTGAAGGTCTTCTTTGTCCGTATACGATAGAACTTGCTTTTGACTGAGATCCGGTGAACACAGCACATTCAGATGTTTCTGTCACCGGCACAGTGGATGGGAAACAAAAGACGGTATGAGCGAGCGCACCAAATGCCGTGACAAGAGAAGTCTCGCGTGTTGCGGGGGTGCGCTAACAACACTCTTCACGCGTCACAACGACTAAATAATAGACTCGTTCCTTCCTCCCTTGCAGGGGGGTGCAAGATTTTAAGGGATGATTAGTCTCCAGAACAAAACCACACGAACGCAGGTGTAGTAAGCTCACTAATAACCGCTCTTAACCCTTAATGAAGCTCCTCTGCGTGCAACACTGCAACAAGTAGCATCAGTTCTGACTCTAATGTTGTGCATCGCACAAATTTGGCACATATGTATTTAGAACTAATTGAAAATAAAATCCTATGTCTGTTTTAACATAAAATAAACTAAAAGAAATGACAGCCGGGTTAGAATGTTCGCTTCGAAAATCGGTAAACAAACCAGGTGAATAAATTAACTTATTGGGCTTCAAAAATCGTGTGCTGTTGTAACTATATGTAAATGTGAAAATCGAAGTGTAGTGTGCGATAAATGCTAGAGAAATTATGGCAGGCGCTTTGTTTAGTGAAACAATAAGCGATATGCTACCTACTTGTGAGGTACGCCTCGGTCGGTACAGTTCCGCCGGCTGATACTGGCTGCTTCCCGCAGTGGAAACAGCCCGCGATTTGGGTTACCACCTATAGCCTGAGATATGGAGAGTTCTCTCTTTACATTGGCTGCCCCACACTGAACCTCCGATACTGCCAAAAGTAACATTTTAAGTGTTTTCAGAAACTATTGTGTGTTGTATTTTATTACGGAGGCTGTTCAAGAAAGAATGATCACAATTTTTTGGCAACGTACCTTTACTCAAAATAGTCTTCCCTGAATGCGATGCACCTGTCTCACTGTTTCTGCCAGTCTTCAAAGACATTCTGGAAACCATTTTTGAAAGATCCTTCAAAATCGCTTCCGCAGCCTTCACCACTGCTTCTGATGATGGATAATGCCTCCCACGAAAGCGTTTTTTCAAGTTAGGGAATAAAAAAAGGTCACATGGGGCTAAATCCGGACTATAGGGAGGGTGAGGGATGCACTTCACGTTGATTTTTGCAAGATATTCAGCAACAACATTGGCAATATGCGGCCATCTTGGAACCCATCGCGCACAAACACATCTGATGTGTAATGTTTCTGTCACCAACGTGTGGGTGGCACCCAATGAAATGTTCAGGATTTCAGAAAGTGATCTAAAGGTAATTCGTCGACTCTCTGTCACAATGGCAGCAGCAGTGTTGATGTTTCTTCCGTAAAAGCAGTAACTGGAGCACCGGGTCCACCTTCCTTTGAAATTGATTGTCTCTCCTCTTTAAACATTTTAAACCACCTTCGAGATGTTCTATAGGGAAGAACAGGCTCTCCATAGGCCTCCTGTAACATTGTATAGGCTTCAATTGAAGATTTGTTGAGACGAAAGCAGAATTTCAAAGCCGCATATTTTTCCTCGCGTGTTACCTCCATTGTAGCGGTAGGCGATACTGAACATGTCTGAACTTACCTGGTTCTCACAGGCGGGAACCAGGAGTACCAACAATGAAACTATTACAGCGTGTTCGTTTCACATTAAGCTAACAGAATATAATAAGATTGAATTTTAGTGCGAAAAATTATGACAACCCCGATTGGAGGATAAATACGATTGGCATAGCGGACGAATCGGAATGGAAAGAAAAGCAGTGGGACGTTATGTAATCATGAGCACAAAATAACACATTTCTACACTTTTCTTTTCTTGTTCCAATTATACCCCGCCTTTAGCTGCAATGACCATATCGGCGGCCGTTCTCCTTTGGAACATACCGAAGGTATTCCTTGGTTTTAATCATTAGATCACGCAAACATTCTCACTCTCATTCATACTTCCAGACTCCGGGGGAAGATGAAGTATCTTGGACAGAGAAAAATCCCCCACTCCTACCGCCGGGAATCGAACCCGGGACTCCCTGCACGGCAGGCAGATGCTCTACCGACTGAGCTACGGGGTCACCCATTTCTACACTTGTATAGGGGAGATACGCCCACTACCGCACACCTAAGCTTTTTTCAAAATTTAAAGAAAATGCAATGGAGAACAAGTAGCGTGTTACAATGATCATGAAGCTAATAACATAAGAAACAGCATTAGTAATGAACATTCATGAACGCGAGTCATGTTGACTTTTAATAACTAAAGTAAAAATTAGTAATAACTGCGCATCTCAAAAAGTGTTTCCCAGTACCGGACAGACGTAAATAAATACATATTTATAAATAAAGGAAGAGGAACTGCACAATAAATCACAGGATGAAAATCTTATGATAATTATTGTATTTTTGAGATAAAAACAGAACACGATAATATTATAATATATTTTTCAAAACGTTCTCTAGAGATTATCACAACAAAATAAAAATATCTTACAACTAATGAAACATTTAAACACAGTGATCACATCTATAAAAATCAATGTTCTCTTGTCCTGTACATACAATATGTGTCCAACCCTTGCACCATACACACTGAACCCAAGCCTCGTCTGTGATTTCTAAGCAAATGCTACACTCTGTTAGAACACTTCAATCAACACTGGTTTTGGTTCCAAAATGTAATTTTCTTTTAGTCTTCTAAGGCTCTTTACTATTTCCAGTTTCTGTTGGCACAGAGTTAGAGCTAGGTTCTCTATTTATAGTTTTATTAATGTTAGTGTTACGTCCCTTTGCTATTGGTTTGTTCTTCTATTTTTGTGCCTTTTCCTGCAACATCAACTTATGCAGAGTCCATGTTAATGTTTCAGCAATATATGTTGTCACTCCCAGGCTCATTGATCTCTCTATAACACCCTTTATTGCTTATTTCATATTTTCTTCTAGCCATTTTCCTTTCCTTTTGGCCTCCATGTTGACAGGAATGTCTATAAACAAAAATTAATCTAATGTCAGTGCAAGTTCAGGAGATAAAAATATACCTTCGCGTATGGTACTGGGAAAATTGCTATCGTACGGTACTGAGCAACTCACATGTATGTATATATAACGTCATAGCACGACCCGATTCTTTTAAACCGACACTGTATTTTGTGTTTGTGTAGTCTACTTAATACCAAATAATGAGTACAAATACTTAATTAGTTCTTCACCGGACAAGGCAGCAGCAATGTCAGCAAGTTATTAGCAGCACAGCTCCACTTCTCCGAACAATAACTTCTGATTTAACAGTCAAAGAGGAGGAAAAACTTTCTAAATACACACCATGAGCTTGTACTATCTGACACAGTGCGGTACTGGGCGCATCTCCCCTGTTCATATCTTGCTGTATCTCACACACATTTTCCACATATGAATTGCTTCTTTCCTACAGCGACCACAGATTTTGTGGTACAATTCTTCTTTTGAGCATCATTTCACCCATTTCATTCATCATCCGATAGGACTTATTGCTGGAGAACTTACATAAAAATGTTGAGTACGCCGTCTGATCTTAATCAGCTTTGTCCGCTGTTGTAGTGGTATTTATTTTTGTTCGTTGGCAGCCCGATTCAGTAATCTCCATAACAAGTAGGATTATGGATGCAAGAAAGTCTGTATTTTCTTATTCTATAAGTTTCTGGAGTAATTCAATGCAAATTCGTTGTAAATCTATCTTAAACGGACCTAAAAGATAACAAAATGCCAGAGATGGAGCAATTACATACTTCCTTTCCAGAAAAGAAGCACAATTTATACTGAAAAAAAAAAAAAAACACAATCGAATTACACAGTCAACTGTC
This sequence comes from Mantis religiosa, assembly GCA_030765055.1. Classification (NCBI taxonomy): domain Eukaryota; kingdom Metazoa; phylum Arthropoda; class Insecta; order Mantodea; family Mantidae; genus Mantis; species Mantis religiosa. The sequence continues at coordinate 202,453,704 of CM060952.1, read as the reverse complement.
TCAGGTAGCTACCGTCTCCTAGCGAGCAGATTTTGAAAAACTAAATCCTGTCGCCCGCCAATTCGAATCATTTGTACTTACATAGCTTGCCTTTCCAACAGAATACACAGCAAGCACCTTAATGTAGGTATAATGACATTCAGATAAACAAGATAGTGTTTATTTTAAAAATATTTTCTAATTACTTTAAATAGGCTAATAATCACAATCCCTTGTACACGATTTCTATGTCGTTCATATACTATTGGTGTGTTAAAAATCACAAATTTTATGGGAGCTTCATCCAAAGTATCCTTACTTCTGAAAAGAGTTAATTATAAGAAAACTTAGACAAAATTCTGATTGTAGCTGTAATCAGATAATAGTTATTTATGTGACTTGCGAGATAAGTCGATGTTTGTTAACGAGTGAAAAAAGTTAAGGCATGGAAATTTAGCGCCGAGAGCATGTCGAACAACAAACCTCGCTAATTCCGTATGTAATTTTATTCGTTACCTACGAAAACATTGACTTGAATTATGAATTCTAAAAATATTAAAAATTGTTTTACAAAATATTTAGAACATATGTTTTTACTAGGTGTAAGATGATACTGGAGGCTTTGAATAGCGAGGAACAAATATTAAACTGTAAGCCAAAATAAAGGAATTTGAGAAGAAGCACGAACTGCTAAAAGTCATCTGATATTTATGACAAAGAATATTTATATTCAAAAAATGGTGCAATTAAAGTGTTAGGAATATGTGCGATGAAGTGATATTGACGTATTTTTCAGAGAAATCACAGATGTAGATGTCATATGTTTCTTGTTTTCCAGATAACTAAAGAAAAAAATGAAGATCGAACTAAACCATCTACGAGATAATCGATAGTCAAAGAGATTATAATATAATCTCTTTGATATTATATTAGAAGAGACATTCCTAAAGAATAATGTGCTTTTGTCGCGCAAATTTTAACTTTATTATTCTGTATGACCCGCTATATTGACTCTGGTAGAGATAATTCGAATCTTTGTAGAGATTATTCATATCTAACAGTAAAAGGCCTAGTTTTAGTAACAAAAGGGTCACGTCATAATGTGATTTTTCTTATAATGGCGGATAAATAATGTTTTCAATGCTTCCTTCATACAAATCTCAAATTTAGTTTTGAATAAATTAAAGAACATTTCTTAAGGTTTAAATTTACTTCCTCTGCAACTCTAGTTTAGTATTAAAACGATTTGCAACGACATGTGTCGCTCTAGTCCGCATGGAGTAAGCCTAATGAAATGCACCCTTGTATCTCGAGACGTTTGACCATTACCATCTATGGAGAGCGTCTCATAAATAAATTAAATGCGATAAAACGTAATACTCGTGTATTTCTAACGTAATGAGACCAATTAAAAATAACTCAAAGACCAAAACTGTGCCAAACGTATTTTAATTGCAAATTTCGCCACACATATTTGGCTGTCGTATTGTGTTTATCACTGCAATTAAGACGCGATAATGCCGTTAAAATATGGAAGTTCTCCCTTAACTGGACAGAAAATCTCTAAAATGGATTCATCGGGATAAATGGCTACATCAGCAAAATTATTTTGTCTGTTGTTCCAGAAAAGGAGAAGAGGAGTGAACTATAATTAAGTAATTTAGGTTAGGTTTTCGTCAATGTTTTTAAAGTTAAGTTACATTCATTTACATTTTTAAACAAAAACAATTCGGTACTCAAACACGGGAAAATCTGTAGTACCGATACTTCCAAAAAGGCTTATACAAGTATTATCCATATACCTATAGGTAATTCAATTAAAAATCTACAAAATAGCCATAGTTATTAAATTGAGAATAACCAGGCACTTTGAAATACTAAGCATGCCCATGTGCTACTTTAACATAAAAAATCAGTCTTTAAACAAAACATAGGTCCTATTTTGAAGACTTCTGGGAATGCTTTATCAGTAATTTCCAAAACTCACTATTGTTCCTCCAGGCTTCAACTGACAACTCACATAAACATTGCAGTTTGAAACGCTCCACCGGCAAGCACGTGCTGACGTTCTCTGACGTTTTTCCCGCATACATCAAACATATTTATAAGCAATTTTAAAGAAACAAGCAGTAAGTTTTTCATCATAGTACAAACAGGAGTCAGCGGTAATAAAACACAACCAAGACAAATCATTTCGCGGTGCTCTCGATTTATTGTCATTAATTTAGCGCTGCTATGTACTGTTAGTGTTGCAAAATTGTGTGTACATGCAGCGTCTAACACGTGACAAGTGCGATCAGGCCCACCTTCTTGTTTACAACGGATTTGAAGTATGCTGAGAGAGAATATCGGTGTGTTCTTGATAATAATGTGACTTTTTGGGTTTGTAGAATTAAAAGTCCAGTTTGCAGAAATTCCAAAATGCTCTTTATTTTCATAGAAATACACTTTGCTCAACCCTTACAGTAAGCTGACGTAACATAAACCAACACAATATCTCGTCACTTCTGCACACGTAAATAAGAGTTCAATTTCAAAACACAGCTGCAGGCACACGATATCAGTTCGGATTACGACTTACCACTCAACTAACCGTGGCTTCCTTTTTATACGTACAGTCATGGTTTCGGACGTTTGTGGAATGTTCTGTCACAATCAAGACGGTATCAGACAAAAGACGAACATTCCAGTTATCTATCTTTCTCTTTATCGATTTTGGAAAACCTTTTATCTCCGCGCTGCACTATCCGTCCCTTTGTGAGCGCAAACCGCGCTATCGCAATAATGGATTCGCGACAATAATAACGCTTCATTGTAGGATCTTCGCGATGATATCCAACTTCTTCGGCTTCCGAGAATAACAAAGGTGATAACTTGCTGCGTTACAAACCTTAGAAGCAATCAAAAATATTCGCACTGCAAGTTCTTGGTTCAGCCAGGGGCGGTTTCTCCATAAGGTTGCAGGTTTGCGCTACGCCCACTGATTCTGAATATACAACAGGTGCATTTTGCACATTAAAGCTGTACTTGTTTGCATTGTTTTATATACAAACATGTTTCAATTACGCTTATCGTCTGTAGCTGCCCATGACCGCAGAAGTCGAAATAAACAGTGATTAGCTGTAGGAGCCGCAGGTTTGCGGCGAAGAGTTAACCTAAGATTTCGCCCAAATGTAGGCTCTCTGAGGGGTTTGCGGGAAGGTGAAGAGATGGGAGTGGTTTCTTATACATTGCTTAAATGGAGGTTTATAAACCTAGCTCCTCCTACTCTTAGCAACGGCTATAGCGTGACCTTCAGGCTTAGCTTCTGTGTGCTCTGCTTTTCGAACACAGGGAGAATTTAATTAAATGCATGGAGGTTGTTCAGAAGAGAGCTCTGTTAAACAACAACGCCACACTTGTTCAGGCTTCTGGGTTTATGACCAATTTGAAAGATTATAATTTTGTATTCTGGCTGTCTTTCTTCTACAAGATCATGTCACATGTGGACATTTTGTACAATCAGCTGCAGAAACGAGACTGCAATGCAACATTTGCCATCGCCCAGCTAAACGCATTTGAAAGGGAAGTGCAGAAGGTAAGAAATAGCGTGGATATCGAGGAACACGAAGAAACTGCAATTAAGAGGAGAAGAATAGAAGATCATGATGTGAAAAGAAGAGAAGTTATTGAAGTATGTGACATTCTTAGAGAAGCAAAGGACAGATTTAGCTTCACGGGGCATCGGGTAGCCTCCACTTTGTTTCATCAAGAAAATTTCTAAGACATTTCCAGAGGATTCCCTTAGAGAAACAATAAGGTTCTATCCTTTTATCATTGGAACAAAAATTCGTAGAGAACTGACTGTAATTTACAGTCTAGAGGAATTTCGTTGAATGACCGGCGCAAAAGTTGTCGATAGATTCGCCAGGTTTAAGGAGAGTAGAGCAGAGAATCTGTATAAATAGGTGAGTCATTACTACTCTGTATTTTATTTTTCATTTGTGCACCACCAATAATTTAACCCACCAGCCGCCACTGGGTTCAGCAGTCATCATACTACTTTGTCCATTGTTTTAACATATTTTATCTACAATTATCATTGTCGTCGAAGGCTTTCGAACTCAGGGTTGTCCTCAAAACGAGGTCCCTACCAGACATCTCAACTGAAAGACTGTCCGCTCACTGTATCTATAATCTGTTCCAACCTAGTTTAATCCTGCTGTAAACATCTGGGTGGGAAGAGAGACAGAGACAGAAAACGGTTAAGCTGTTGATTGGTTTAGTGAAGTTAATGGACGTTTTCTTTTATTTACATACGTACTATAAACCCCTCCTTTAAGTACAGTACTGTAAGTAGTTTTCTGATCACTGCTATGTGTGAGCTAATTTCTGAGAGAGAAAAGTATGTAAATGTTTGGATTCTTATAAACGTAATAGCTTCACATTTTATCTTTCTGCTTCACATACCACATAGATATGTTCTGTATACTATATACCGATTAGACAGAAGACAGGTGAAATTATAAACACTATTAACTTATTATGTTAAATTAAGCTGCATTTTATTTAACAATTACTAAAGGACACTGTCATTATATCCTATACCAGGCAGCTCTCTCACAACGAGGTCTATATCGAGTTGAATGCTGATTAAGATGTTATTGTTTATGGTGTGGAGTTACTTCTGATATTTAACACTGTATTTCCTGTACATCTCGTGTACCTCACAAGCCCAACAACACTTACGTATATACAATTTAAAATCAGTAAACTTTTCATCATGGAGCAGGCCGGTGCTTCAATCGAAATAAAACACAATCGAGGAAAACCTTTAAAAAGTTGCGAGAGGCTAATGATCGTACATTGTTTCGCGATGCTTAAAGAAACAAACCCGGAATCGTCTATAAAACATTGAGAAAGAAGCTGGTGATCTCCTTTATGTTTCCGCAAGTAGTGTACATAGTGTTAAAACAGAACAGCGAGCATCCGGAACTCTAAGAACACCAAGACAGTCGCGTAAATGCAAACAGCGGGTGGAGAAATACGACGATTTTACGAAAAGTTTACGAAAAGTGCTATACGCAGTAAAGTTTATGATTATTTTTTCAGAAATGAAAAATAAGGTTTTAAATGTGGTAAATTCTGACACAGACTTGTCAAATTTTTCACGAAGTACTCTCTATCGGTTGTTGATTGATGTTGGATTGAAATTTCAAAAGCGAGGGCGGAAATCAGTTATAGTGGACAGTTATACTGTAATGTGGAGACGTAAATATCAGCGGCAAATCAAAAGTTTTCGTAGGAATCCGATTAAAGGTAAGCATTATGTTACTGCATGATTCTATTAATATTCCAGCTCACAGATTTAATAAGTTAATGTGTAACCCAATTCTATTTATTTATTGTCTAGAAGTTAGCGCTGCTATATATCCTGCTAGTGAAACTACTGCTACGGATTGAACCTGCCTGAGATAGAGTATACTCTATCTCACGCTAGTTTAATTCTGTTGTAAACAACAACGCGTTGTTACGTTAATTGCGTGTGCGTCAAAGCAAGGTTTGCTGAAATTCAATAGTTGTGCTATTTTCTTGCAACATTCTAAATTCGCTCCAAGAAGTATCCAGATAACACACTAACCTCAATGTACAAAGTGCGTTTATACTTTGTAAATATACAAGTGCTGTAAGAAAACGATTGACTTTGGTTTATATATAATATTGGTAGGTTGCCAAATTTGATGGAAACAAAGGCCTCTTGAAATAACTTGAATCAAAAGGTTATATATCTCTTAGATAACTGTCGATAACGTGCTGAATAGATTTGTTTCTGCTCGCTAATCAATGAGATAAGGTTAAGTTAAAGATCCATTTTAAGAGTTCATAATGTTTGATCTTCAGCGAATTCTCATTCATAGCAGTCACCATTCTTCAGTAAATAATATATACAAGCCGAATATGTCGATCTCGCCTTTGCTTCAAGTATTAATAACTTTGCGACTTTATAAGTCACAGAATTATGTGGATTTACATTGTCCACCTCCCGTCTTGAAACGCTCAAGTCACTCGTCACTTGTTCTTCTTCGCTCCTCGTTTTAAATTTACGTAATGATGAGTTAGAACATGCATCGAAGGGAATATGCCGATCTCGCCTTTGCTTCAAGTACTAATAACTTTGCGACTTTATAATGTACTGAATTATGTGGATAATACACTGTCTACCTCCCGTCTTGAAACGTTCAAGTCACTCGTCACTTGACGTTCTTCGCTCCTCGTTTTAAATTTACGTAATACTGAAGATGTTTCGTGTTTCTAGTGATGACACATGCATTTGAATTAAATTTGTTTACAATTTTTCCCCAAGTGACATCTTTCTCTTTTACATTCACAGCATCCGTCCGATTTTCCACGATATCCTTACACTTCTTCACTAATTCAATTAACAAATTAACAAATTTGTTTCACGGCTTTTGTTTACGATTTTGTTTATCCGCCATATTTTTAGCTGTGTGCAGATTGCAGAGCAGACGAAAATGAAAACAAAAGCGCATCGCAGTACGTTCAGAAAATAATACGACTCATCCATAGCCTTCTATAGCTGTAATATTTACAAGTTTCTTGGTGTTAATACAAGTTTGTTAACGTTTTCAGAAAACAAGTTGGTGAAATGCAACAGATTTAACAGTTTTGTTAGCACTGTTACAATTGTTACGGAACATTTGTTAACGTCGATTTTAACATCTGTTGTTGAAAGCGGGCATTAGTGTATAGGTAGATACATCCTGTTTTCTAAATGAAGGCATATTACACATCGTCTTCGATGTCTTCGATGTGTACATAGAGTGCGTAAGTGTCTTTCGTGGACTCCATATATTATTACATTTGATTGATTCCTCTAACACTGAATGTCATGGTGTCATGGTAAACGTGTTACTTTTAACGTAAGCTGTTACCAAACTTTGGTTTTAAACTTACTGAAACCCAAGATTTTGCATTTTTATTGAATGAACGTTTTAATGCAAAAGGTACCACAACATTCTTGATTGCTAATCTTTCAAAATATAATAAATCGACGTCAGCGATGGACGGTGACGTAATACTATGTTGTATCCTTAATATCCTTGCTGGTCGTGTTATTGTTGCTTATTTAAATATACTAAATCATATTAAAACAAAACACTCTTATGAATTTGCTAGTAATTTTGTGAAGCCGTATCATTTTTTCTTAGTAAGGTAAGAGAAAAGAATTAATAATTCAAATTGTTGTTAATAGTTCCTGAGAAGCTTTTAATTATAATGTTATTTCATTATTCCATTTAAAATTAAAAGCATAAAGAGAGTCTTTGATGGTTGCACAGCGGGTCAAAGTCCCTTTATGATGCTACAGTAGGGCGGCTAGTCTCGTCTGTGCACGCCACTGAACTCATCGCATCATCAGTACCAGGGAGGGAGGAGGCCTTGGTGGTAACGGAAGGAAGATATAGGAGGCCATGTCTGGCCCCATGCAGTTATATCTCGCGATAAAACTCAACTTCCCTGATACATATATCAAGCGTAGCGTGATTAAATTAATTGCCCTACAAATAGAGAGCCATTACGTTATGGACGCACACCCATTTGGAAAGTTCAGTGCTGCGCTCGTAAAACAAATGAATATCGCAGACCGTGTGTGCCCAATTTGCGAAACGTGGCGCCCTGGCGCCCTCCTGGGGTAATTTTGCGTGAAAATGTTGGTATAAATGCCCCATTCACCCATTGTTATACCCGCATGGAGTAATGGTCGGGGAAATGTTAATTCTCTGTTTTTGTCGAATTTATGTGACGGGAGTTCCGGCGCCGAGTGTTGGATCTGCTTCCGCTCGTCCTTCCATTGTTTTCGTGTTTTGTCGCAGCGTTATTCAACAATTGTCAACTGTTCCGTCGTCTTTGTGCCGTGTGGGAAGAGAGCTTTTAACCTTGTATTGTTGTATCCCTCATTGTTACCTACTTCATTTTTCAGCAGTTAAATAAACTGACAAAACACCACACGAATTATTGCCGCTGCATTACAGAGAAGGGTTCACCGAAAGTTTTGACTTTGTTACCAATTTCATTAGAGTAAAGAGAAGGAGAACCTTGGAAATACCAAGCGAGATGGCTCTCTGACTCACATTTGTAACGTCCCAGGTTCAATTACCATCAACCGCTCATTTTCACCTTGCACTCTTCAAGTTTTTTTTTCCCCCTTCAGGTAATGATTTCCTTTCATTCCCTTCCTTCTCTTATTTCAGATGTGGTTTTAGGTTTCGTGGCGCGTGGTGGTACCGGATAGATGGCGCAGATATTTGCTCTCCGCGGGCACAGAAGGCTGCTTGTTCGACGATCGTCCATCATCATTAAGCGATGTAATTCAGTCGGTGGGTTCTTTAGTTCGTCTCGGTGATTATCTTCGTGACTCGGCGTTGGTGTCGCGTTCTCAGATCATATTAAAACACAATAGACTTTTACCCCTCGCTGAAATACTAAGAAGTTTCTCTCCAAATGATGCAAACATCTAGTGTTGTAGCTTCCAAAGCTTTAATAAACCATGGAATCAAGAACCTATTCGCATAGGCAAATATTTTCTACATATACCAGGTGAGTCAGCCGCGCCTTATATTTTTAGAAGGTAGGCCACCCATCAAACGGCATGTGAGTCTTAGACCGGTTTTGCGCTTACTAAACTGTATTGCTTGACGGTCTTAGAGAGAGGAATGCGCAAAATTCAGAGGAATGGCGGTTTATGGGACAGAATGTACTGTTCGCTAAAGTACACCTCAAAAACATACGACTCCTTTACTGAGAGCGACTTCCGGTTTCCAGGCGAGTTTGCAAATCTTTTATTAGAGTATACATGACAAAGTAATTCAGTAAATGCCTCGGAAAAAATGGACCTATCAACGTCAGCTAAAAAGAGAATGGCGGATTCTTGAACTTAGAGCCGGGTTTGGCTGCCAAAACTTAGGGAAAAAATTAGAGACATCATGGAAAAGTACAGTCAAAAGGGACATATTAAACAACGGTTTATTTACACTTTTGCTTAAACTACGTCTCGTGCAAGTCAATTAACATGAATAAAGCTTTAGCTATTCATGTACGGGGCTGATCAATAAAGAGTGATCATAATTTTTTTACGGTCATAATTTTTCGCAATAAGATTCAATCTTATTATATTCTGTTAGCTTAATGTGAAACAAACACGCCGTAGTAGTTTCATTGTTGGTACTCCTGGTTCCTGCCTGTGAGAACCAGGCAAGTTCAGACATGTTCAGTATCGTCTACCACTGCAATGGAGGTAACATGCAGTTAAAGTTGATGTTAGAGGAAGATCCGGAGTTTCTTTCAAACATAATCACTGCTGGTGAAACTTGGCTACATCATTTTGATCCTGAGAGCAAACAGCAAAGCTCAGTGTGGAAATCTCCTTCATCACCAACCCCCAAAACAGCAAAAGTGGTTACTTCTGCTGGGAAAGTTATGGCCATCTCATTCTTTGATATTTATGGAATGGTTTATCAGCATGTTGTACCTGCACACACATCAGTAACTGGACAATACTACAGGGATGTCCTGAAAACATTGCAAGTCCATATCAGGCGCAAAAGACCACATTTCCATGAAGCAGGCTGGATGCTGCACCACGATAATGCGCGGCCGCATATTGCCAATGTTGTTGCTGAATTTCTTGCAAAAATCAACGTGAAGTGCATCCCTTACCCTCCCTAAAGTCCGGATTTAGCTCCATGTGACTTTTTTCTATTCCCTAACTTGAAGAAACGCCTTCATGGGAGGCATTATCCATCATCAGAAGCAGTGGTGAAGGCTGCGGAGGCGATTTTGAAGGATCTCTCAAAAAATGGTTTCCAGCATGTCTTTGAAGACTGGAAGAAACGCTGGTACAAGTGCATCGCATTCAGGGGAGACTATTTTGAGAAGAATCATCAAAATTATGAGGATGAGTAAAGGTACGTTATCCAAAAAAAAAAAAAAAAAAGTGATCATTATTGCACAGCCCTCGTAATAATATTAAAATACCCCCACCAAGGTCATATCGGTAGTCTTCCCCTTTTTGGGGTTGGTGCGCATAAGTGGCGTATCCACTTCCATCCTGTCCTAAGTCCATAGGACCAGATGGGGGGGGGGATTGTTAGCTTCTAGGCCTTGCCATATGGAAAGCCCCAAAAGAGGACGCCGGACGCCCTTTTGAGACAGCTCGGTAACTCCCTGGTTGAAGGAAGCCCGGGTCCTTGGTCCTACGCGTCCAGGACTAATGGCAGTAGAACCTCTTGCATTAACAATGTATAAATGATCCTTGTTTCAGTTGCACCTACCTATAGGTGCGTTTAAACAACTACCTACCTGTAGTACACCAATAAAGAAATATCAAATAATGCCGTAAAATATAAGTAAAACAATTGAAAATAAAAATAAGAACAGGCTGACCCCGTAGCTCAGTCGGTAGAGCCCCTGCTATGGGGTGGGGGATTTTTCTCCATCCAAGATAATTCCTCATCTTCCCCAGAGTCTGGAAGTGTGAATGAGAGTACGAATGTGTGCGTGATGTACTGATTAAAAACCAAACGAACAATAGTTAACACCTTCATTATGCTCCAAAGGAGAACGGCCGCCGATATGACCATCGCATTTGAAGGCGGGGTATAAATGGAACAAAAAAAAAAAAAAAAAAAAAAAGGTTTCAAAATAACTGCAAATTGAGAGTGTTACACTAAAGAATTAGTATATCTATTCAGAGGGTTCGAACCACCGTCACAGCAGACAAATGAGACTGTAGTTTTACGCTCGTCTAACATATGGTATTCGCTTGTTTCAGTGAACATTTGCAGACGTACGAACGTCATCTGTCTTAACAGGCGATGCCATAACATCTATATTAGTACTAATTTCACTGAGTGTTTAACGTCCATGTTAAATACGCGGGTAGAGCCTAGTAATGTGGTCGATGTTTTTATGTTGGGGTATAAAATGCGGATTGCATAAATCTCCAGAATAAGGCGCAGCTGACTCATCTGGTATAATTCACAATTGTGTGAGCTGCAGTATCGCAATTTGATATAACTACACACGAATATTATCCCTACAAATAACTACACCTTACAAAATGATTTCTGAAATAAGTCTCATAAATGCAATATAAATCACTAATCTAAAAGCTTTTCAGTTTGTTTCTGTTTATGTTTGAACAATAACCCCAGGGAACCGCAAAAATGACGTATTTTACTTCATATTCTTTGTAACAACAAATTACTACCCTATTTCAATTCGAAACAGTAAAATCGATTAGCTCCTAACTCTTTTAGGGTAATTAAAAACGCATTACGCATGCCCACTCAGCCTGTCGCAACCCACTTTTATGACGTCTAATTGCCACTTAAAAAAAACGAGACAGTTGAACTGTAAGCTGCTAAGCAACCAAGGAAGATATTTGTTTGCGTCCTTATCGCACCCACAAGAAGTACATCCTCTGTCTTTGTCTTATTATTAATGTGTTAATTGACCTACCATTTGTGCATCATGGCTCATCAGCGGTGATTCTGAGTAGAAGAGCGACATAAGTACCTCAATCGGTAGAGTACCTAATTGCTGCGCGCGAGGGATCTTCTATTCAATTCCGGATTAATTTCTTTTTGCGTCCTTCAGCATTAAGGCATATCAGATGAATGAAATTATATTCAAATGAGTCCAGAGTCCATAGAGTTTACAGTTACCTGACATTCATTTCCTGAGATAAGGGAAAACCTGGAGAAACCTTATGCAGATAACTCACCCTGACCGAGATTTGAACTTGGGACCTCTTGAACGTGAGGTAGACACGCTACCATCTACGCTACCCAGGCGGGCACTCTTTAAGATTACCAGGAATACACTCTTAATGCTGGGGGTAGTTTAGCTGCCTCACATCCAAGAGTTCCCGAGTTCCTATGAGGACCTACTGGGAAAAACTACAAGAGGCGTCCAGAAAGTAAGTTCTGTTTCAATTTATCTCCGCTGCAGCGCTGCGATCGCAGTTCCGCACATGCGCGGTAGACGCTCTGTACCAAGGAGAAGAAACGTGTGCCATTGTCAGATCGATGTGTGCCACGTACGCTTTGTTGTGTTTGTTTACAATGTCGGTGTTGATTGAAAATCCCGCCTCTTGTGAAATCAGATCTGTGATTCGTTTTCTGAATGCTAGGAAAGAATTTCTGACACAGATAGTCACAGGAGATGAAATTTGTGTTTCTTACGACACCCCTGAAAGTAAGCGTCAATCAATGGAATGAAGGCACGCCTCATCCCCAGCAAAGGTTAAGCCGAAACAAATCTTGACACCTCGAAAAATGATGTGCACGGAAAGGCATTTTACTCATTGATTTCTTACCACGTGGTCAAACAATGAAAGCAGATGTTTATTGCGAGACACTTGGGAAATTGCGCCGCGCAATACAGAATAAGCGCCGAGGAATGCTGTCAAAAGGTGTTGTGTTTCTTCACGACAACGCACGACCACACACTGCAGATGCGACGAAAAACATCCTACAGGGATTTGGCTGGAACGTGTTTGACCACTCCCAGCACAGCCCTGACCTCGGTCCTAGCGACTTTCAACTGTTTTTGTATCTCAAATCTTATCTTGGCGGTCAACACTTCAACAATGACGAAGAACTGAGAGAAAATGTTTCCAATTGGTTGAAGACACAGGCGGCAAACTTCTATGAAGAAGGTATACAAAAACTTGTGCCTCGCTATGGCAAATGCCTGTAAAATTTGGGTAGTTATGTGGAAAAGTAGTTTAAGAGTTGTAGAATTTTGTGCAATAGTTTTTCTGTATCTGTACACAATTTAATTTTATTACCAAACAGAACTTACTTTCTCGTATTTTGTTTATGATTTTTCCAGAATTTTCCCTTGTTCTCAGGATACAAAGAATAAGTCTAAGCTTTATGGATTCTGGTTCCATTCAAGACACCATTGAATACATCCATTCACAGTTGAAAGTGGTTGATGTTAAATTTGAACGATTTTTGTGGCTTCTTTGTTAAGAGATTTCTGAGACGTTTGTTATGAAAATTACAGAAAATTCACGAAATCACAGTCTTTATGCACGAAAGAGGAAGGTTCGAGATTTGTAAACGATTTCATTGTTTGTTCATATATCATGTTAAGATAGCAAATAAATGGAAATGAATAAGTTTGGACAGATTCCACTTTTGCATAGACGGAGAGAGTTTGAAGTTGGTCATGCATAGGTAATGTTAATGTGAACTGGGGTATTTTGGTAATTATTATAACATTATGACAGGTTACCTCCCTGTTTCCCATCCGGAACATTAACAAAGTATTAGCAGGCCAACTAAAGAGTCATTATGAAGGAGTTCCAACTCGTGTAATGCAGCTGGCCTCTTGTTTTGTTCTTAGCACTCTTTTCGTGCTAATCTAATACAGAATTAAGCTTAAAAACCCAAATAATTTAGCACATGAAATCCAAAATGTTTAAAAAAAAATCATCCATCACATGGTAATATTATAATCTATCTCAAATAGGATTATCAAAATATTTCCATCAAACTTCTGGTTTAGCAATGGGCAACCCCTTATCACCCTTCCTGGCCGATCTGTACATGAGTGCACTGGAAATAAGGATCACTAAAGGTTTCCCATGGATGTTCAAACTCTGGCAAAGATATGTAGATGACATATTTCCCATAGTGCCAAAAAAACACATCAGTGATGCACTAAAACTTTTAAATATTCAAGAAAAAAGCATCAAGTTCGCTGTAGAAGTTGAAAAAGACGAGTATTTACCATTTTTAGATCTAAAAATAATCAGAAATAAAAATAGAATAAACTTTGGCATTTACAGAAAACCAACACAGACAGACAACTACATAAAAGCTAATGGCTACAATCCAAGATCCCACAAACAGGCAATCTTTAATAGTTTAGCACACAGTCTGGTCAACATCCCTCTCACAGCAGAAGAATACAAAATAGAATACAACAAAATTATTGAAATAGCACAGAAAAATGACTTTCCCAAATCACTAGTAGACAAAAAAGTGAACTTAGTAAATAAGAAGAAACTACTAAAGGAAACCACAACCCTCTCAGCTACAGAAACTAAAATGATCTTCAAAAAATTCACTTACCATCCATGGGCCTTTGATAAATTAAAAAAAGTCTTCAAAAAACAAAACATTCAACTAGCTCCAGTGAACCATTACTCCTTAAAAAACGTAATTTGCTCAAACATCAAAGATGCCATTCCATCTAACAAAAAATCTGGTATATATCAAATTGAATGCTGTGACTGTAATCAAATTTATATTGGAAAAACTAAAAGAAATTTAGAAACAAGAGCAAAGGAACACTTTAGGAACATAAAATACAAACAATTAGAAAAATCAGCAGTTGCCACGCATTTTTGGGGAAAAAACCACAACATAAATCCAGAACCAAAATTACTAAAACATACAACAGGAAAACAAGAACTGTCCACATGGGAACAAATCTTTATTTAAAAAAAATAGGAACAAAGTATTCAATTTCGACATCCCCCAGAAAGATTTGTTCAGCAAGTTCCTCGAACCGCCACCAGAGGAGATCGATGACAAAATATTGCCAGCTACACCAATGAGAACCAGTCGATGTCCGGCTGAAGATAGAGGGAAGGCCTCTGAAACTAGTTCCGGGAAAATTTAAAAGTAAGTGTTGTTTAGTGTCATTAATCGACTCCCAATTAATTTAATAGGATTATCCTGTTGTAAAACATATGAGAGGCGAGAAAGAGAGAGACAAAAATAATTTATCAGAACGCTCTTTGCATGTTCCCAATGCTAATTTGTAAACATTTCTGAATCGATCATTCTGTGCTTCCGATAAACTGTTGCTTCAATAACTATTTTCAGTATCACATGTTTGCCAAAATACATCTAAATACATTTAATGTCAGAATATTTAAAAAATTTGTAGGATTATAGTTTACAACATAGAAAAATTAAAAGATGTAAAAATACATTTATTACGTATGTGAGCGTTTCAGCTTGTAAGACTATACTGGTCGCCAATCTAGAAAGTGATTGACATTTGGTACGGGGAAGGAGGCGACGTTGCCACTTATTGCTGCCACGTGGAGAGCACGATAGCACTACGCGTGCGAAGGTGATTCAGTTGCGACTGCAATGGGTATTTTATTATTATTGTTATTATTAGTGTTAATTATTTATTATACTATGCACAAAGACAATAGTGCAGTCGTGGATCTACATGCAAACGCTAGAACATGCAAGAACACATAAATGTTAAGATCATCGTAACAAAAGTGGCATACCTGTGACATTTTGATGCTTATTGAAGTGGGAAATGCCGCTTACATAATTTTTTCCGGGAGTTTCTAATTTATACCCCAATGTCTTTCTTCTTTAAAATACTTTTCTTTCCCAATCTTAAGCTTAATGCCCTTACTGATACCTACAGCACATGAAGTCCTATCAAACACTTAGAGAATGGAATACTAGACTCCCCTTTCAATTTCTCCTCGTCGAAGTATTCTCTCACAGAGCATATTATTTCCCGTGTATGTCCTTTAATTGGAATACCTTTACCAAATACAGTTTTATTTGGTTCCCGAGCACGTTCAGGTTTTCGCTTCTCACTAGATTTAGACATAATTAAACATTCATTAAACACAATTGCAAATGATCACAACACACGCTCAGATACACACTTAAACCAAGGCAAATTGCCACATATAAATTGCAAAGTAACTTGCCAGTACAGGATCTCTTAACTCTGAGAGCATTCTGTTTATGCAGCGTTATCAGCAAGAGAACCAAACATCGAGGTATTATGGTTACTGCAGATTTTGCGTAACTCGCTCTCCCGCAAGTCATGCTAAGCACGTGTTAGAATATCGGCAACCAAGGTTTAGCCTCTAAGTTGTCATGGAAACGTCTCGACTCTAATTGGTCATTTTAATCGTTACTATGACAACCGTTATGACGTACTCATCCCCTCTCATTTATTTAGACCGTTCTTCCATGTGGTTAGTGTCAATCACATTCTAGTTTGGCGACCAGTATAATTACGTAAAGAAATGAGAGAAAATTCCTTTTATGTACCCCAGTTCTTCAAACCTAAAAAGCCAGATCCCAGAAAACTCCTGAGAACACCATTCAATTGTTTATATAATTATGCAATGAGAAATGGGTTGTAGTTCAGCGTTTAGAAAAAGACAGTGAAGCACTCAGATTCAGAAGTTAAGTCAATGTTCTTGAGAAATCCTGTTAAACACACGATAAGCACTCTGGATACCAGTTCTGTAATAATACTAAAAGATTTGCGGATCAGACCCTGGCAAGTTAAATAGGCGTCAATTTCAGAAACAAAAGTTGTTAAGTCAGCCTTTTCGAGTTAGATGTTGTTAAGTCCAGTAGTTGCCGCATTAGTCGTTTGGTGCTGCAACTACAGATCTTTGATATGAGCTTTTGGTACATTTTAGATCAGACATATTTAGATATTCCTTAAGTGCGTTTTCAGAAAGTTTATCTCTACTTCCCAATACCAGAGCACTCTTTCATGCCTATTGACAGAATTTTTGGCAATATTGAGAAGAAGAAACGATCAATGGATAGTCTTACTCCCTTCCACAAATGTGGAACTGATCAAAGGTTCACTACAGATGAAGCCCATTGATATTGTCCCTGTCAAACGTCCATTGACCGATAACGGGAACATGATGGCACTCCAGTTGTTGAAGCTTTTTAGTTCAAAGATGCTCTCGACCATGTTCTTGTAAACGTATTCCTGAATTCACTTAAATCCGTGGTGTGTATTTCCAAAGAGGATGTGTACCAGAAGTTCCTCACACAATGTCCTCCTCATTTTATCGTCCCCAGTCTCTTTTGAGGAGAGTAGTGAGGTTGCAAGACTTACACAAGGCATGTGATAGTGCGAAAAACACACCAGGTGGGCTTCGGAAGATTAAGAAGGCAAAATATGTCGATGTTCGTTCAGTGCTGGAACATGTCACTTTGCCAGAAGGTACCATATTCTATGACACAATGACACAGGGAAGTGAGGTAGAAGATGATGTAGTAGAGATGCAGTGATGTTTTGATGACAATGTTGTATGTCAATCCATGAAGTACATACTGGATTAGTCCATAGTAGAGATGTATTGGTGAAAATAAAGTAATAGTTTATCCATGGCTACATATTATAATATTGTATAATGGAAAAACTAACATTAAGAATCAGAAACTGTTAAGTCAAGTGACTTAACAACTTTTAATTTAAAATGGATGAAAAGTTGTTAAGTCCTAATAACAAAATATTCTGTCACACAGTCTACATATGTCAGACCGTGAGAAACACTTCAACACAGTACTGTGTACCTCCAAATGGACCCATCACATAACATTCTTTCATTTGTATTACTATTTTGGTATTTAAAATTACTGTTGAAAACTTGAGCAGCTCTGCTACACAATTTTGAAACAGTGACTCAGCAACTTCTGCTTCTGACCGCTTCAGTTTGTACACACTGTGGAACAAAATATATTAAAAATATTATTTCTGCAATACAAGACTTGAAAGTTATCCATTGATAGATCGTATCGTATTCGGTTGTCAATTGCCACGGGAAAAAGGACGCAATAGGACATTAAAACTTACGGTATCAATAAGAAATTATGTAATACCCAACAGCAAAGTAAGCTAAAACATAGAATCCTTAGCAAAATGTACAAAGTTATGGAATATTTATTGCTTGAAATATTAAATGTGCAATTGGACATTTTGTTAGCATTAAACAGGCATTCAGTACATATTGATATAGAACTCCGCTCATTTTTATAGCATTTTACTGGTTTATAATAACCACCAGAACTTGAAACATTCAATTCGGCTGCGAAAACAAATAACCTAACAACCAAAACATGTGCTACTTTAATTAATTCATTTACAAAATAGTGGATACGAGGGCTTTGTCCTAATAATTTATGTGCTGCTTTTCATTTGTTCACATTTTAATTCATTATTTTTAATGACCAATAAAAAATGGAAAAAACTTTTGATTTATATTATAGCTTTTTATGGTTTTTTCAAGTATTGCAAAAAGTAATTGGTTAACCACGATCTCTATTATGCATTTTCGAACTGGTAAGTATCACAGTTCTTAGTACGCAATGAACTCTTTCTTACCAGTAAAGATCTTCCACTCAAAAGAAAATGTAAATATTAATTGAGCGGTTGTATGAAATACTAGAATGCGACAGAAAGGAAAGGCAGTGGCCGCCAGACAACCAGCAACAGCAGTCCAGGACAACTTAATTCAGAGAGGACGTATTGTATGTGTCTCTTTCTTCGTGTATGCCTGTTTGTAAAGTTATACCTCGGTGGAAAAAGCTGGGTTGGGGGTAATAAAGAACATTTAGAAGCGGTTTCTGTGATGGATGTCTCCGTCATGAAGACAAATGTCATACCTCGTTCACTCGATACAAAACATGTCCTCAAGAGTCGGTGGCACATCCACCCCTACATCGTGATTAGTTAGCGTATAATACCTTCATTTATTAGGGCTATGAAAATAAACACATTATTTTTCTCTACAACAATGAATGCAGAATGAAGCACATCTCTTTGCTTATCTTGATTTATATTTATAGAGATGCAGTGCTTATAGCGAACGATCCCGGATACAAGGCTACAAGCCAGTGTATTTCGAAAACAAATGACGGTCCAGACCCCACAGTGTTTAATGCAGTCGACACTCTGGTCACCACTGTCGTATTTGTCTTCGTCACCTCAGCGTGGCATTTTGGAGTTCTGCACACGTCCCTGGCGGTACAGTGGCCAGGTATGCTCAAATTCTGTGACGCCTCTTGCAACATTCCCATTGAGTTTAAAACAATCACTTCTTTGAAATGTATTTGAAGTGTATTTAGAATATATACACCCAATTTATAAAATAGTAAAACAATATATTGGGTACCAAGAACTATTAGTGATAGTTATTAGGTTGAGAATATATACCGCATTCCCAAGCTTTCAAGATCTCTTACAGTTTTTTTTTAATGTACGCCCTCCAACGTTAAGTTATATCGGACGTTGAATGGAATGGGTGAAATGATGCTCAAATGAGCCCGGGCTCCATAGAGCTTAGATTTACCCGACATTCGTCTTTCAGGATAAGGGAAAACCCTGGAAAAAACCTTATCCAGGTAACTCACCCTGACCAAGATTCGAACTCGGGACCTCTTGAACGTGAGGCAGACACGCAACCACCAAGCTACCGAGGTGGGCTCTCACAGTAAGTACGTGGTTAATCAATTACCTTTTGCAATACTTGGAAAAAACTGTAAAAAGCAATGATAAATCAAAATTGCTTTTCCTTATTGTGGCTACGTGTGTTACGTAAATTCGGAAATCTGGTTTGCAGAAATTTAGAACAACTTTTGCTGTTGTAAAAAGACGTCAAATTGACGATCAGCTGTCTTCAAGGCTGACTCGGTGTTTTGCTCCACGAAAACAAATGAAATCACTGCGGTACACTTCAATCGTCGACTGTCGCAATAACCAACAAACAACTGCCGCTCTAACACCTTGCGGGTATTTATTCCTCCCCAGACATTGTTTCTAGAAAACCGCAGACCTTCCGAGAACTTTCGCGGCCGCAACAATGGGCAGAACGCTCTGCAGACTGTCTCGTCTCGTTTCCTCTCCTGGCAAGCCCAGCTCCGGCCTGTGGCAGCAGCACAACAATGCCACACGGTGACAGTAATTTATTGGACACTAACTGACCCAGCAAACTTCGTACCGCCAATAAAATTTGTCTGAACTTATCTATATAAATAAAACAAGTTCGGATTAGTTTGTTATTTATTCTGCAAATGGGGTTGATGCAATATTTTGATTGGGATGATGACTTGATCTCCGAGTAGATTATCTTGAAGCCCCAGGTTGGGAAGCCATCTTGAAGCGGGATTATTTGGGATGAAGGTGTGCACAGAGTAATTTCTCACCTTTGGTGACGATCTTGAAGACATTTAGAAGTTTCTCCTACAACTGTGGATAATTAGGCGCATCTTTAATTGAACGATGAGATCTTTTTCTTTCCCAGGATCGCGGTAACGGAGCTGAGAAGGTTAGTATTTCTAGATTTTTTTTTTTTTTTTTTTTTTTTTTTTTTTTTTTTTTTTTTTTTTTTTTTAAGAATGAATAATACTTTTCTTGTTTAAAGATGAAAATTTAATTCCTTATAAACAATTTTAAATTCTTTGATACAATTCCAAATAATATTAGTGTTACTTTTTACAAACAGCGTTTGATACCACGATGAACTATTTCTTTCCTTGCGCACACGGTATTTATACATATTTGATGTACACACAAAATTATTTCTGCACACACTCGGATAGACAAATACACGTCTTACCTCGAAGACTTTCAGGAACAGAAGAATAAAATCTTTTTAAAACATTCAACAACTCAGGATTACACCATTACCTACTTTACATTACTTCTTTATTTTATTATAAATATTAATCTCTCTGACTATTCTTAACAAAACATGAAGTATAAAAATAACTGAAGTTTAAATACAACACAGTTACGATTAAATTAATCATTTTAAAACTTTCTGATAAACTACTTTTTTGTCATTTTTGTGGCACGTAAATATATAAGATGATGGTTTTCCGACGTGTGAACACGTTGTCCATGAGGAAACAGGGAATCTCCAAGCTGATTCCGTGAACTTCCAACGATCGACCTCGCGATTTATTTATGGTCATCACAAAGACCAAATTAATTTTTTGTCTAATCTTCGAAAGGTACATCAACTGCTACATAAAAGATTTAGTTCTGGTAACAAACGATAAACGTTATTTAATAAAATATGATGATCTTTGAAGGCTTTGCCAAGGAGTGGAGTATCTTTCTACTTTGTAATCCTTTTGTTTGTCGAAAATAAAAGAAGGTGTATATGTTTCGTAAAAGTTTGTGTGCATACTTTTATATTTAGTTAATAATCCGGTCCATTATTACTTCAGACTTTTTTTCTCACCTTTAAAACCTTCCTTGGACTTCCACAAATATTTCAAAACCAAAGCTTTTGCGAGACTAATAACAGTCAATTCATATATAGGTATATGTATATATTAAGAGAAAATAATAAACTGAAATACGAACAAATGAAAAGCTACATCTGAATTATATAGACAAAGCCTCCTTATCCACTTTTTTGTTATTGAATTAATTGAAGTAACACATGTCTGGTTGTTATGCTATTTGTTTATGTAGCCGAATTGAATCTTTAGATTCTTGATGTTTAATACAAAGTAGTAAAATGTTATAAAAGTAAGAGACATTGGTATTCAAGAAGTTGAACGTCACTTTTACCAACCAAGTCCAAGGAAGTTATGTTGAAGCTTACAAAGTTTTCCGAAAGTGGTGCGTCGATAAAAACGTTAGCAATTGTACCAGTGAGATAACTTTATGACATAATTTCATGAGAAAAGTAAAGAACATGGACCTTCGGCGAGCTTGCGGTGCGATTATTCTATGTTCCGATATTCTATATCTTTGAATGATAATGCTGATGTTTCCATATTATGTTCTAAGCATTCTTTTAATACAATGATTATGCAATTAGGACACATCCAATAATTATTAGGATTCTTACTTATTTGAAAGTAATGAGTTTGTAATTCAAACATAAACATCACTTAAATCATCCTTACCTGGACATGTTTCGGAGAACGGTTTGCCCTATCGTCAGCAGTTATCCGACTGGTTGAATCGCTCACTTCAGGGAACCACGGATTCAACCAGTCGGATAACTGCTGACAATGGAGACAAACCGTTCTCCGAAACATGTCCAAGTAGGATAATTTAAGTGATGTTTGTGTTTGAATTACCGGCTCATTACTTTCAAATATTAAAAACATCACTGTTACTAACCTTTAGCTTATCTTCATTACTATATTTTCCTCTTTTCATTTAAATATTTCAAGTATTTTATTGCTTTACCAGTAATTGTGAACCATTAGTGGTAAGATTAGGAATATGTAAAACAGTTTCCGTGTTACGTCTAGTATATTTATCCAGCAGTAAGATAATGTTCACAATTATGAATATTTTATGTACAGCAATTTCCACGTTTACTCTTAACATATGTATTATCATCTAGAATCTGAAAAAATCTACATAAAGCGGCAAGTGGATAAAGGTATACGATTCTGTGTGAATAGAGCAAGGTATGATAAACATGAAGTAAACATTTGATTGTTGCATACTACGTAATTTTAAAATAAGTAGTTGTTAGCGTAGATAGTTAATTCTGTATGATATTCGTGATTAAGTTTATTGCTGTCTGGGCATTAAAATACATCAAAATTCGCTTTCACAATCCCGCTGAAAGGTCTCTGCTTATTCTTAAGTGAGAATCGAACTGGTGAAGAATTTTAATCAAAGTAAAGGTAGTCATTAGGTGGTAGAGAAGTGTGTAACCTTCCAAGCGTGTTCCAGTCCTGGTAGATTTACTCGTTTAATTCACTTAGCTCTTTTGGCTAGCCAAGCCATTCCGTATTCTATAGATCATTAATAAAATAATCAAGTGCGTTGGTGGAAGCATAAAACGAATCCCTATTAATATTTACATGTATACAGTCGCTTCTATTAGCCAGAACTTGGGAAGCTGTGCATTTAGAATAACACAAAAATGTTGTTTAAGCCTTACATTTAAGGGACATGTAATTGCTTAACTGTGATACACACGTTAATATGTCAAGTACCATTTATTCATTTACAATTTATATTGACATCTTTGGGATGATGAAGGCTTTATTTTGAATTAGTATGAGTTCTAGGTGGCCATGACTGTATAGAGGTCACAGACTGTTCATTCTCAATACATGGTAAATATGATAAATTAATTACAAAGATAAAATTATAAAAAAAAAAATTGTTTTTAGGATTTTATATTTGGAAAATCAGAAAATTATGTAATTAAAAATTAATGTATTAACCACAGCAAAAAGTAATGTAGACTAGAATATTTAGTTACCATGGTGAGAGTAAAAATCAATAAATGAAAAGGACAAGATAGCGTCTTTTGCGACGCAACCACAAAGGGAGCAAACGTGTGTGTGACGCACGTGCAGAATGGGTGTGTTCAGCAAAATGCAGGTAGCAAACCTGAGAATTAGAACAATCACAATTATTAATCAACGTGATATAGTGAAACTTAAATGTCTGAAAAGCGAAGAAATCGCATGTGTATAACAATAACAGAAATTTAATAAAGTGATTGTATTAAGATTGTAATAATTAGAATTGTATGAGAATATGTTTGATCATCACCGAAGATGGACCTTCGTGAATTGCAGCGAGTAAGAAGAAATATTTCTTCAAATCGTGTACAAATATAAGAAGATGTTGCCGCAACGTGGAACATTATCATGGCCGCGCAGTGGCTCAGTGGTTAGACCGTTTGGCTCTCACCAAGGCTGCCCGTGTTCGATCCCAGGCGACCGCAAAGTGAGATTTGTGATGGACAACACGGCGCTGGGGCGGGTTTTCTCCGGGACCTCCGGTTTCCCCGCCATCTCATTCCACCGGTGCTCCATCTTCATCTCATGTATCATCAGTGTCACCGCCTGCTGTGCCGTATGTAGTAAAAGTGGGCGTTAAACACTACACTACACATGGAACATCATCGTCGCTAATGGAATGGAATTCTGCTTCAACTGTAAATTCTGTTACAAGAAAAAAAAAGTTGTATATTTATTGTACTTCTTAATACGTTATAAATTATACTTCTGAAACTAACTTACCTATCGTTTAACAATATATTGCATCTATTTACTTGATTTCGTTTTTAGCTGTCCTCTCACAAAGAATTAGACCTCATTTTATAGTGTGTAATTAAGAGGGGGGAAATTAATGACGTATATCGAGTTTGGCAATTGTTTCGGTCCTTAAAAGGTTCTAAGGTTATAAAATACACACATCTTCCAGCGCCGTGCTTACTTTATGTTGCGATGTAAACAAAGCGGGAACTCTGCCAGTGACTGTGATTGGATGGAGGGAATAGTCGCGCTATTGTATCCACCACGTGGCCAGCATGTGCGCTGCCAACGAAGTTTGCTTTGCCGCTTTCGATGTTTGACTGGCGTATGTGGTAGCACTTGTACGTTAAGATTAAATGCAAAGGTGTTAAATGTTGCGAAGAATGGCGTGGAATCTCATTTTTCTAAAGTTTGGCAAATAGGATTACTGTTTAGTGCTTGAAGCACTTTTGTATTTGTTGGTGGCTCGTTTCTTTCAAAGAAACTGTGCACTTTGCCATGAACAGTACGTTTAACAAGTTTATCTTCCACAAATGGCTTCTTTCTTTACCGATGTTTTCCTGGAGTGCATCACCAAAAACACATAACTGTCTATTATTTTAATTGAACTGATTATAATAATTTATTAGCTCTTATTTGTAGTTGCAACAGAACTTGTAAAATCTCAGTATTTAACATATTTTAAACTATAATGATGCTATTGTCAAAGTAACGTTTTAAAGTTGGCATAACGACTGATAGAAAAATGTGCCGAGCGGAAAATAAATTTCTTTTGAATAGGGCGTTCCACCTCGCTAACCATATGTTAGGTATCATGAACTGATGTGGGAAAATCGTCACTTTTTGACAAAGATCACGCATCTTGTTTACCCTGAGTTTGAACAAGCTGCCTCTCCCCTCAGAACCGGATTCTAGGCAGTAAAAACCATCCGACACACGTTGTTATCTGAAGGGACCAAGTTTATAGTTTGGTTTTAGTTGAACATTATCTTGTTATGTCTGTTTAACAAATGTCCCTCAGATTTACATGTCTCACCTTGGGTACTGAATTATAGCAGACCCCTGCACAAAGCAAGCTAATTTCTACATATTTTATCTACACTCTTCGCTAGTTATTTGAAAATGATTTCTACAAAATATTAATCCACACGTGTAATCAGTATTTATTTCTCTGTTTCTTTCCTTTCCTCTTTCTTTTTCCGTTTCTTTTTCCTTTCTTTTACTTCCATTTTGTAAACATTTACAAGACGTTTTAATACCTATAACTCTTTGCATTGATAACGCAATCAACGCCTTTTTAAATATTCTTTGAAAACTTCATCTTACAAAATGATTGTCATTAAGGAATTAACATGACGTAACAGCAATAATTCACCAGTTTAAGCTTAAGGCTGGATGCCGAATTTATTTCCAGATATAAACGCAACTTCTCCAGCTCCCATTCTAGTGTGCATATTCAAAATTGTCCAAAAAATGAGAAAAAAGTACCTAACTTTCATTTATCATGTAACTGAATTTTAATAAGTCATAATCGTTTCAAAAAGGACATTTATGATGAACACAACGTCTGTAAATGACAGTGAAAATGAAGTTTTCAAAGGACAGATGCAATTAAAATGGGAAAGACCTAATAATCAATAATTAATAATTACTCATGGTAATAAATTAATATTACTATTATTATGACAGATAATTTGAATATATGCTTTTATAAAATTGCCACTATAATTTCCCAGTTTTTTAAAACTTGATTTAAGTATGGAAAAACAGAGTCAGACTGAAAAATTCAATGCCATAGCCGGGATTTGAACCACGGATCTTCTGGTTGCCGTCCAGCTGCGCTAACCATTGAGCTACTATGGCCAAAGTGCCGATATGACATTAAATTCTCCAACTGACTCGTGTTTTTCCCGGTAAAACACTTAGGAGTTCAAATAAACACATGAGACAACTACCTTAATGACGACTTACAGCATAGTTAACCACTATTAGGTCAATTAATGGAATTAATTGTTCAGTTGCTGAATTTAATGTCATGTCGGCACGTTGGCCAAAGTAGTTCAAGGATTAGAGCGGCTGGACGGCAACCAGAAGATCCGTCTTTTAAATCCCGGCTATGGCATTGAATTCTTCAGTCTGACTATCTTTCCATACTTAAGCCTACACACGGCCAGTGTGAAAGAAAAATTTGCATTGATTTAAGTAATTTTCTATGGGTATATTTATTATTTTCAAAGCTTTCATCTGAGCCCAAGCGGGTGAAATACAATTTTTTTCGCATGTATTTATTTTTTATGCACTATGCTTTTTTTTTTTAACTTTACTGTTTTCTGCAACTGAACTACTACGATGATCGTCTGAAAAGTTTCCGACCTCAGCATGAAGATGGCAGCACTCGTAAATTAAAGCTAGTGAATTTCGTTGTTCAGCTGTTGACAGTTACTCACCAAAGTTTCAGCTATTTTGGACGCTCAGTTCTTATGTAATAATCATTTGAGTGAGTTGATGTGAGTGTTTTTATGAAAATGGACAAAATTGAGTATCGAGCTGTCATTAAATATTTGTTTTTGAAAGGCAATACGCTTACACAAATCAAAGGTGAGTTGGATTCTGTGTATGGGAACTCTGCACCATCATCCACCACAGTGAAATTTTGGGCAGCTGAATTTAAACGTGCCCATAAGGGCTTGGGAGACTATGAACGTTTAGGTTTAGGCGCAATAAATCCGAGTTTTGACGCCGATTAATTACTGTAAATGAAACTTGGATACGCCATTATACGCCCGAAACAAAAATACAGTCCAAACAGTGGACTGCAAAGGGGGAACCGGCTCCAAAAAAGCAGAATCAGTTTTTTTTTCGGCTGGGAAAGTGATGGCGACTGTTTTTTTTTTTGGGGGGGGGGGGCGGATAGTCATGGAGTTATTTTAATCGATTACCTTCAAAAAAGAAAAACCATTACAGGAGCATACTAAGCATTATTACTTGACAAGTTGATCGCAGAACTTGCGGGAAAACGGCCACATTTACATAAAAAGAAAATCCTGTTTCACCAAGACAACGAACGCACCGTCTCACACTTCAACCGTTGCAATGGCGAAAATCCAGGAATTACGGTTTGAACTGCTTGACTCATCAGGCGATTTCTTTTTGTTTCCTCATCTGAAAATTGCGTTCGGAGGACAGAGATTTTCGTCAAATGAAGAGCCAATCACCTTGAT
Source organism: Mantis religiosa (assembly GCA_030765055.1). Taxonomy (NCBI): domain Eukaryota; kingdom Metazoa; phylum Arthropoda; class Insecta; order Mantodea; family Mantidae; genus Mantis; species Mantis religiosa. The sequence continues at coordinate 202,426,658 of CM060952.1, read as the reverse complement.
GAAAAATTATTTTGCAGAGAAAAACGCTGAGTACTATTTGGACGGGTTATAGAGATGGGAGCATCGATGGGAGAAGTGTGTAGAGTTACAAGGAGACTATGTTGAAAAACGCCGAGTACTATTTGGACGGGTTATAGAGATGGGAGCATCGATGGGAGAAGTGTGTAGAGTTACAAGGAGACTATGTTGAAAACGCCGAGTACTATTTGGACAGGTTATAGAGATGGGAGCATCGATGGGAGAAGTGTGTAGAGTTACAAGGAGACTATGTTGAAAACGCCGAGTACTATTTGGACGGGTTATAGAGATGGGAGCATCGCTGGGAGAAGTGTGTAGAGTTACATGGAGACTATGTTGAAAAACGCCGAGTACTATTTGGACGGGTTACAGAGGTGGGAGCATCGCTGGGAGAAGTGTGTAGAGTTACAAGGAGACTATGTTGAAAGACGTCGAGTACTATTTGGACGGGTTACAGAGATGGGAGCATCGCTGGGAGAAGTGTGTAGAGTTACAAGGAGACTATGTTGAAAAATGCCGAGTACTCTTTGGACGGGTTACAGAGATGAGAGCACCGCTGGGAGAAGTGTGTAGAGTTACAAGGAGACTATGTTGAAAAATGCCGAGTACTCTTTGGACGGGTTACAGAGATGAGAGCATCGCTGGGAGAAGTGTGTAGAGTTACAAGGAGACTATGTTGAAAAATGCCGAGTACTCTTTGGACGGGTTACAGAGATGGGAGCATCGCTGGGAGAAGTGTGTAGAGTTACAAGGAGACTATGTTGAAAAGCGTGGAGTACTATTTGGACGGGTTACAGAGATGAGAGCATCGCTGGGAGAAGTGTGTAGAGTTACAAGGAGACTATGTTGAAAAACGCCGAGTACTATTTGGACGTGTTACAGAGATGGGGGCATCGCTGGGAGAAGTGTGTAGAGTTACAAGGAGACTATGTTGAAAAACGCCGAGTACTATTTGGACGGGTTACAGAGATTGGAGCATCGCTGAGAGAAGTGTGTAGAGTTACAAGGAGACTATGTTGAAAAACGCCGAGTACTATTTGGACGGGTTACAGAGATGGGAGCATCGCTGAGAGAAGTGTGTAGAGTTATAAGGAGACTATGTTGAAAAACGCCGCGTACTATTTGGACGTGTTACAGAGATGAGAGCATCGCTGAGAGAAGTGTGTAGAGTTACAAGGAGACTATGTTTTATCTTTATTAGGTCGGAAACTTTTGAGACTACCCTCATATATACTTGTTTTCTTTGTAAAATGTTTAAAAAATGTATTAAACACAATGTGTCCAGTGGGGTATTTTTATGTCTTTCATTAACTTGTTAACAGTAGAGTTCTGCTTTCAAATTTCACCAAATGATGTTTGGGGCATGGCTTGTTCTAACAGAAGCTCGTGGAATGAGACGTTCTGGCAGGTACTTTCGTGAAACCATGTGCGGCAAAACGTGTCTAACCTCGAAGTTAAGCATTTAAATGTTTAAAACCATTTAAATTCCCACTAAGTCAGAACGTTAGGCTTTTATTATATTAACCTAAAGAAAAAAATGTCTTTTCAAAGACATCAGTGCATTCTAATAAAACAGGATTGTTTGAACACGGAAGAAGGGAGCACTATTATAAAGCAAGATGTTTTACAAAGCGTGGAAAACGTACCCAACCTCTTCTATTAACTGGTGTTTTAGAAAGAAAAAATCGGAGGGGATATTCGGTGACAATGGTACATCAAAGTTTTGATTGACACAGCCATTGTGTTAAAAAGAGCAGTTAAAAAGGCGTTGGACACAACTAGTGCTTTATGTCGGGCGTGATCAGGAAGCGTGACTCGTGTGGCGGGGGTTAGAGTGTGAAGAGGCTTTCTGGTTTTCTTTATAAGCTGTTAAATCGTGGCGCATAACCTTCTCCTTTGTTATTATTGTATGTTATACTACAAGCTGTCCATCAGCAAGTTGGGTTCACACTAGAGTTACATGTAGCTACTTTAAATGCAATTTAATATTTAGACAAGCTGGCGATGCCGTTACGCTGTACTGCAGGGTGTCTGAACCAAGGATTGTAAAACTACATGGATAGTTTCATATTTAAGTAAAATTATGGAATGTTTTACTGCTAATCCATACAAAACTGATTATTCTCTGGAAATTCAACCTGAATCCCAAGCAGCAGATTTACGTAAATGTTTGTGTGTACTGAGAACAGCAAATCTCTAATACAAATGGTTTTATAAAAATCATTATAACAACATTTTAATATCTGTACATAATGTAATCGTGAGAACAAAGAATATTCATATCTTTATGCATCTCACAAATATTTTGCACATGTGTGTGAGATTTGTCAATTACACTGGGCAACAATGAAAATGTTTCGGGCTTAAAAATAGTTAATTTACACGTATTTCCATTTGCTGAATTAAAAATCACCATAAAAATGATATATTAGCTTTTGTTTTGAAGATAAACTGACATTTCATTTTTTTAGAGTAAAGATTTTATATTTGGGGGAATTTTTTGGGGAGTTGGCGCACTTGTCAAATAACAAAACACAATCAGAGAGAAATTTTGGAAATTAAGTGATGAAAAAGTTAGGGAAGCCATTTTTGTCGGACCACAAATAAGAGAACTTGTAAAGGCTCCTGCATTTGACCAAATTTTGTAGGGGAAAGAACAGGAAGCTTGGGAAGCCTTCAAGGGTGTTGTTCATGCATTTTTAGGCAACAAAAGAGATGACAACTACAAGCATTTGGTGACAGTGCTCCTGCAAAAATACCGTAACCTTGGATGCAACATGTACCTTAAGATCCATTTTCTCCACTCCCACCTAGACTTTTTCCCTCCTAGTTGTGGAGCTTTTAGTGATGAACATGGGGAGAGATTCCATCAGGACATTTCTGTTATGGAACAAAGATATCAGGGCCGTTGGAATGAAGTAATGCTTGCGGATTACTGTTGGTCTTTGTATGGGGATTCTGCGGAACTCCATCACAAGAGGCAAGCTAAAAGACGACGAAGTCAATAGGCCACCACATGATTCTCTTCAGACACGACTATCTGCGAAGTATTTTTCCAGCAATTTAGAACTCTTAGCATGTAATTACCAGTCAAAAAAATAAAATGCACTTTCATTGTTGATAGCATGTATGTAATTAAAATGTATCCTTTTCTCTCAATCGGTTAATATGTAATACTTCCACCTTGTGTATATCATAGAAATTAAAGATAATAAAATTTTTTCATTGTCATATTTGTTTCTTCTTAACCCAAAATTAGTAGGAATTGTCTGATGAAGTGCTCGAAACATTTAAAAATTATCTTTTTGTTGCCCAGTGTAATTACCTACATCTTTCCCACAGCCCACACAGATTTCGTGGTATCATTCAGCACTTTCCGGGCTCATTTGAACATCATTTCGCCCATTTCATTCACTGTCCGATATGATTTAACGTTGAAAGACGTAAATAATAAAAAAAATTGAATACCTTAATCCGCTTCGTCCGCGGTTGTGGCGGTATTTATTTTTGTCCGTTTGCAGCACTGATTGAGCAACTATCATAAACAACAAGGAGGATTATGCATGTAAGAAAATCTGTATTTTCTTACTGTAGAAGTTTATGGAGCAATTTCAGGGCACATTTGTTGTAAATGTACCTTAAACGAATTTAAAAAATACCAACATACCAAAAATGGAGCAATTACATACCTCCTTTTCGGAAAAGAAGCTCGATTTTTCACTTAGACTGACAAAACACAATCGTATTTACAGTGAACTGTCTCAGGCAGTTAGCTTCTTCTTTCCAACAAAACAATACACTATCGTCCCCTACGGAGCAGATTTTGAAGAACTAATCCGTGTCGACCGCCAATCTGAACCACCACGCTTACGTTAAAAAGAATTTAAGAGTGTGTGTGTTTTTTTTAAAGTAAACGCTTGACTCTCTTTTACAGCTTACCTGTATACCGAATGACGTAGACATGAATGGCTAATTCCAGAAAGTTTAAACTATGAAGATATCTTACCTGTATTTTAATTAAAATTGTTTAAGATATTTTTCAGAAAATCGGTGTGTTCGATAAAGTTTCCACATAAAGGGCTTTTTGGAGGGGGGAAGTTTTGTTTAAAATCTTGCTTATGCCTTTTGGTTAATGCTAAATTTAAATACTACCTTTTATTTTTGTTTTAATTTACGTCCTCCAACGTTAAGTCGTTCAGTCATATCGGACGATAAGTGCAATGAGTGAAATGATGCTCAAATGAGCCAAGGGTCCATGGAGCTTAGGTACTTAGCCGACATTCGTCTTTCAGGATAAGGAAAAACCGCGGAAGAAACCTTATCCAGGTAACTCATTCTGACCTCTGGACCTCTTGACCATGAGGCAGATACACTACCATCTACGCTACCGAGGCCGGCACTACGGTTGGTGTTAGCCGACTTCCAGTTCGTGGTTTAGTCCACAGACTCGCACACACAGGCTCTATGTCATATTATTTTCATTCTGGGGACCTCAAAACGAGTAGGCTATTTTCGGCGAAATCACGGTATGAAATCTTTAGGTGATATATAATACTTTCTCTAATTGCTGGGTTAGTGCCAGAGAAAATTATTAATATTGAGCTATTTATCATGAACGTGTACGGATTTTACTCCAAGAATATATAATTATATAGATAAAGTCAATGTCATGGCCAGGATACACCGTTTGCGGCGAATGCGAGAGCTCCTACAGGTTTAACGAGGAAATATACGTGTCAAATGAAGAATTTAATGTCAGTACGGCAAGTTGGCCATGGCAGCTCAATGGGTAAGAGTGACTGGACGGAAATCAGGAGATCCGTGGTTCAAATCCCAGCTATGCAATTGAATTTTTTATGTTGACTATCAAAAACCTTAGCGTATATACGGCTAGTGTGAAGAAATAATTAATTTCCGTCAATTAACTAAAATATATTTGTCTAGTATTTGTTGCTTCACTGTTATTAGCTTCATTTTTACGTCATTTACAAATTTGCTTTCCCATTTATCAGTAATGTGTCAAGTAATGTAATAATGTAATTCAGTTGGAGAATTTAATGTCATGTTGGCATTTTGGCCATAGTAGCTCAATGGTTTAGAGCGGCTGGACGGCAACCAGAAGAACTGTGTTTCAATTAAATGGAATTTTTCAGTGTGGCTCTACTGTTTCATAGTGCGTCCTACACACGGCTAGTGTCAGAGAACAATTAATTTCCATTAATTGACCTAATAGTGGTCCGAACTAAAAAGCCCGGGCCTTAAAGTGCTTACAGCATAGTAAGTTGTCATTAAGGTAGTTGTCTCATGTGTTTATGAGAACTCCTAGTGGTTTACTGGGAAAAACACGAGTCAGTTGGAGAATTTAGTGTCATGTTGGCACGTTGGTCATAGTAGCTCAATGGTTTAGAGCGGCTGGCCTGAGACCAGAAGAACCGTGGTTCAAATCCCGCCTATGATATTGAATTTTTCAGTCTGACTCTACCCTTTCATAATGTAATTAGCGTTCATTGTCAGTAGAGAGTTAAATTTGATGTAAGATTGAAGAATAAAAATTTAGCAGTGCAAAAATCACTCATACATATTTTTTGTACAAAAGTAATCGAATAATGCTTTTAAATATCTTGTTATTAAATTTACAAATAACTTTGTGTTGCAATTTTGTAAATTGCAGCTGACCTTGGATTTACCTTATTTTAAAAATGTACATTTGATTCGTATCTCTCATCAGAGCCCTTGAATTAAAAAGGAAAGATATACAATGCAGAACTGCCTATTACAGAAGTTGCCTTAAGCTACTGTTTAACAGCTGTAATAAAAACAAGTTCGCCAACTTTCAGTTAATTAAAGCAAACTGTTGTTAAACCACTTAGTTTTTATAACGTGTTCTCAGTCATCATCCTCCATAAATCATATTAATGAACTTTAAATATCACAGACTTTCACAACTGCAATTATTTACAACTTTATCAAAATTCGTTCTTTTTTCCGTATTAAAACTCTTTCTGAAAATGTTAGTAAAGGAGAGTCAGTAAAACATTACATAACTGTTTGAGAAAAACACTGTTAACTCTCTGTAGATTGGTTGTTGGTTCATGTTATCTGCATTTTTTAGTATTTACATTTTTAATTTTTAAGCTTACTCAGTTCAAAACATATGAATTTTTAAGATAGTACACCTTTACTTTAAAATGTATAAAATATTTCTTTAGAGTTTTCTTTTCTAACATCAGTATCAGATTATAACTAACATACGAAATAAGGAATATACATTAAAAAAAAAACACTATCAAAGCACTACTATATACACGCATTGAAATCTCTTTGTGGTTTGCCGGGAAAATGGGAGTCAGTTTGGGAAATTTAATGCCGCACCGTTGGCAGCATAAATCAGTTTATTAGAGCAATCGGAAGGAAATCGGATATCTATGGTCCGAATCCCTGCAATTGCATTAAATTTACCTTTTCTGTTCTTTTGATTATGATTATAATTTCACTGCGGAGGGAATTCGGTACGTAGGCCATCATGCTGGGCTGACAGTACCTATGCTCCTAAGTGGGGCACCCCTGGGAAGAAGGATGAGGCGAGAGGAGACAGGGTGGCCGACCCAAGGAGCCACGACAGTGCAGAGGGCAGGGTCCCTACATTTAACAGCTGTATTATTTTGTCTTGGCAGAAATCCTGCGCGGTAGGGATGAGTAGCATCTATGGTAGGGATAGTACACCTATTGCCACAACGCGTCACACGCGTAACATTACAAGAGAGGAGTAGCGTGCACAAGCTGTCTAAAAACAAATGTCGCTCTCAAAGCCAGTATTGCAGCTCTTATACACTAAGTTGTAATTCTTATTATGGTAGTAATCTCCACGCTTTTGTTGGATCTTAAATAGTACATAGGCGTTTGGAACAAAACCCTCTTCTACCCCAGCAGGCATGATAAACAACTGTCGGCCTTTCAATATCGCTGCAGAGTCCCTGTAACGTATTTCACTCCAGGCATATGGTCTAGGATGAGCTGAATTGATTGTTTCATCCGTATAAACTATATAAACTCCACTGTGATATCTCTGAATATTTCGTAAATAGTTAAGCCTTTTTGCCCGTGTGGTACGATGTTCGATTAAAATTTGTCTGACACGCTTACTCCCCCCCCCCCCCGCCCCTTCCACATACATTCTAGCTTCAAAAGAGCTTTTCTTAATGTTCAGACTCTGCCTTGGAACTCAGTAGAATTTTGAAGCTCCATAAGCACTTTCTTCAGAGTTGGTCTTTGTTTTTCTGTGCTTTAAAAATTATTCATAGTTATCCTAACTACTTCTGAATTAAAACATCCAAATTAGATTTTGTGCATGTTCTTAATCTTTGTTCACTGGGCATAGAGAAGGACGTTGCTGCACTAGCACCAATCTCTTGTTTCATTAATAATTCACCTAAACTGCTTCTAGACACAACTGTTGCCTCAGATGCCCTTTCCCAGATTTTTATAGCAGACCCAGATCATTTTTTTAATAAATTTATAGACATTGGTTATTAGGTAACCAAAGGTTAACCTAATAACCTTAGGTTATTATTGGTTATTAGGAAAGAAATACATTTTTGTTACTCCTGCATTAAGCAATGCCGAGAATTTGTATCCAAGGGTCATATTTACCAATGGATTCCATGTGATTTAATCTTATTTCAGCGTCCATCTTTAGAGATTTAAAATTTCAGTATTTTTACTGTATTAGGAAAGATAAACAAAATTTATGTATGCTATAATACGATTTGTATACAAAACTTAAGCCCTGGATGTACAGTGATTTAGAAAGATAATTTATAGATCTGAAATATTGGGCTATTAGGAAACTATATACATTTCAGCTTTTCGTTTATGTTTTAAAGGAATACAAGGCCATAGATTAAATCACTTCTATTTTAGGTGTAAAACTGCGGAAATGGAGATAACTTGGGGGAGAAAATGGGCTATTAATAAACAGAAAGAAATTGTGAGAACTACGAAGGCTGTTCAATAAAGAATGACCATAATTTCTTACGGTCATAATTTTTCGTACTAAAATTCTATCATATTATATTCTGTTAGCTTAATGTGAAACAAACACGCCGTAGTAGTTTCATTGTTGGTGCTCCTGGTTCCCGCCTGTGAGAATCAGGCAAGTTCAGACATGTCCAGTATCGTCTACCGCTGCATTGGAGGTAACATGTAGTTAAAGTTGATGTTATAGGAAGATCCGGGGTTTCTTTCAAACGTAATTACTGCTTATGAAACTTGACTACATCATTTTGATCCTGAGAGCAAACAACAAAGCTCAGTGTGGAAATATCCTTCAACACCAACCCCCAAAAAGCAAAAGTGGTTGCTTCTGTTGGGAAAGTTATGGTCATCTCATTCTTTGATATTCATGGAATGGTTTATCAGTATGTTGTACCTGCACACACATCAGTAACTGGACAATACTACAGAGATGTCCTGAAAACACTGAAGTCCATATCAGGTGCAAAAGACGACATTTCCATGAAGCAGGCGGGATGCTGCACCACGATAATGCGCGGCCGCATATTGTCAATGTTGTTGCTGAATATCTTGCAAAAATCAACGTGGACTACATCCCTCACCCTCCCTATAGTCCGGATTTAGATACACGTGACTTCTTTCTATTCCCTAACTTGAAGAAACGCCTTCGTGGGAGGCATTATCCATCATCAGAAGCAGTGGTGAAGGCTGCGGAGGTGATTTTGAAGGATCTCTCAAAAATGGTTTCCAGCATGTCTTTGAAGACTGGCAGAAACACTGAGACAAGTACATCGCATTCAGGGGGAGACTATTTTGAGAAGAACCATAAAAAATATGAGGATCAGTAAAGGTACGTTGTCAACAAAAATTGTGATCATTGAACAGCCCTCGTAGAAAAGATAACCACATTTTCTTTAGGCTACAATACTATTTGTACACAAAACTTAAGCCCTGGATGTACAGAGATTTAGAAATATAATTTACACATCTGAATGATCCCTAATTGCGGGTTTCTTCCTCACTTGGTCCCAGCAGCCTTACACGGATTTGATAAATTCTGTTTGACAAGCCACGTTGAATGCTCATTTCAAAATATCCCGTTAGACTGCTGTCAGCTCTATCTACTAATTTATCGCTTTCAACAATAGCTAATTGAGACTGAGCTGTAGACATTAAAATACACCAGCTCATCCTCCTTTGTAGCCCATAAACGGCCAAGCAAACTTTTAATGGCCACCATCAAAGATTAATATTTTATTAACGCGCGATGAATGAAGAAGTGCGTTACTACAGGCTGTTTCAAAACATTCATCGTCATTCATATAAAGCAAATACATTATCTAACGTAGGAGGGCTCCCTCTTTAAAATGAAACTACGGATTTAAAAGCAAATTACACTTTTGATAGAATCATCCTTACCCTTAAGTTCCTGTTTAATTTCTGTTCCCATATATAAAGCGGTGTTCATAGATACAACAGTTGCTTCAGAGGGCAGTTCACTTAAGCCAGGGTGTCATTACGTTGAAAGAAAAAGTTAAAGATGTATAATACAATAGCTTTTTCACCATTTTTAGAGGTTTTCCACTCTTATGTTTCTGTACAGTACTCAGTACTTCGCCATACTGACTTCACACGTAATACTAATGGGACGAGTGGAACAGCATCGCTTCACTGCAGTAAACAACGCAACCGGGGAAGTACCAAGTACCACGTGACCATAAGTGGAACTAAAATGTTTAAGCTCATGTTTAAATGACTCGGAAGTTCAATTACGATATTTATTGGAATGTACGAAGGCTGTTCAAAAAAAATGATCACATTTTTTTTGACAACGTACCTTTACTCACCCTTATAATTTTGATGGTCCTTCTCTGAATGCGATGCACTTGTGCCAGCGTTTCTGTCAGTCTTCACAGACATCCTGGAAACCATTTTTGAGAGATCCTTCAAAATCGCCTCCCCAGCCTTCACCACTGCTTCTGATGATGGATAATGCCTCCCACAAAGACGTTTCTTCAAGTTTGGGAATAGAAAAAAGTCACATGGGGCTAAATGCGGTCTATAGGGAGGGTGAGGGATGCACTTCACGTTGATTTTTACAAGATATTCAGCAACAAAAATTGGCAATATGCGGCCGAGCATTATCGTGGTGCAGCATCCAGCCTGCTTCACGGAAATGTGGTCTTTCGCGCCTGATATGAACTTGCAATATTTTCTGGACGTCCCTGTAGTATTGTCCAGCTACTGATGTGTGTGCAGGTACAACATGCTGGGAGGCCGCGCCGTGGCTCAGTGGTTAGACCGCTTGGCTCTCACCAAGGCGGCCCGGGTTCGATCCCAGGCGACCGCAAAGTGAGATTTGTGGTGGACAACATGGCGCTGGGGAGCGTTTTCTCCGGGACCTCCGGTTTCCCCCGCCATCTCATTCTACCGGTGCTCCATCTTCATCTCATGTATCATCAGTGTCACCGCCTGTGGTGCCGTATGTAGTAAAAGCGGGCGTTAAACACTACACACACACAACATGCTGATAAACCATTCCATGAATATCAAAGAATGAGATGACCATTACTTCCCAGCAGAAACAACCACTTTTTCTTTTTGGGGGGTTGGTGATGAAGGAGATTTCCACACTGAGTTTTGCTGTTTGCTCTCAGGATCAAAATGATGTAGCAAAGTTTCATTATCACCGATTAAAAAAATCGTTTTAAAAACTACAAAAACACTTTAGCTCCACTTGCATTTAAAATTAGGACATGTTTGAAGGACCACGCGTGCCCATTATCATCTGCACATAACTGTCAATATTTGAGATTTTAGAAACCCTTGAATTCACTTGTTGGTCCAGTGTTAGCTCCGGAGGGTAGTTCTGTTTTGTTTCAATCTGGAATGTTACAAGTTTCTATAGAGTGCTATAAACTATTGTTTAAATATAGAATATTATTGGTGCTATAATTATGAAACGTACTATATTCGATTATTGTATAGGTAGTAAACCTAAATTCGCGGTTTCCCCTGTCTCTGGATGTTCTCCAAGTGCTTCCAAAATCAATAAAACTGACAATCAAATTCAAACCAGTAAAATAATTTCTAGTCATTTGGAGTGACAGTACGTGGAGAGAATTCAGACAAAGTATGGGTGGTTAGTCTTCAAGGTAGGCAAATTTGGGTGCTGAGTTTGTAAAAACGTGCAAGATTTATAAGTAAACAAATATCAGGGAGGTTATATTTCTAATGAATGGAGTGGAGTTCTTGTGGGTCCAAGTGGAGGAACTAAAGGTGACCAGCTAACATCTCTAAGATCCATTCTGAAGCTCATGTCGCAGCGTGTATACAAGAGAAAGAAAGACAAGAAAATGTTCTACAAAACCTTGTGGTTGAACAGCATATTTCCGACAGTACGAGGAAAGTGTTTCGCACTTCATATTTTGTAGCGAAATATAACAAACCGTATTCAGATGTTTCTAAGCTTCTGAGCTTGTAAATTGAAAATGGATAAGACATGGACAAAACACTACACAGCAAACTCAGTTGTGTCAACTCTTTCTGTACGTCACCTGTCATCTGCGATGTTTTACTTATTAACGGACCTCCAGTACATATGTAGAGCCCAGAAATGTGTGTAATGTGTAGTGTTTAACGCCCGCTTTTACTACATACGGCACCGCAGGCGGTGACACTGATGATACATGAGATGAAGATGGAGCACCGGTGGAATGATATGGTGGGGGAAACCGGAGGTCTCGGAGAAAACCCGCCCCAACGCCGTGTTGTCCACCACAAATCTCACTTTGCGGTCGCCTGGGATCGAACCCGGGCCGCCTTGGTGAGAGCCAAGCGGTCTAACCACTGAGCCACGGCGTGGCCGTAGAACCCAGAGAATTACATAAAAGAATGGATAAAAGTCATAGGTATGCTGAGGACAACCAAGGCGAATCTACAAGTGCAGCATTCTTATCGCTTCTCCAGCATCTGGAACATTTTTATTGAGTCCCTCCCCCCTCTTTTAGTTAGGAATACGGCCCTGAGTACACGTGGGTGCATGTAATGCACTAACGATCCATTTTCATGCCCTGTGGCGGTGACTCCAATTTCAAGAGTTTAAACATCAATAATTCAATTAGCTTCTGAAAATTTCCGTACTTAAGCAAGGTAGGCTAGAAGACTCCTTGGCCTTGGACGTGTTTCCTCAACTAATTACCTGCAGCGTCATGTTCCAGAGATGGATAATAGAATTGCTAACGAGTCCTGCAAACATATCCGTCACTGTCCCTATGATCAGCTCTTCTAAATAACAATGAAATTGTTGGCGTTCATTAAAGTCATTGTTAAATTACCGTACCTATGTTGTCAAGTTAATTGTTAGATAAGATGACTGTGATGGATAGGTTTTGTCAGCATGTCCATGAGAAAGATCGATTAATAAAGGTCGTACTCGAATTTCAACACCAACTAACAACGTTTCATTCAGAAAAATTAATGGTAGTTATGTATTATCTGCCAACACACTTTCTAAATACTGAATGTAACATCCCAGAAACAAGAAAACAAAGCTATGATGTTTTGTTTTTGATTCATTGTTTACTTAATCAACATTCTCCAACTTTAAGTCATAGCGGACAATGAAAGAAATAATGTTCAAATGAGTACAGAGTACATAGAGCTTAGAGTTACCAGACATTCATCTTTCAGGATAAGGGAAAACTTCCAACGTGAAGGCATATCGGACGATGAATGAAATTATGTTCAAATGAGTACAGAGTACATAGAGCTTAGAGTTACCAGACATTCATCTTTCAGGATAAGGGAAAACCTCCAACGTTAAGTCATATCGAACGATGAATGAAATGAAGTTCAAATGAGTACAAGGTACATAGAGCTTAGAGTTAGCAGACATTCATCTTTCAGGATAAGGAAAAACCTCCAACGTCAAGTCATATTAGACGATGAATGCAATGAAGTTCAAATGAGTACAAGGTACATAGAGCTTAGAGTTAGCATTCATCTTTCAGGATAAGGAAAAACCTCCAACGTCAAGTCATATTAGACGATGAATGAAATGATGTTAAAATGAGTACAGGGTACTAGAGCTTAGAGTTATCAGACATTCATCTTTCAGGATAAGGGAAAACCTCCAACGTTAAGTCATATCGGACGATGAATGAAATATGTTCAAATGAGTACAGGGTACATAGAGCTTAGAGTTAGCAGACATTCATCTTTCAGGATAAGGGAAAACCTCCAACGTTAAGTCATATCGGACGATGAATGAAATATGTTCAAATGAGTACAGGGTACATAGAGCTTAGAGTTAGCAGACATTCATCTTTCAGGATAAGGGAAAACCTCCAATGTTAAGTCATATCAGACAATGAAAGAAATGATGTTCAAATGAGTACAGGGTACGTAGAGCTTAGAGTTACCAGACATTCATCTTTCAGGATAAGAGAAAACCTCCAACGTTAAGTCATATCGGACGATGAATGAAATGATGTTCAAATGAGTACAAAGTACATAGAGCTTAGAGTTACCAGACATTCATCTTTCAGGATAAGGGAAAACCTCCAACGTTAAGTCATATCGGACGATGAATGAAATATGTTCAAATGAGTACAGGGTACATAGAGCTTAGAGTTAGCAGACATTCATCTTTCAGGATAAGGGAAAACCTCCAACGTTAAGTCATATCAGACAATGAAAGAAATGATGTTCAAATGAGTACAGGGTACATAGAGCTTAGAGTTAGCAGTCATTCATCTTTCAGGATAAGATAAAATCTACAACGTTAAGTCATATCGGACGATAAATGAAATAATGCTCAAATGAGTACAGGGTACATAGAGCTTAGAGTTACCATACATTTATCTTTCAGGATAAGGGAAAACCTCAAAAGTTAAGTCATATCAGACGATGAATGAAATGATGTTCAAATGAGTACAGGGTATATAGAGCTTAGAGTTACCAGACATTCATCTTTCAGGATAAGAGAAAACCTCCAACGTTAAGTCATATCGGACGATGAATGAAATGGTGTTCAAATGAGTACAGCGTACATAAAGCTTAGAGTTAACAGACATTCACCTTTCAGGATAAGGGAAAACCTGCAACGTTGTCATATCGGACGATGAATGAAATGATGTTCAAATGAGTACAGGGTACATAGGGCTTAGAGTTACCAGACATTCATCTTTCAGGATAAGGGAAAACCTCCAACGTTAAGTAATATCGGACGATGAATGAAATTATGTTCAAATGAGTACAGAGTACATAGAGCTTAGAGTTACCAGACATTCATCTTTCAGGATAAGGGAAAACCTCCAACGTTAAGTCATATCGGACGATGAATGAAATGATGTTCAAATGAGTACAGGGTACATAGAGCTTAGAGTTACCATACATTTATCTTTCAGGATAAGGGAAAACTTCCAACGTTAAGTCATGTCGGACGATAAGTGAAATAATGCTCAAATGAGTACAGGGTACATAGAGCTTAGAGTTACGAGACATTGATCTTTCAGGATAAGGGAAAACCTCCAACGTTAAGTCATATCGGACGATGAATGAAATGATGTTCAAATGAGTACAGGGTACATAGAGCTTAGAGTTACGAGACATTCATCTTTCAGGATAAGGGAAAACCTCCAACGTTAAGTCATATCGGACGATGAATGAAATGATGTTCAAATGAATACAGGGTACATAGAGCTTAGAGTTACCAGGCATTCATCTTTCAGCATAAGGGAAAACCTCCAACGTTGTCATATCGGACGATGAATGAAATGATGTTCAAATGAGTACAGGGTACATAGAGCTTAGAGTTACCAGACATTCATCTTTCAGGATAAGAGAAAACCTCAAAAGTTAAGTCATATCAGACGATGAATGAAATTATGTTCAAATGAGTACAGGGTACATAGAGCTTAGAGTTACCAGACATTCATCTTTCAGGATAAGAGAAAACCTCCAACGTTAAGTCATATCGGACGATGAATGAAATGATGTTAAAATGAGTACAGGGTACATAGAGCTTGGAGTTACCAGACATTCATCTTTCAGGATAAGAGAAAACCTCCAACGTTAAGTCATATCAGACGATGAAAGAAATGATGTTCAAATGAGTACAAAGTACATAGAGCTTGGAGTTACCAGACATTCATCTTTCAGGATAAGAGAAAACCTCCAACGTTAAGTCATATCAGACGATGAAAGAAATGATGTTCAAATGAGTACAAAGTACATAGAGCTTGGAGTTACCAGACATTCATCTTTCAGGATAAGGGAAAACCTCAAACGTTAAGTCATATCGGACGATGAATGAAATGCAGTTTAAATGAGTACAGAGTACATAGAGCTTAGAGTTACCAGAAATTCATCTTTCAGGATAAGGGAAAACCTCCAACGTTAAGTCATGTCGGACGGTGAATGAAATGATGTTCAAATGAGTACAGAGTACATAGAGCTTAGAGTTACCAGAAATTCATCTTTCAGGATAAGAGAAAACCTCCAATGTTAAGTCATGTCGGACGGTGAATGAAATGATGTTGAAATGAGTACGGGCTACATAGAGGTTAGAGTTATTAGACATTCATCTTTCAGGATAAGGAAAAACCTCCAACGTCAAGTCATATTAGACGATGAATGAAATGATGTTAAAATGAGTACAGGGTACTAGAGCTTAGAGTTATCAGACATTCATCTTTCAGGATAAGGGAAAATCTCCAACGTTAAGTCATATCGGACGATGAATGAAATGATGTTCAAATGAGTACAGGGTACATAAAGCTTAGAGAAATCAGACATTCATCTTTCAGGTTAAGGGAAAACCTCCAACGTTAAGTCATATCGGATAATGAATGAAATGATGTTCAAATGATCCAGGGTGCATAGAGCTTACAGTTACCAGACATTCATCATTCAGGATAAGGGAAAACCTCCAACGTTAAGTCATATCGGACGATGAATGAAATGATGTTCAAATGAGCCAGGGTGCATAGAGCTTACAGTTACCAGACATTCATCATTCAGGATAAGAGAAAACCTCCAACGTTAAGTCATATCGGACGATGAATGAAATGATGTTCAAATGAGTACAGGGTACATAGAGGTTAGAGTTAGCAGTCATTCATCTTTCAGGATAAGGGAAAACCTCCAACGTTAAGTCATATCGGACGATGAATGAAATGATGTTCAAATGAGTACAGGGTATATAGAGCTTAGAGTTACCAGACATTCATCTTTCAGGATAAGGGAAAACCTGCAACGTTAAGCCATATCGGACGATGAATTAAATAATGTTCAAGTAACTACAAGTCCATAGAGCTTAGAGTAATCATACATTCATATTTCAGGATAAGGGAAAGCTATGTACTTCCCGCCATGCCTCCTCCTTCCTTTATTGATATTTGTTGAGACTAACTTATCGTCTATATTATCCATCCTTTTTGAACTTTGGTTTTTCTCTTAGACCAACTGACTATGCTACTTGCATGTTCACAGAACACCAGACTTGTGCTATTGAGAATTAAGCATGATTAAGAAACAGCTGTGAAACTGCCATAGAGATTTGTAAACTTGTAGGTAACTGTGGTTTGTTTACCGTTTGCCATTCTATGGGGGTCGCACATGAGCAGAGAAAACCCTGCTTCGTCATGTAACATTTGCTGCTTGTCCATGGGTTTTCTGGGTCCGCAGCTGGTTATCGTCTAGGAAGTTAGACCGCCTTTGGTACGTACGAAATATGTCGGAAGATATTCTAGAACAAAGCGATTTGGATGTTTAACAATTCTCCATATAAAAGCATACACTTCGCCACTCTCTTCTTAGACATTGTAGACGAAATCTTTGTTATAAAACAAACCGAACACGTAACGTACAGTTGTACTCAAGTAAGTCACGCGCACTTGACCAGTTTGAAAGCTGGAGAATGTTTTGCTTATGTCGCCGTATGTGGTCGTGCGTTATCATGCATGAAATCACCAGTGCTCGTCTCTATGCAGCGTGTGCATGGTCGCACAAGTACACATACCGCAAGAGGGCAAACCCAAACTTAGCACCATCAAGAAAGGTTATGTACTGTGTACAGACAGATGAAGTTTCGAGTATAATGGAAGAGAGCAACGTTCCTTAACTCTGAAGTTGTTCTTTTACGATAGTCTATACAAACTGCGTTATCAAGTTTGCAGTAAATTCCTTATAAAATCATACCACCACCTTGTATAAAATCATTTAGGAATTAGGAATATGTGAATTCCGATACCTTACTAGTTTGATGAGTTTGTCGAAATAAAACATCATCTTTGCAGAGAGCAATTTTGATGAAATTTGCCTAAGAAGTCAGTAATTACGTTACGTATTTCAGATACTTTGTTACTGACGAGAGTGAAATAAATGCATGCTAGAGAGTATAAACAGAATCAGCGATGCATACTTCGACAACACTGTCTTTCTGAAACGCTTCGGCTTCGATCAAAGTTAAGTTTCTGTGATTTCCTTTTAGGAATCTATTTTTCATTTGTCTTCATGGAATTTGTAATGAAGAGAACAGGTTATGAGAGAAAAGGGAGTAAGTGAAGCGATGCTTACGTGATTGTATGTCACCAGTTCTAATACAGTTTAATTTGGCTCTTTGGTTTCGTCTGTCACTGTGTATTCCACAAATCGTAACTGAATGCTTTGTTAAGGGCAGACATCTGTGAAGTGTCAAGATAATATTTTTTGACCAATTTGTGATTATGTTTAAGATCTGCTTGAAAAGATGCAAGAAACTCTAAAGTTCTCAATTCTGACTTATGCTGACATTTATTATAATACACTACGTGTAGTTACCCACGTGTTCTATGATGCTGAAGGAAACTCAGACATTTAAGTTTTGTTTTGTATTATTTTTTTTTTAAATTTTTGTCCTCCAACGTTAAGCCATACCGGATCATAATGGAATGGGGGAAATGCCCAAATGAGCCCAGGGTCCATAGAGCTTAGAGTTAACTGACATTCGACTTTCAGGATAAGGGAAAATCCGGAAAAAACCTTATCCAGGTAACTCACCCTGACCGAGATTCGAACTCGGGACCTCTTGAACGTGACGCAGACACGCTACCATCTACGCTACCGAGGCGGGCACAAACAAACAGTGTAGGTATCTCGGATACGAGATCCCCTAGTGGTTTCCCGGGAATACATATGAGTCAATTGGAGAATTTAATGCCAGTACGGCACGTTGGCCATGGTAGCTCAATGGGTTAGAGCGACTGGACGGAAACCAGGAGATCCGTGGTTCAAATCCCGGCCAGGGCATTTAATTTTTAATGTTGACTCTATCTATTCAAAACCTTAATGAAATGAAATGTGTAGTGTTTAACGCCCGCTTTTACTACATACGGCACCTCAGGCGATGACACTGGTGATACATGAGATGAAGATGGAGTACCGGTGGAATGAGATGGCGGGGGAAACCGGAGGTCCCGGAGAAAACCAACCCCAGCACCGTGTTGCCCACCACAAATCTCACTTTGCGGTCGCCTGGGATCGAACACGGACCGCCTTGGTGAGAGCCAGGCGGTCTAACCACTGAACCACGGCGCGGCCGTTTCAAAACCTTAGCCTATATACGGCTAATGTGAACAAATGATTAATTTCCATCAATTAACTTAAAGTTTTCAATTGTATATACTGTTGTACTTGTTATAAAGAACAATAAAATGAACTGAATAGAAGTTATTCGGGTCATTTAACCTTGCAAAAGGTGATCCGGAAATTAATTTAGTGATGGAAAAACTTTCAGATGAAGTCATGTCCAAATTTTTGCATCACTGAACTCGGTTGTTAGTAATTCACTCTGGTTTAAGTAATATGAATCTCACCAAGAGGTTAAGGTTATCGGTAAACGGTAAAATTGCTACACACTTCACAAAACAGCTCAATAATTGTCTTTGTCTTGGTGTATGTATGTCTATTTATAACGAGATTTTTAATTAAATATCTTTGATCAAAGATGGAATTGATTATTGTCTTATAGCTCTTGGATAAGGAAGGCTTATCTGACATCTGACAATGTCTTAGATTTTCAAAACTTCAGAAGTGCTAGTTTATTGTTTGCGTTTTGACGGGTACTGTATTTCTCCAGGTCCAGATATACCAGGATTCCTGCTACAGCCCTTCAGGAAGCCGAAGCGGATAAGGACAGCGTTCAGCCCGAGCCAACTGCTGAAGCTGGAACACGCCTTTGAGAAAAACCACTACGTAGTCGGCGCAGAGCGAAAACAACTAGCGCAGTCACTCAGCCTCACGGAGACTCAGGTAATCTTTGACAGCCGGTCAAAAATATAACGTTAACAGCTTTACTATTTAGATTTTCCCGAACCTATATGCATCACGTATTTATTAGCTCTCGAACGTACTGATAAGAGCACATGCAGGTTTTCACACTATTTACTTATTTAGTTGCCATGGCGATGCAGCAGGGTTTAGGACAGAACAGAAATAGATTTGCTGTAACATTTACGTCTGAAAGTGAAAAATAAATTTGTCATAATCAGCTCCTGATGCTACAATAAGTAAGATTTGTTTGATAACTCCAAAATGTCTAAAACATTCTGACCGAGATGTCCAAAGCACTTTGTCATTTTTTTCCGTTTGTTTCTTTAGCCGCAGGAATTGTATGAAGTTTTAATAAATTCCATATACGCAAGTTCGGATTAAGTGAAATGAACAACACAGAGAAAAACAGTGAATGAAATTACAGTATATACTGGATCATTTTATTAGAACGTAAGATACAATAGGCCCACAAGATTTTAGTTACACATTTGGTTTGAAGAAACTATTAATTTCCTTTTGTGGTTTATCACACATCTCTTTCACAATCAGATCACGAAGGCTCCTCATATGATGTTTTGCAGAAATCTGTTTATTGTCAGTTTTGTCGGCAAAGTCTAGTACACAATTCACGTGCTGTTTAACCTCACTTAATTTCACCTTGGACTTTCCGAAATCCACATCTTCAGCCTCAGATTCGCTACCTTGTCCCTTACATTGCTTACAACTTCTTCGTCAGCCATGATGTGATAGCCTGGATCACCTTCATCTCTGTCAAGCCAGTCTTCGGTCTTGTCTACTGTGACAGCTTTCTCGCCACCCACAACCAGTGTTCGGTGAGAATCATTTAGTTCATTGCATTTGTGTCTAATTCAACTTTGTCATCATACAAAAGCTTCTTCCATGCTGTTAACGTTAAAAGGAGATACTTTTTTTTATTTCTTGGGTACATCTTGAGGTAGAACCTGAATTTTCACATAAATTATTCAAAATATTTGGCCTACCTGAGACAACACTAGTAGATGCTTCATGAGATGGACCATTTCCTTATAAATAACAAAAATCAAAAGCTTCAGTTCGCTACATAAACAAATAATCTAATAATCAGACATGTCTTACTTTAATTAATTCATTAAGAATAGTGGGTAAGAAGGCTTTGACCATATAATTTACACGTAGCTTTTCATTTGTTTACATTTCAATTTATTATTTTTCCGTAATGTCCAATAAAATAGGAAAAACAATTTTGATTTATTATTGCTTTTTACAATTTGTTTCCAAATGTTGTAAAACGTAATTGGTATTTTTCTTTCTATTCCCATTAAAGGTTTTTGCAATATAATTATTGGTTTTCCTTTTACTTACCTGTTTTCTGAGGTTCCTATGTACTGTAGGTACTTACAAACATGCAACATGAATACTGTTAATTTATTGCAATTCAAGGTGATTTAAAATAAGATTCCTAAGGATTAATTTTGACGTCTTGAAGTAAAATTGCAGATGTAGTATATTAAATAGTACATTTCAAAATCATTTCAAAGGTTTGGCAATGAGCTTAGAGAAAGAAGTGGTTTTGGCAGCTAGGATAAATACATATGTGAGTAAACAGAGATAACTGGCAGAAAGGAAGCGAAGCTATTGACGGTGAAGTGCAGATTGCGTGCCCCCTCATCAAGAACGCAAACGGTGAATCCTGACAAGCGGTTTCTCCGGTTTTTTTTTCCGTCCATGTTGTCACAGTAAATTGCCGGTTATTGATGTGCCGGGTGATGAGAATGTCACGTGACGACAATGTCGCCCTTTTTGTGTACCAGACGCTCTCTAATCGGTCTTTTGTTTCCCCTTTGCGTCTTTTTCAAAACTGATCAAGTATTCCCAGCGCAGAGGCAAATTGCTTGATATCGTCGTGTCATGGATCATTCCCCGTCCTTGATTTCGACAGTTGCTTGCAGACGTTTTGGGATTCTTGTCGTTGTAGATGACACAGGGCATGCCGAAAGTAAACTTTTGAGAAGCGCAACCTAAGGAATCTATAAAAATATACCACTTTGATTTAAATCTGGGAACATAGACGACATATCCTACTAGTCTTTGCCTTATTTTGGAATGAGTATACCAATTTTTAGTTTAGAACACTTTATTGATCCAAACTAAAGTGACCCAATGCAGTATTCTTTTGACTTGAGCATGGAAGAGCCGGGTCATCTGCAGGGAAAAGCTCGCAACAAACGTTGGAACTTTGGGTAGCCTCATATTTACGTCCATTCAAACACATTTTGAATCTACTTGCTAGTCTATCTCGATTTGGAATCTTAGGCAGTTGTAGTGTAGACATTTTTGACAAATCCATGCACAGATGTGACAGAACCTACTTAGTCATACAATTGGAACTGATATGTCACTTCTTCGGAAGCCTGATCTGTTATTTTTCGAATTTACGAGAACATAGCGTCGCTAACTCATGGATTTTGCAACTATATTTTACCAATCAAAATATTTATTATGAGAATTACTGATTTTAAGTTAAGACGGCTCCTAAGTACCTACAAATTATTTGCCGGGCTGCATTTATATGCTAGCTGTCGATATGCTAAAAGTGGTAACAGAAGTTCATTTCGCCAAAGAACTAAAAGAAAACTTTCTATCCCAGTGATGCTCAGTATTTTCTCCCGAGTTAGTGTCGTCACGTTGTCTTCTAGCCCATCTCCTTCGTTTTGTGCATCAAACATTTGTACTTGTCACTCAGATACCAACATTAGAGAGATTTTGATCTTAAGGTGGTAACTCTATGAATGCTAATTGATCGCATGCAGTATCTCGAGTGATTTTTTGTTTATCAACGAAACAAGAGAAAAATGTATCTAGAGAATTTGAATATCAGGAGTCACAGGGGCTAGGAATATTTAAAATCTAACAAAAACCTTATAATAAGTAATACCAACTGTTTATAATGAATGATATGCAAATTGAGCTCAAAGTACAGATCATCGGAGTTATGATTTTATACACGTCAAAATACTGAATATACTGGAGCACTATCATCCGGGCGTGGTCTATTGGCGTCCATATATCCAGATGTTTCGTCTGGGACTTCATAAGACATCTTCAGTGGCAGTAGTCAGGTCGAATTATTCTGGTGGAGGTCTCAAATGCATAGGCCAAGCTTTGGATAGGTGGAGTGTCAGAATGAAAAATTCAAAGCCATAATGGTACCTATCTCATTATTTATGTGGAACCCTAGTGGTATACCGAAAAAATGCGAGTCAGTTGGAGAACTTGATGTCATACTGCCGTGCTGTCATGGTAGCTTAAAGGCAAAGAGCAGCCGGGCGGAGACCGGGAGAATCGTGGTTCAAATCACGGCTATGACATTGAATTTTTCAGTCTGACTGTATTTATCCAAACGCCTACACACGGCTAGTGTGAAAGAACAATGATTTTCCAACCTACTAAGCTTTTAGGGAAAGCCCAAATTATGCTATTAAAAACTAATAAACTGACTTATTTGTAAAGTGCAGCGGTCAGAAGACGATCGGTAGAGATGTTCTTAGTGTTTTGGGATGCTAAGGGAGTGTCAATTTGTACGTAGATCACGACTACTGTGCAACACTACGCAGCATTAATCACACGCCTACGCAGGTGCATCAAACAAGAAAGAGCATTCATTAAGACATGGGTTCAGCACAAGAATAGCTTAAAGTCGTGAATGTAATTCTACTGGGCTTGAATTATCTGAAACTCTCTTACTGGTATATTTATTGCCTTGTTGCACTGGTAGAAAGCTGATTTATTATTTGCAGAACACTTTTAAGTTTACTCAGCTATCTCTTGATTTTTTCAGAAATGTTTACTTTATAGGATTCTGTGGTTAGCCTTAAGCCATTTCTATAATTCTTTTACGGTCATAATTTTTCGCACTAAAATTCAATCTTATTATATTCTGTTAGCTTAATTTGAAACAAACACGCCGTAGTAGTTTCATTGTTGGTACTCCTGGTTTCCACCTGTGAGAACCAGGCAAGTTCAGACATGTTCAGTATCGCCTACCACTGCAATGGAGGTAACACACGAGGAACAATATGCGGCCTTGAAATTCTGCTTTTGTCTCAAATCTTCAGTTGAGACCTATACAATGTTACAGAAGGCTTATGGAGAGTCTGTTCTTCCCTACAGCACAGCTCGAAGGTGGTTTAAAGTTTTTAGAGGGGAGACAATCAATGTCAAAGGAAAGTGAATCTGATGCTCCAGTTACTGCTCTTACGGAAGAAAACATCAACACTGAAGCTGCCATTGTTAGAGAGGATCGACGAATTACCTTAAGATCACTTTCTGAAATACTAAACATTTCATAGGGTGCCACCCACACGTTGGTGACAGAAACATTACACATGCGACGTGTTTGTGCGCGATGGGTCTGCATGCAGTTAAAGTTGATGTTAGAGGGTGACCCGGAGTTTCTTTCAAACGTAATCACTGCTGATGAAACTTGGCTACATCATTTTGATCCTGAGAGCAAACAGCAAAGCTCAGTGTGGAAACCTCCTTCATCACCAACCCCCTAAAAAGCAAAAGTGGTTGCTTCTGCTGGGAAAGTTATGATCATCTCATTCTTTGATATTCATGGCATGGTTTATTAGCATGTTGTACCTGCACACACATCAGTAACTGGACAATACTACAGGGATATCCTGAAAACATTGCAAGTCCATATCAGGCGCAAAAGAGTACAGTTTTGTGAAGCAGGGTAGATGCTGCACCACGATAATGTACGGCCGCATATTGCCAATGTTGTTGCTGAATATCTTGCAAAAATCAACGTGAAGTGCATCCCTCACATTCCCTATAGTCCGAATTTAGCCCCTTGTGACTTTTTTCTATTCCCTAACTTGAAGAAACGCCTTCGTGGGAGGCATTATCCATCATCGGAAGCAGTGGTGAAGGCTGCGGAGGCGATTTTGAAGGATCTCTCAAAAAGTTGTTTCTAGCATGTCTTTGAAGACTGGCAGAAACGCTGGAACAAGTGCAGCGCATTCAAGGGAGACTATTTTGAGAAGTATCATCAAAATTATGAGGATGACTAAGGTACGTTGTCAAAAAAAAAAAAAAAAAAAAAAAATGTGATCATTCTGTATTGAGCAGCCCTCGTACATCGAACATTCAATAGAAAAACATTTAGATCAAGGGACATAAACAGTTCGCTACCAAAGGCCACAGAAAAATTATTAAAACAATTGAGGGTCGCATGTAAGAATTAGAGCTTCGTTACTGCTACACGTTCATTAATATATACCCTTGGGGGGGGGGGGGGGGAACAGACTTTCCAGCGTATATTTTCCTAAGTCCACATCGTGTTTACAATCGGTTTACACTGGTGTCAGGGAACGCGTCTCTTTAGCTTCGTGCTACTTAACCCCCTCATAATTGAGTCTCACTTACTAAACATGTACTGATGGCCGAGCGGTTATAGACAAGTATGTAGAAGGTTAGAACTATAAAGATTCGAAACCAAAACATCATTTTTATTTTAGAAATCCGAAATTTGTATTTCACACGTTGCAATATAACCTCAAATTGCATTGCTAAGGTTTACTTAGTTTTATGGCATTTATGCCCACACATAAAAACTGAAACAACAAACTCTGTTAAAATATAAAGATCTGTAACATAAAGCTTCACTTATCTTAATAAGAAAACGGTCATAATTTTCTTTTGATAAGGATCGCGATTTCGTGAAACCTTATTCACATTATCAGCTCAAATAACCTCGTTGTCAACGATACAATTGCTAGATGTCACTATGTTTTTGCCAGTACTACCAAAAACTCAAAATGAAAAACTTAAAAACAGAATCGTCTACCGGGATTTCAAAATTCATTATGCCATGTTTATTTTTTAAAATAATTAATTTTTGCCAAACCATTATATCTATTGGACCATTTAATTGTTTTAATAATTTAACTTCTGGATTTATTTCATGGTTAAATGACCAAAAATGATCTGCTACGGCCGATGTATCAGTTTGTTTATACTTAATGTTACGAAAATGTTCTTTCGTTCTGGTTTCCAAATTACGTTTTGTCTTTTCAATATAAACTTCATCACAATGGAAACAATTGAATTGATAAGTACTGGCTTTTTTATTATTAGGAATTTTATCTTTTTCAGAGAAATCTAGTAAATTTTTAATGCTATATCGTGACTGTGTGGGTTCGTAGAATTAAAAGTCCAGTTTGCAGAAATTCAAAAAGTTCTTTATTTCCGTAGAAATTCACTTTGTACACCTTTGGCTGCAAGATATATGAAATTAATGGAAATTAATTGTTCTTTCACACTGGCCGTGTGTAGGCTAAAGTATGGAAAGATAGAGTCAGACTGAAAATTTCAATGCCATAGCCGGTATTTGAACCACGTATCTTCTGGTTGCCGTCCAGCCGCTCTAACCCTTGAGCTACTATGGCCAACGTGCCGACATGAGATTAAATTCTCCAACCGGCTCGTGTTTTTTTTAATTTTTTTTTAATTGACATAATAGTGGTTAACTATATAGCCCGTTGTAAGTCGCCATTAAGGTAGTTGTCTCATATGTTTATGAGAACTCCTAAGGTGTATACCGGGAAGTTTGATTGACTTCTATAGTGTAAAGAACTAACTCGTAAATGTTTTAACAATCGGGAAATGGTGCTATGGTTCACTGTACAGCCGCATGATAATTTTGAAATGATTCACACATTTCTCTCAATATTTTCTCTAAGACATTGATCTGAGTTGATTTATTCATAGTTTGTTTTAGTGCTTGAAGAGAGTTTTAAGCAATACGGTTAAAACTAAATAGACTTAAAAGAAAGAATGTATGTGGACTTTTGCTAGGATTATAATTTTATAATATCCTCATATTAATGTTCGTGTATAATATTTTTCTGTAATTTTAAACCGGAGAACTGATTTTTAATACTGCCATTGTATGCAATCCGCTTGCTTACTTAAGCGAGTACAAATTAACAAAACATATTTAATTTCATGTTTGCTGTCTGAAGTTCTTAAGACTGGTAATAACTTCCTGAGAAACGACGAGGAAGATCCTCTGTTGATACCTACAAACGGCATTAAGCTGAGATACATATGTACATAGTTAAATAAGGCGGACGTGTCGTACGACGACGCCTACGGAAACAACGTTCAGCTCTGTTTGTGAACAAAAGACTATCAGTGCAGAGAGATAAAGAGAAAATAAAAACAAGAGACGATCTACAACGAAATATTACCCTTCATTATAATACTGCCCCCTGTGGAGATAGAGTCACTACGTCTTTCTTTTGTTTGAATTCAAACAGCTTCTGAAATGCTCTTTCATAAACGTGTTCGAAATTCAAATGCTAATTCGCCCTTTATTCTTACACCCCTCCTTCCCTCCCACGACACCCGGATCATAATGTCTCTTTTTGCCTCCCCTACTCGCGGCGCGGCATTTAGACAAATGGCGGCAGAGATTTCGTCTCTGGCGGACTTCGTGCTTTGAGCACATAAACAACCCCGAGGGCCGTAACATAGAGACAGTGGCGGTTACAGCGTTGGCAGTCTGAGTGGAATGGCTAATCGCCCAAGTGGCAAATGATCTTCTCTGCTGCAGGGCTTGGTAGCGGATTTCTACATGAGAAACTGCCAATGTCTAAAATATCCGATATGGTGTAAGCATATAACTGTCTCAGATCTATTTTAAATCAACGGTAACCCTGCAGAACCTTTGACGAGACCTTCTGAAGACCCTTTAAAGGCTACAGCGACATTTACTGGATTGGCAGGGGGCAGCTTCGATAAGATTGTAATGAAAAAAGTGATAAAGTATTTTTCATATTTTTTTTTTTTTTATTTTTCTCTTATTTTTCCCGGTAAACCACTAGGAATTCTCATAAACATATGAGACAACTACCTTAATGGCGGCTTACTATGCTGTAAGTACTTTAAGGCCCGGGCTTTATAGTAAACCACTAGGAGTTCTCATAAACACATGAGACAACTACCTTAATGGCGGCTTACTATGCTGTAAGTACTTTAAGGTCTGGGCTTTATAGTTAACCATTAGGAGTTCTCATAAACACATGAGACAACTACCTTAATGGCGGCTTACTATGCTGTAAGTACTTTAAGGCCCGGACTTTATAGTTAACCACTAGGAGTTCTCATAAACACATGAGACAACTACCTTAATGGCGACTTACTATGCTGTAAGTACTTTAAGGCCCGGGCTTTATAGTTAACCACTAGGAGTTCTCATAAACACATGAGACAACTACCTTAATGACGACTTACTATGCTGTAAGTACTTTAAGGCCCGGGCTTTATAGTTAACCACTAGGAGTTCTCATAAACACATGAGACAACTACCTTAATGACGACTTACTATGCTGTAAGTACTTTAAGGTCTGGGCTTTATAGTTAACCATTAGGAGTTCTCATAAACACATGAGACAACTACCTTAATGACGACTTACTATGCTGTAAGTACTTTAAGGCCCGGGCTTTGTAGTTAACCACTAGGAGTTCTCATAAACACATGAGACAACTACCTTAATAACGACTTACTATGCTGTAAGTACTTTAAGACCCGGGCTTGATAGTTAACCACTAGGAGTTCTAATAAACACATGAGACAACTACCTTAATAACGACTTACTATGCTGTAAGTACTTTAAGACCCGGGCTTTATAGTAAACCACTAGGAGTTCTCATAAACACATGAGACAACTACCTTAATGGCGACTTACTATGCTGTAAGTACTTTAAGACCCGGGCTTTATAGTTAACCACTAGGAGTTCTCATAAACACATGAGACAACTACCTTAATGACGACTTACTATGCTGTAAGTACTTTAAGGCCCGGGCTTTATAGTAAACCACTAGGAGTTCTCATAAACACATGAGACAACTACCTTAATGGCGACTTACTATGCTGTAAGTACTTTAAGACCCGGGCTTTATAGTAAACCACTAGGAGTTCTAATAAACACATGAGACAACTACCTTAATGACGACTTACTATGCTGTAAGT
This sequence comes from Mantis religiosa, assembly GCA_030765055.1. Classification (NCBI taxonomy): domain Eukaryota; kingdom Metazoa; phylum Arthropoda; class Insecta; order Mantodea; family Mantidae; genus Mantis; species Mantis religiosa. Next base: position 202,398,267 of record CM060952.1, on the reverse strand, counting down.
ACTTTAAGACCCGGGCTTTATAGTAAACCACTACGAGTTCTAATAAACACATGAGACAACTACCTTAATGGCGACTTACTATGCTGTAAGTACTTTAAGACCCGGGCTTTATAGTAAACCACTAGTAGTTCTAATAAACACATGAGACAACTACCTTAATGACGACTTACTATGCTGTAAGTACTTTAAGGTCTGGGCTTTATAGTAAACCACTAGGAGTTCTCATAAACACATGAGACAACTACTTTAATGGCGACTTACTATGCTGTAAGTACTTTAAGACCCGGGCTTTATAGTAAACCACTAGGAGTTCTCATAAACACATGAGACAACTACCTTAATGACGACTTACTATGCTGTAAGTACTTTAAGACCCGGGCTTTATAGTTAACCACTAGGAGTTCTCATAAACACATGAGACAACTACCTTAATGACGACTTACTATGCTGTAAGTATACGAGTCAGTTGTGGAATTTAATGTCATGTCGGCACGTTGGCCATAGTAGCTCAAATGGTTAGAGCGGCTGGACGGCAACCAGAAGATCCGTGGTTCAAATCCCGGCTATGGCATTGACTTTTTCATTCTGGCTCTAGCTTTTCAATAATAATAATAATAATAATAATAATAATAATAATAATAATAATAATAATAATAATAATAATAATAATAATAATAATAATAATAATAATAATAATAATAATGATAATAATAATAATAATAATAATAATAATAATAATAATAACAATAATAATAACAATAACAATAATAATAATAATAATAATAATAATAATAATAATAATAATAATAATAATAATAATAATAGTTCATTTCTAGAGGCAATTTTTAATTGGACACGTGTGATTTAGTCACCAAATAGAGTCATTGAGGAAAGATCTCCATTGGTCTAAAGAAATATCTGCCGACGTCCATAGACGTACAGTTTCAAAATAGTACCGCAGACATTGCCTTTGTTCCCGTTGTTTGTTATTTCTGCGTCCCCGGGTATATATTTCTTTTGGTCTTTTCCAAGCAATTAACTTCTTTGAATTCCTGATAACTTGCTTGTTAAAAGTATACCTCAAGAACCGTTAGTCCATTGTGCTTCAGGTCCTTAACCCTTTCGAAAACGGCGGTATAAGCCAGCACTATACAGACCAACAGAAAATATGTATTGAAAATGAGCTACAAATCGTTTATAAATAACAAAGAAAGGAACAGCAAGTGGAGGTCTTCATAATCGTGTTAGTGAATAAAAAGGAGCCGCATGGGTTCAGAGCTTTTAAACAATTATTTCCACGGTATAAGCAATTCACATTTTGAAAATAATGACAGCCTCGAATTTAAGAGTATGAATCTCGGATATACTTATTTAGAGTTTTTTTAAGCGAATAAGAACTGATGTTTGCTCGCGCTTACCCGTTATTTTATCCGAACTCATTTGTAATTTGAAGGAGTTGAAAGGGCACCAAGGTGTTCAGTTATCTCTAGGCATTCATATGTTTTCCCTACTGACATTTGAGTCAAATGTCAGCTCTAAATTGAGATCTAAACAGTTGGAACTGTTTACCATTCTAAACTGATACTAGGGCGCGGATTTTGTTGAAAAGTTATCTGAGTAGTCACAGACGATGCTTATTGGAAATTAAATGCATTCTGGAACAATTACGTTAGTTTAACGTGGTTTTTATAGGTCATCAAAATGCATTTCTTCCACATTTTTATAATAAAGTAAGTTTAACATTTAGATGCATTTTCCGCTCATTTTCTTTCTTTTTCACAAATTTATAGGGCATTTTTATCTGTAGCCCGCATTCGGTAGGCCCGGGTTCCATTCCCGTGGCGGACCTGACACAGATCCATGAGCTTTGGAGGGATTTTAAAATAATCTGTGATTACAAGTTCATTTATATATATTTTATGAAATGGTAACTTTGTAAGTGTGGTAAACACGTAATTATTTAACACAGGTCAGCGTCCTAACAGTGCTGGTGAATTTATAACGCATCAATTCCAGGAATCGCCGATCATGCAGTACGTGTGGATTGCATCCACAGAAAAACATAGTTCGAGTTGTCGTTTTAAAAAAAATTTCGTTACTGTGGAAACTAGTCTTTTTTTTCACATTCTGAAGAGCTCGCAAGTAAATGTATTTCAAAGAAGAAGGTCCTATTACCTATAGCTTTGCCCCCGGCACCAATTTTAACAGGCTGGGGTACAAGGTTAACTGCATGTATATACCACTGTGACAATTTTCAAATAATGAGAGAAATAGTGAATAGTTTTGATAGGGTAGATTCTAAGACAATTGAGAGCGCACAGGATCTGTTTTCTGATACCCAAATCCAAGGTAAATTAGCTTTCATTAAATCAAATTTTATATTTTTAACAGATACCATAACCCGCCTTGAACAAACTGGCATGACAAAGTCGATTGAGTTAATGAGGATTGCGAAAGAGAGGATGCAAAAATAATGTAAAAGTTGAGATTGGGGACAAAATTAGACAGAAACTAAGATTTGTGTTGTGGATACCAAACAGTTTGTCAGATTGCCGACATCTGTCACGAGAAAACTCCATAACTCATATTTTTGAGCAGGATTTAACAAGAAGTGACGTAGTGTTTTTCAAATATGCACCTATAACATCTGTGGAAGTTGAGAAGTTTCTCAAAATAGCAACAATTGCATTATTTACTGAGAAAGCTAATTTTAAAATGTGGTTATTCGAACCCTATATTCATTATTTCTCTGTGACGGTTATTATTATTATTATTATTATTATTATTATTATTATTATTATTATTATTATTATTATTATTATTATTATTATTATTATTATTATTATTATTATTATTATTATTATTATTATTATTATTATTATTATTATTATTATTATTATTATTATTATTATTATTATTATTATTATTATTATTATTATTATTATTATTATTATTATTATTATTATTATTATTATTATTATTATTATTATTATTATTATTATTATTATTATTATTATTATTATTATTATTATTATTATTATTATTATTATTATTATTATTATTATTATTATTATTATTATTATTATTATTATTATTATTATTATTATTATTATTATTATTATTATTATTATTATTATGAATGAAATCGTTCATTTTTGTTAGGTCATTTTTTTACATTTTATGTGCATTTTTGTATATTTTAAAGGCATTTTATAGCTCATTTTTAGAGAACTTTTGGGTCAACAACTTCCGGGCTCTACTGTTAACAAACAACTTATGAATGCAAAAAAGTAACTATTAAATCTCCATGGAGATTACCACAGTGGTAAACCACAAATAAATATTTATCATAGTGGTTTACCGGAAAAAAATACGAGTTGGAATTCAATATCATGCTGACATGTTGGCCATGATAGCTGTATGATTAAGAGCAACCGGAGGGAAACCGAGAGATCAATGCTTCAATTCCCCGCTATGGAAATGAGTTTTCAGTGCAAGCTATTGTATTATCTAAATTATTATTTTAATATGTTAATATATCCAACAATGTGAATGTATGAAACTATTTTACTGTAGGAAAAAAATATGCGTTGAAATCACTCGGAATAATCTAGACTTGTGCAGTTACCAAATGTCTCCAAATCATTTGCATTCTTAGCGTGATTTCGTTCCGCAAGTGGTTCCGGACTTGAATTGTTTTACGGTAACTACAACTAAGTTTTACACGTATCTAATAGTTTAGTCTTCATTACATATTACTCCTATAAGTAATTGTACTACAGCAGCTTCATCACATTGGCTATAAAACACTAAGTCCAAGGCCTTGGTTCTTTTTAGTCTTCATATTGTGTTTCAATTTTCATGTGCACGTAACCGTCTTTCGTGCTTAACCCCAGCAGTTTCAATGCCTTCATGACAAATTTGGAAAAGAATTTGGAAACACATATCGCATACATTGGCCTGGAAAAGTCTTTTGATAGAATAAATAGATCAAAACTGTGGCAAATATTAGAAAGTAAGGGTTACCCGCCACATATTATTAATGCAATAAAAGGCATATACACAAATACAACTATAAGAACTGATACTGGGGATAGGTTAACAGAACGAATTTCTACCAATACTGGACTAAGACAAGGATGTAGCTTATCACTTACTCTTTTTAGTATATATATGGATGATATTCTAAATGAATGGAAGATTTTAGTAGACCCAGGAATCAAAATAAAAGAACATATTTATATTGATACCCTGCTGTTTGCGGATGACCAAATATTGATTCATCGGAATGAAAATCAACTACAAAAGTCAATATATATTCTAAATAATATAGTACAGAAGTATAATTTTAAAATATCAGAAGAAAAAACAAAAATTATGGCTTTTAAAGGAAATTATAATGTAAGATCAAAAATTGTTTTAGGAAATAGGATTTTAGAGCAAATATCGAGTTTTAAATATTTAGGATGTGACATAAGTTTTAGAAACAATGCTGATATAGAATTAAAAGTAAATAAATTCCGAGCAATGTGTGGGACAATCCAAAGAACTTTTAAAAAGAAAGCGAGAAAGGATACAAAAATGAAAATGTATAAGGTAATGACTATTCCAACTTTACTATATGGAAGCGAAACCTGGGTGCCAACACAAAAGGATTTAAATAAAATACAGACTGCAGAAATGACATTTTTAAGAACTGTTAAAAGTTGTATAATATTGGACAAAATAAGAAATGAGGATATTAGAAAGGAATTAGAAATCGAACCAATCCATGACAAAATATCAGAACGAAGGCAACAATGGCATGAACATATATTAAGAATGGAGGATGGAAGATATACAAATGCAGTATTAAACTATGATTCAAAAGGAAGAAGAGACAGAACGCTGGAGAGATCTATGAAGCCGGAACGGGCGATATGCCCAAACCATGGAGTGAAGAAGAAGAAGAAGAAGACAAATTCCATATTCATGTCCCTGTGGATATTGTCATTGCGTACATACGAAGGTGCTTTTACTATAGTCCTTAGTACTTTATTCTGTAATTTCTGAATGGTTTCGACATTCGTTTTCTTGGTACAACCCCATAAGGGTATGCCGTACATCCATACAGATCTCAGCACTTGTTTATAAATCAACAGTTTGTTGTGTTGACTTAATTCTGAGTAATGTCCTAGTAGCCAATACAGTTTTATAAATCGTAGATCTAGTTGACCTCTTTTCCTTTTTACATGCGATTTCCAGTTAAACTTTTCGTCTAGTACCAGACCTAAATATTTTATCTCTTTTTCGTAGGCAACAGTTTGTCCATTTAGTTCAACGGTTACTTTTTCTGTTTTCCGGTTTGTGGCATTTATATGGGCTGACTTTGTTTCATTTAATGTTATTCGTCGCTTTTTTGTCCAAATAGTGACTTTGCTGATTGTTTTTGAAGTTTTTCTGTAGCCTCTTCAAAAGTGTCACCCATCCTGACGTGAATGTTAAACGTCATTTTGCTCTACATCAGGCACGTATTTAGAGGTCAGTTTCAGGTGGGGTCCAGAAGGTCCTTATTGAACAGTCACGTATTTAGAGGTCAGTTTCAGGTGGGGTCCAAAAGGTCCTTATTGAACAGGCACGTATTTAGAGGTCAGTTTCAGGTGGGGTCCAAAAGGTCCTTTTTGAACAGGCACGTATATAGAGGTCAGTTTCCGTCAAGTTTCCGGGAGGGGGGGGGGGTCCAAAAGGTCTATGTTGAATTATTTGCTTTTAATAAATAATTAATCAGGGATGTTATTATCATGTTTGCAAAAAATAAAAACACGTATAATGTATTATATTCACATGGCTTTCTCTACACAAGCTTCTACAAATTGTTCTTAGAAAAGTTTGTTTTTATCTTGTTTGTTTGGATAAAGTCTGTAGAAAGGCCTTCCACATTGCGCAGTTTTGTTCTTATACCTGAGATAAAGTGATATAAGCAGTCATCAGATATTTAAAAAGCGAACCACTGATTTATGCGTTTGAAGTATTAATTCTCCTTGAATGAAAAAGAGGAATATAAACTTAGAAGTTAAAAATTACATACCTTTAAGTACGAGTATCTGGGAACTCTAATCAACAAATTATAATGTATCGGAATTGGTTATTTTAACGAGTTCTACAGCTGCTGTGGAGGAACTTTTCCGTTTATCTCTTAAATAGCTTCATGTTTACCTGACAGTGAACAGAGATGTTAAGATGAGAATCTTGAATAAACTTTTTCGATTTAGTTTAAACCAAGTTTTATTTCAACTATTTATTAAAAGTTTGAAATAACAATTTATTTGGGGGGGGGGTATCCGGAACCCCTGGACACCCCCTTTAAATACGTCCCTGCTTATACATTACTCTAATTATGTTCTTCAGAGGTTTTAAATTGCCTTAACAGTTTTAATTGAACTGCAGTTTATAGCACCTTCCTTCTACCGCGCTAAACGCTGTACTGTTGTAGAAACCAATAGCCAGAACGCCAGGCGCCAGGCCATTGTGTTATTTTGCTACGAGGGAAGGTTATTAATCTATCCTTAGCCAAATATACAAACTTATGAATTATTTATTAATTTCAATATTAAATGTACCTACATTTGGACACTTGAAAACATTTTCAATTCTTCTTAATTCTTCAGTATATCTTGAGGTAGAGCCACAGCTTCTCGAATAGCAATGTCGCTAATTTTTATAAAACTTTAATATTCTATAACAAAAACAAAAATCGAAACATCCAGTTAACTACATAAACAAATAACCTAACAACCAAGACATGTGTTACTTCAATTAATTCATCAACAAAAGAGTGGTTAAGGAGGCTTTTCCCATATCATTTAGATGTAGCTTTTCATTTGTTTACATTTCACTTCATTGCTTTTTCTTAATGTCCAATAAAATATGGAAAAGCAATTTAGATTTGTTATTAATTTTTACGGGTTTTTCAGGCAATGCAAAAGGTAATTGGCTAGCTGTGAACTATACGTTACTTATCAGACCTCGACCCTGTGGACCTAATTTCCCAATATGCATTCTCGACCTGATTAGAATCCCTTACAGTTCTTAGTACGCAATATACCTATTATACAAATATTAAATTGCTTTTGTTAATTGATGGAAATTAATCATTTCTCCACACTAGCCGTATATAAGCTAAGGTTTTTGATAGAGTCAACATGAAAAATTCAATGCCATGGCCGGGATTTGAACCACGGATCTCCTGGTTTCCGTCCAGTCGCTCTTAACCTTTGAGCTACCATGGCCAACGTGTCTTCCTGACAGTGGACGGAAACCAGGAGATCCGTGGTTCAAATCCCGGCCATGGCATTGAATTTTTCATGTTGACTCTATCTATTAAATTGCTTCTTAGCACTCAATACAACATTTTGTATAATATTCTGAGTTTGTTGATGGAGGTCAACATTCCTAATGAATTAGAAACATCAGTCATTTGAGAACAAACTGATCGTACTTTCAGCGTATCCAATCTTTTGTAAAACCTCACTGCAGCCGGCGAATACCTTTTATATTTTCTGTAGTTGATAGAGCGACATTACACATCAATTATTTGCTAATAAATAGGTGTGCTTATTTCTATTTTAATACCTTTATTTCTCAGAAAGCTTTAGGTTCATTAATGCCATTAAAGATAATGATGAGTTAAATTGGCACAAGCTTGGCGTAATGACAGTGCATTGACAACATAATTTGAGGTAAATTACGCAATGGTATGTGTTACATACCTTAAACCTTTTTCTCCGTCGATAATTGAAGAGTTCTCTTTTCCAGTAGAAAGTTTAATTGGAGCTGGTTTCAAAACTTTTATCATAAACGTTTGCTTAATTTCATTTTCCAATTAAAAGCAAACATTTATGTTATTCTTTTTGTCAAATTCTGATGTTTATCTACGCTATTGGTAAAATGTTTTCAGTCATACCTTTTTTATTTGCTGTGTCTAAATTTCTTGTGAGTTTTGAAACTTCAAAGGCAGTTTGTCACCGCTTTTTAAATATTTAACTAATCCTGAAGTATTCACATAGAATTTGTAATGAAATTACTCAGTCATACTTGTGTCGAAGTCTAAAGAAAATAAACCTTTCGTAGCACTATCAATCGTAAGAGATGGAAAAATGAACGATAATGATAGAGAAAGCAATGAAAATTCAATACAACGGATTTTTGTCATCGTAAGGGAATTGGAGAACGGTATTGGAAATATGTGAGAGACTGATCGTAATGATTGACTGATAAACGAATCTTAACGTTTAGTAAAAAGCTCCTTACATTGACGAGTGTCATAACCTAACTAAAATGTTGTTTAAAATGGCGGTGTTTTCAATATAAAACTGCAATTAAAATTCTTGGTTTAAGTATTTAGGTTTAAGTTTTGAATACGAGTACTCATTTATTTCTCCAACTCTTAAAAGTGCACAGAACTTTGAAAATATCAGATGGATTCCTTTTCTACAACAAATAATACATCAACAATGGTAAATAGTTATTTGTGATACGGGAAGATTTTATTTTGTGAGTAGCATCATGCTGCTTTTTGTACTTTTTTGTGACGGCACATCTTAGTGACGGCATCATGCACAATCCTATTTATACACATATTATAGATTATATGTTATTGTTTTACCTTTCTTATGGTCGTGGTATAATTCAGGTCGCGATCTTCATTTGTCTTGTGTAGCATCAGTGTTGACAACATGACTTTTAGAAAACCACGACATTCTAAATGAAAGGCGGTGGAAATAAAACAATAAAAATAACCTAACAAAAGTTTAATTAATGGATTACAACTTCAATATAGCCCACATTCACATTAAAATGACCCAACACTTTATTAAAGTATTATTCAGCTTAATTTCATGGCCTTCTAGAACGAGGCGATTTTCACAAGAAACTAGAGTTGGTATAAGGGACGTGCTAAAGGCTTTTGAACACTGAGCGAAACAGTTGTCTACTTTTAACACAATCCTGAACTACTCAAGGTCTTGCCCTATGGAAAGACCCACGGAGGACGCCGAGCGCCCTTTGGGACAGCTCGGATAACTCCCTGGTAGCAAGAGGCCCGAAGTTCCTACGGGTTCAGGACTAATGGGGTGGAACCTCTGGGCTAAAAAGTCCTGAACTACTAAAAGGCCCACTTCTACTATAACCTGTCTAAAAATATACTGTCGCCTAGGCATTGTTGTGCCGCAAGCCGCAGCTGGCGCGTGGGCGCAGAGCTAGACGCCTGCCGAGAAAGAGAGAGAGACAGTTTCGTCTTTCTCGCTGCATCGCGATTGTTAGCAAACGATCCACAGAATTCTGGAATTCTCTGCCGAGAAAGAGAGAGAGAGACATAGTTTCGTCTTTCTCGCTGCATCGCGATTGTTATCGAACGATCCACAGAATTCTGGAACAATGACTGGAGGTATAGAAACCCGCAGTGTCAGTTGCTAGTGAATTTTTAATTGAGTGAGCAGCTGTGTAGTAATTATGAGTGTATGAACATTTGAAGTGATTCCTTTTGTTTGATAACGTGTTGTAAAGCAACGAGATGACTTTAAAGACTGCGTTTGTGCATGTTACGTCATTTTGCTGCTGTAAGGGTGTACAAAACGTCTGTTTACTGCAGTAAAGAATATTTCAAATGTCTGCAAACAAGACGAACCCACAAAGTCACAGTATTTATGAACGTTTTAGGAAATAATGTTCAGCATAAGGGATTTATAAGGCCTTATTTGTCCAATTTTCAGTCAATTTTCAATAAGTTCTTTGTTTCTTGCATATAAAATATTAATTTCATATGTGCAGGAATTTGCTTAAAATTACGTAAGAACATTTCTATGTAAGCTACTTGAGTTATTGTATCCATGTCATCTTAATATGTCAGTGGATGCCGCTCATCTCATTTTCTGACCTCTAAGATATGTTGATTAGCTTCAATTGTTATTTTTTCTATAAAATGACTTAATTTTTCATCAAGTTTTAACCAGCTTGGAATATGGTGGCAACTTTCTGCAAACTCTTATATAAAATTTAGCCACAAGTGCAGTTTCTGCAGTTTCTTTGGACAAATGAACAAGTAATGAAACCGGTTACAAACAGGTTTAGGCATAGATCTCGTATTCAGATATTTTTTTATAAATAAAAGATAAAATACACATTTACCTGTTGATTAGTGATTGATAGGGAAAAATCGAAGCAGCTATACCTATTCATTTTTCTGTTGATAAAATGTTTGGTCTTGGCTTATGTTGAGGAAAATCATAAATTGTTCAAGGAATGTCCAGTATGTTCGAAGGTAGAAAACCGTAAAAGTATAAAATATTTTGTAAATCATCCCAGTTTTTGTATAAATATTTGTGCCCCTTTATTGCTCATAGCTATGCTGGAACACCCACACAAGTGTCAGTTTCGAAACGGCGACCTGTTGAGCAGTAATTGTTGCCAATATCATTACAGCACCCCTTGGCAATACGTGAGATTAATTCCCGCATCATAACCTCAAATTATCCAGCCGACACTCATTCGCAACGTGAATTTTACGTAACATGCCTAGATGGATGTGTAGGGATAGAGTTTCAAAAGCGGAGGTTGGTAATTTTTCCTGACATATGCTCTCCATTAAGAAAATTGTTACTGCGCAACTCGGATTGCTTTGAATAGATCATTACCGCTATGATTTCTTAATGAGCAAACGCCCGCCTGCCTCTGATAGATTAATGCATGACGCATGACTACAAATTATGCTCATTTGTTTACAAAGGTCATCTGTCATGTTATCAGTGGCGAGCTACATCGTAAGCAACTAACAATAATTAACTGGTTTGTTTTAAGTAAAGTGTTAATGTATTATACGGGATAATACACCAAGTAATAAGCTAGAAAAACAAAATATAATTATTTTTGAGGAGAATATTATGAATAAATTAAGATTATTCAAAATTGTTATAATTATTTTGTTTGATCTAAAACAGATACTCGTTATAGATGGCGCCGGGGTAACGTGTATGGGAGGTCCTCAGTTCATTCCCCCTCGACCAACCAATCACACCTGGCGAATGTAAGGGTTGATTCTCCCCTTTTCTTGCCTTGCCTTTCTTAATTCACTCCCTTGCTTGCCTGCTTCGGTAGCGTAGCTGGTAGCGTGTCTACCTAACGTTCAAGAGGTCCCGAGTTCGGATCTCGCTCAGGGTGTTACCTGGATAAAGTTCCTTTCCGGAGTTTTCCCTTATTCTGAAAGACGAATGAAGGGTAACTGAGCTCTATGTATTCTGTACTCATTTGACATCATTTCATTCATCGTCCGATATGACTTAACGTTGGAAGATTTTCGCTTATCCTGAAAGATGAATGTCTGGTAACTCTAAGCTCTATGTACCCTGTTCTCATTTGAACATCATTTCATTCATCGTTCGATATGACTTAACGTTGGTGGTTTTGTCTTATCGCGAGAGATAAATGTCTGGTAACTCTAAGCTCTGTATACCCTGTACTTATTTGAACATCGTTCCATTCATCGTCCGATATGTCTTAACGTTGGAGGTTTTCCCTTATCCTGAAAGATGAATGTCTGGTAACTCTAAGCTCTATGTACCCTGTACTCATTTGAACATCATTTCATTCATCGTCCGATATGACTTAACGTTGGAGGTTTTCCCTTATCCTGAAAGATGAATGTCTGGTAACTCTAAGCTCTATGTACCCTGTACTCATTTGAACATCATTTCATTCATCGTCCGATATGACTTAACGTTGGAGGTTTTCCCTTATCCTGAAAGATGAATGCTGGTAACTCTAAGCTCTATGTACCCTGTACTCATTTGAACATCATTTCATTCATCGTCCGATATGACTTAACGTTGGAGGTTTTCCCTTATCCTGAAAGATGAATGCTGGTAACTCTAAGCTCTATGTACCCTGTAGTCATTTGAACATCATTTCATTCATCGTCCGATATGACTTAACGTTGTAGGTTTTCCCTTATCCTAAAAGATGAATGCTGGTAACACTAAGCTCTATGTACCCTGTACTCATTTGAACATCATTTCATTCATCGTCCGATATGACTTAACGTTGGAGGTTTTCCCTTATCCTGAAAGATGAATGTCTGGTAACTCTAAGCTCTATGTACCCTGTACTCATTTGAACATCATTTCATTCATCGTCCGATATGACTTAACGTTGGAGGTTTTCCCTTATCCTGAAAGATGAATGCTGGTAACTCTAAGCTCTATGTACCCTGTACTCATTTGAACATCATTTCATTCATCGTCCGATATGACTTAACGTTGGAGGTTTTCCCTTATCCTGAAAGATGAATGCTGGTAACTCTAAGCTCTATGTACCCTGTAGTCATTTGAACATCATTTCATTCATCGTCCGATATGACTTAACGTTGTAGGTTTTCCCTTATCCTAAAAGATGAATGCTGGTAACACTAAGCTCTATGTACCCTGTACTCATTTGAACATCATTTCATTCATTGTCCGATATGACTTAACCTTGTAGGTTTTCTCTTATCCTTAAAGATGAATGTCAGGTAACACTGTACTCATTTGTACATCGTTCCATTCATCGTCGGATATGATTTAACTTTGGAGGAGGTAACTTAAAAAAATCACTCTCTTGTGATCTTCCATGTTTACTTGTCACCCCAGTAATTCCGACAGATGCTTACGCTCAGTTGAAATTCTCCTCAGGCACCCCTTGAAGTTGCTGCCTACGCCTACGCTGGCTTTTGCTAAGTTCCGGTGATGCGCAGGATAGAAATATTAGGTATAGCTGTGCATCTCTGCGGCTTCACTGGCTCCACCCTCTTCCGAGATGTCGTTTCCCTTCGCCTCATTCCTTCCCCTTGGGGGTGGTAGTCCCCATTAGATCCCTCAAACCGTTGCTTTAATCCAATCAAAGGCAATTTCAACATCAACGATTAAAACGAGTCTGACATCCCCTTTCCTAAATAAAACACACACGCACACACACTGATCAAACTTACATGTTACTGCGTCATTGTTGCTGTACAATGAATGTTACACACGTGTTGGTATGTCCTGTTTTGGTCTTTTCGACTGGCTAATTCTTAAATTGAGTACAAAGGAACGTGGGATAGAATGACGTAATAATAGCAATAATAATAAATACTTTTGAAGGAAAGTCATTTAAAGCTTGCAGTTGCCCAACGCATAGCAGTCCGAAATTGTTACCAACCTGACGGAAAATGGTCGTGACGTAAGTACCTAATGATAGTAATCTGTTATTTAATACGCAGTCGGGACTCGGACCGTTTCTGACAGTAATCCGATTTGGAGTCACGTATTTACAATGACTCCATCTCTTGAGAGGAGTGAAGAGTAATAGGTAGGCCTTATTGTACAATGCATCTTATTCAACAAATGCGCAGCCTTCTAAAAAAGGACACTGCAAATCCTTGGTGCCTTTCTATTTTCAGTTTTTTCGCCCTTCTTTTTAAATGAGAAACTGTCAGGATGATTATGTCAGATCTTAAGATGTTATTTCACTTCCTTCTTGTTGTGTATGTTTACACCTAATCCATTGCTTAAAGCGCCCTTTCTGTTTCCCCTTTCTAAGGTAGAGGAAGTATAATATTTAATTTAAAATGTCGTATCATGATTTCGTCATGCATATTTATTTAGGGACCTCTTCTGGAAATGAAAATCTTCTGTTTGCTAAATGTTATTCGCCTAATTTTTCAGATTAATTTAATGTTGGTCTTGAATTGAGTTTCTTATTCTTTCTTTGTTTCTTTCTTTGCTTCTTTCTTTCTTTCCTTCCTTTCTTCCTTTTTGGTTCTTTCCCTCTTTCTTTCATTCCATTCTTTTTTCCTTTCCGTCTTTCCTTCCTTCCTCTTTTCGTTCTTTCCTTCTCTCTTTCCTTCTTCCCTTCTTTCTTTGTTTCTTCCTTCCTTCCTTCTTTCTTCCCTTCCTTCATTTTTTCCTTCTTTCCTTTCTTTTTCCCTTCTTTCTTTTCCTTTTGCATTCTTTCCTTTTTTCCTTCTTTCCTTTCTTTTTTCCTTCTTTCCTTTCTTTTTTCCTCCTTTCCTTTCTTTTTTCCTTCTTTCCTTTCTTTTTTCCTCCTTTCCTTTCTTTTTCACTCCGTTCCTTTCTTTTTCACTCCTTTCCTTTCTTTTTCACTTCTTTCCTTTCTTTTTCACTTCTTTCCTTTCTTTTTCACTTCTTTTCTTTCTTTTTCACTTCTTTCCTTTCTTTTTCACTTCCATTTCTTTTTCACTTCTTTCCTTTCTTTTCCCCTTCTTTCCTTTCTTTTTTCATTCTTTCCTTTTTTCCTTATTTTTTCTTTCTTCCTTCTTTGCTTTCTTTTTTCCTTTTCTTTCTTTTTTTCTTCTTTGCTTTCTTCCTTAATTTTTCTTTCTTCCTTCTTTGCTTTCTTTTTTCTTTCTTTGCTTTCTTTTTTACTTCTTTGCTTTCTTTTTTCGTTCTTTGCTTTCTTTTTTCCTTCTTTCCTTTCTTTTTTCCTTCTTTCCTTTCTTTTTTCCTTGTTTCCTTTCTTTTTCCCTTGTTTACTTTTTTCCCTTGTTTCCTTTCTTCTTTCCTTATTTTCTTTCTTCTTTCCTTATTTCCTTTCTTCTTTCCTTATTTCCATTCTTTTTCCTTCTTTCCTTCTTACCTTCCTTCCTTTTTGGTTCTTTCCTTCCTTCCTTTTTTTCTTTCCTTCCTTCTTTCTTTCCTTCTTTTCATTTTCTTTCCTTTCCTTCCTTCTTTTTTCTTTTCCTTCCTGACCTTTTTTCTTTCTTTCATTCCTTCCTTCCTTCCTTCCTTCCTCTCTTCTTGGTTTCTTGATTTCCTCGTTGCTTTAGTTTTTGCTTTTTTGCTTTCTTTCTTTGTTTCTTTCATTTTTGCTTTCTTTCTTTGTTTCTACCTTTCTTTCTCCTTTCTTCCTTTCTTTCATACATTTTCTTCCTTTATTTCCTCCTTCCTTGTTTTTCTTTCTTTGTTTCTACCTTTCTTTTTTCTTACTTTATTTCTTACTTTCACTTTTCCTTCTTTCTTATATAGATCCAGCATTGTTTCCATTCCTAATTTAACATTTTTTGTTGTTGTTAATAATAGCAATAATAAGATGTCTTCACTACACAGAAGGACGTCTGTCTTGTTTATTGTATTTTGTACTTCATGTTAAACTGGACAATAATTTTATGGCACTTCAACAAGTATTGCCGATTTACGTACGCTCTAATCAAAATTTATTTGCCTTGTTCTCTACTCATATTGTGATATTCTTTTGTAATCTTTGCTGTAACCTTAGTAATTTAGCATTAATAGTATAAAACGCAGTTGCCTTTGCTGTCATTTTCGCCAAATGCACTTACCTACCTACACAAAATATTTACGACCACGTGTAAATAGCTGCCACTTTTGAATGCATCTGTACTCAGATATCATACGCTTACTGAGTCTATTTTGTTTGTAGGCAGATTTATTGTTTACATAGCTTCAGCATTAACATACTGATGATAGTTCCGGATAACATGTAAATGGGGAAGGTAATTGAAAATTTTATACGAAATGCTGTAATTAATGGTGGCATGCAACAACAAAAATTAATTACACGCATGAAACATGACGGGTGTTTTATTTATTGTTGGCAATTAATAATAAATGCACCGAGACATAACTTGCTCCAACAATGCGCTCGGTCGGTAATGGCGCGTGGAAACTTGCCGCCTGGGAACAAAATGATATCTACCTAATTCAAAGGCTTCGAGAGGGCAAACGTTTCGCTTGGAATTAAGTTGTACTCCCCTCCAAATACTACAGTTTTTTACATTTATCTTTCTGTCCTCTGAGTAACAAAGGAGTAAATACTGCAACAGCGCTTGTCTTATCTATAAATATATACGTATGCTTTATAAAGTCCATGGATTTTATCGAACTAAGCAAGAGTTTTATTTCTTTATTGTCTCTTTGTTTGAGTTTTACTTTCTTTATAGGTTAGGTTATATGAATAAATGCATTAACTTTTGTTCTAATAAATCGGGATTGGGTTAGACATACGATAAGGAAAAACGGAGTTAGAAAAAGACATCCAATCAATTTACTCCAAGTTCGATCACAGGATGTCTTGAATTTGGGGAAGACACAAGACTTGTGGAGCTTGAATTGTATATAACCTAAATAAAGTAATAAATACACAATATATACAAAACATTCCTTTTTTACGTACAGTGCGATCCATATAAATCTGAACCATTTCAATAGGCCAATAACAGGACACACGTGCGTCTTTGGGAGAACATAGTACACAATCGAGAGATTATATTACACTATTTACATCTCAGAGAAAATGTTGAAGTGTCCTCCACCAGCATCTATACATGTTTGCATTCGTCTCACCATATTCTCCGAAGTTTTACGGAGAGTACCCTCGCCAATGTTACTTATTTCAGTTCGAATGTATTCCTTGAGAACATCAGCTGTCCGTGGTCTATTCTTGTACACTCTATTTTACAGATACCCCCACAAGAACAGATGCGGTGAGGTTAGGTCAGGGTATTTGGGGGCCACAGACCTTTTGAGATTATTCGATTACACTGGGCAACAATGAAAATGTTTCGGGCTTAAAATAGTGAATATACATGTATTTCCGTCTGCTGAAGTCAAAAACTGAAATAAAAATGATAGATTAGCTCTTCTTTTGAAGATAAAGTGCCATTTCATTTTTTAGAGTGAAGATTTTAAATTTGGGGAACTTTTTTGGCGGATTTGGCACACCTGTCAAATAACAAAACACAATCAGAGAGAAATTTTGGAAATTAAGTGATGCAAAAGTTAAGGAAGGCATTTTTGTCGGACCACAAATAAGAGAACTTGTAAAGGATCCTGCATTTGACCAAATTTTGTAGAGTAAAGAAAAGGAAGCTTGTGAAGCCTTCAAGGGTGTTGTTCATGAATTTTTAGGCAACAAAAGAGATGACAACTACAAGCATTTGGTGACAGTTCTCCTGCAAAAATACCGTAACCTTGGATACAACATGTCCCTTAAGATCCATTTTCTCCACTCCCATCTAGACTTTTTCCCTCCTAGTTGTGGAGCTGTTAGTGATGAACATGGGGAGAGATTCCATCAGGATATTTCTGTTATGGAACAAAGATATCAGGGTCGTTGGAATGAAGTAATGCTTGTGGATTACTGTTGGTCTTTGTATAGGGATTCTGCGGAACTCCATCACAAGAGGCAAGCTAAAAGACGACGAAGTCAATAGGCCACCACATGATTCTCTTCAGACACGACTATCTGCGAAGTATTTCTTCAGCAATTTAGAACTCTTAGCATGTAATTACCAGTTTAAAAATCAAATGAAGTTTCATTGTTGTTAGCATGTATGTAATTAAAATGTATCCTTTTCTCTCAATCCGTTAATATGTAATACTTCCACCTTGTGTAAATCATAGAAACTAGAGCTAATAAAATTATTAATTGTCTTATATGTTTTTCTCAACCCGAAATTAGTAGGAATTGCCTCATGAAGTGCTCGAAACATTTAAAAATTATTTTTGTTGTCCAGTGTAATAGGAAACACTTACAACTTTGGGAGAATATAATACACAACTGGGAGATTGTATTGCACTATTTACATCTCGGAGAAAATGTTGGAAATGTCTTCCACCAGCATCTATACACCTTTGCACTCGTCTCAGCATATTCTCTGAAGGTTTACGGAGAGTATCCTAGCCAATGTTACCTATTTCGTTTTGAATGGATTCCTTGAGAACATAAATTGTCCGTGGCCCATTCTTGTACACTATTTTACAGATACGCCCACAAGAAAAGATCCAGTGAGGTTAGGTTAGGGGATCTGAGCGGCCACAGAGCTTTTGCGATTATTCGATTATCAAAGAAACTGGTTAAAAGTTTCATGGTGTCATTAGATGTATGGCACATTGCTCCATCTTGCTGGAGATAACCTTCTCTCAATTCGATATCATCTCGTAAAACTTCAGAGAATATGGTGAGACGAGTACAAACATGTATAGATGCTGGTGGAGGACGCTTCCAACATTTTCTCTGAGATTTAAATAGTGTAATGCAATCTCCCAAAGTTGCACGTGTGTCCTGTTAATTAATTCAAAAGTTATGTTCTATTAAAGTGGTTCAGGTTTATATTGATCGCGCTATAGTTCATAATACAGGTTGAAATTAAATATTAGAACAAATTCGATGCAATTTCCTTTGTAAAAGGAATATATAAACCATTTCGCTACCACAAATGGGATGTGTTAAGGCGGACTGCTGCATAGTCACTGTTAAACTCACAAAGAAGACGAAACAATATCCAAAGCAATCATTTGCCAGTTCCGCATCGCCCATGTAATTAACCTTTCACCACTAACCCGACCTTAATTACCTACGGGATATAATCAGCTGTAATCAAGGTTACGTATTGTGTAAGCTAATTAGGTTTTCTTACCCAGCAACCATGCGTTCATCTAACGAGAACATTTTTAGTACATGCTCTTCGTTTTGAGGAAATAAAATCTATTTATTTTAGCAATCCCTAATGTGCCTACTACCTCTTTGGGGTACGCTGAATCAATCATTTCCCTGTTTCGTTCTTTTCTTAGTTCCCAGTATTTCTTCATTGTATCTGAACTTTTTTTCCTTTCTTCTGCCGAGATAATGGATTTGGATTTTATAGTATATTTATCTTTGAACCTTTCATTTTCGTTTTTAGTTATTACTTTCGCTGTCACGTCAAGTAATGTATTTTCTGTGATTTTTAATTCTGCTGAGTCATTTTCAGTTTATTTAAACCATTTAGATTTTGAAAGGGTAGAGACAGACTGAAAAATTCAATGCCATAGCCGGGATTTGAACCACGGATCTTCTGGTTTCCGTCCAGCCGCTCTAACCATTTGAGCTACTATGACCAACGTGCCAACATGACATTAAATTATCCAATTGACTCGTGTTTGCCCAGGTAAACCACTAGGAGTTCTCTTAAACACATGAGACAACTACCTTAATGACGACTTACTATGCAGTAAGTACTTTAAGGCCCGGGCTTTATAGTAAACCACTAGGAGTTCTCATACACACATGAGACAACTACCTTAATGGCGACTTACTATGCTGTAAGTACTTTAAGACCCGGGCTTTATAGTAAACCACTAGGAGTTCTCATAAACACATGAGACAACTACCTTAATGACGACTTACTATGCTGTAAGTACTTTAAGACCCGGGCTTTATAGTAAACCACTAGGAGTTCTCATACACACATGAGACAACTACCTTAATGACGACTTACTATGTTGTAAGTACTTTAAGACCCGGGCTTTATAGTAAACCACTAGGAGTTCTCATAAACACATGAGACAACTACCTTAATGGCGACTTACTATGCTGTAAATACTTTAAGACCCGGGCTTTATAGTAAAACACTAGGAGTTCTCATAAACACATGAGACAACTACCTTAATGACGACTTACTATGCTGTAAGTACTTTAAGACCCGGGCTTTATAGTAAACCACTAGGAGTTCTCATAAACACATGAGACAACTACCTTAATGGCGACTTACTATGCTGTAAATACTTTAAGACCCGGGCTTTATAGTAAACCACTAGGAGTTCTCATAAACACATGAGACAACTACCTTAATGACGACTTACTATGCTGTAAGTACTTTAAGATCCGGGCTTTATAGTAAACCACTAGGAGTTCTCATACACACATGAGACAACTACCTTAATGACGACTTACTATGCTGTAAGTACTTTAAGGCCCGGGCTTTATAGTAAACCACTAGGAGTTCTCATAAACACATGAGACAACTACCTTAATGGCGACTTACTATGCTGTAAGTACTTTAAGGCCCGGGCTTTATAGTAAACCACTAGGAGTTCTCATAAACACATGAGACAACTACCTTAATGATGACTTACTATGCTGTAAGTACTTTAAGGCCCGGGCTTTATAGTAAACCACTAGGAGTTCTCATAAACACATGAGACAACTACCTTAATGGCGACTTACTATGCTGTAAGTACTTTAAGGCCCGGGCTTTATAGTTAACCACTAGGAGTTCTCATAAACACATGAGACAACTATCTTAATGACGACTTACTATGCTGTAAGTACTTTAAGACCCGGGCTTTATAGTAAACCACTAGGAGTTCTCATACACATTAGACAACTATCTTAATGACGACTTACTATGCTGTAAGTATTTTAAGGCCCGCGCTTTATAGTAAACCACCAGGACTTCTCATAAACACATGAGACAACTATCTTAATGACGACTTACTATGCTGTAAGTACTTTAAGGCCCGGGCTTTATAGTAAACCACCAGGACTTCTCATAAACACATGAGACAACTACCTTAATGTCGACTTACTATGCTGTAAGTACTTTACGTTCCACCGCATAGAGGGTTGAGTGTTTCTGATACGTACAGTACTTCAGGTTTAATCACTTTTTTATAATATTTAATTTTGGATCTCCATGACAGTGATTTCTTGTTATAAGTATCTTTTGTTAGTTGGAAAGCTAGTTCAAGTTTATTTTATCTGGATTCCATTGTTTTATTTGTCTTAGTATTCCAGCTAATCCATTGTCCAAGATATTTGAACTCTTACTATTTCATTCACTTGCGAGTTGAGGCCCCGGACTTGGGACCGGCATACTGGAGCTAATATGCCTACTATTGATTGAAATACAAAACAAAGATAAGAGGAAGATGGAGAGGGAAAAGAAAGTGATTGTCCTAGCAGCGTAAAAGAAAGTATAAAATATGCATTTGTTTTACTGAATCTCTGTTACAGATTTTAAAAAAAGGAATAAATAAAAACAAAACCTTCTTATTGACATCTCCAAATGTTACCGACATAAAAAAAAAAAAACAAAAAAAAAACAGTACACTGTTCATGTGCGTTCTGTTACTTCGTCTATACTGCTTCCAGCGGGAGAATAAAATAGATGTAAACAAAACCACGTGACCGTTGATCGTATCGCGCTTTCTTCACAATTTCCATGATGATTCCGCCGTGTTAATAGTCCCTTGAAAAAGTACTGCTACTGAGGTGTGGAGTCTTGAGTTCGTTTTGTTAAAGCGCACAAGTGCGTACTAAGCATATTTCAACTATGAAAACATATACCAATAGATAGTTAAGTTAGTTTGTAATTAAAGTAAATCATGTTGCGCGCACGTATTGAAGCTGACAGGCGTATCCAGTTGTGAATCATAGCGGAACTGGCGAGTACTGTTAAACATGCGCGCGGAAAGCCTTTACGAAGTGTTGAAAAGATAATAATATTGAATGTATTTAACAAGTTCTGTGAAAAATTTCCAGAACTAGCTATAGGTGAAGTGGTGAAGTTAACATTTGAGTTTACCGGTGTGTCGGTTTCCAGCATGTGGAAAGCAAAAAGCCACATTCGGTGAAGTTTCAACTCCCGGCACGTGCTATGTGGATTTCCAAAGCCAGTCGTGTCCGTACGCTACATTTCGGAGAAGCTCGTATGAGTGTGGCGATGTAAGGTTCCGAAGACTTGGCGTGTTGAATCCTGCATTCCTACCCCTCGTCCCTCACTGCCCCTTACCATAGAGAAGGCTGCAACATAAGCTTCCGAAGCTCTGCTTCCCTCTCTGTTCAGTGATAGGGAAAGAGAGATATACCACCCTACGCACTAATTCTTTATGGAGGAAACTGACTTATATTGCAATTATTATTAATATTGCTTATTAATTTCTAGTTTACTTTAGACATGGGCTTCAGTGACAGCTTTGATAGAGCATAATATACGCCACTGCCTAGTTATTTATTTTTAGAGAAATTAGTTTAATCCTTTGACACCTTAAATAAGATGCTCATTGAAGCAGAACACTTCACACCGGATGGAAGGGTATACATGACATGTTTTAAGCCACTCGATGAATACAACGAAACCTTAATGAACACTTGTTCTAGGGAGAGGGGAAGAGACGTTTACCAATAGCCAGTTTACCTTTCAGTGTTGCGGAAAATCACGCTTGGCGATTACAATCAGCTCCGCAGCAGAGAGCAAAATGCTCGCTTTGTTCCCAAACTACTGTCAATCCATTACTGCATTAGGGAACGGTATTGTCATAAATAGCGGTTCATTAATTTAAAAGGAAAATAAGTGTTTTGAAGTAAATAGAACATTACAGCAATTATACACAAAAAAGAGGGGTAAAGTTTTGATTGAAATCACTTAAAATGTTTATTCAAACAAAGAATTTAACCTGCACTGTAGTAATGCAGTGTACTGTTTCGTAGTTGTGTGACAAGTGTGAGGTTAGGTTTTTAGGCTGCTGTTGTGGGGCTTTAGCTCTCTCGTAAATTAGGAATTGTATCATCACAATACTAAATTATTGTGAAAAGGAGTGCTAAGAGAAGAAAATGAAGACCACAAAAAGTGTAGAGTAGTTAATAAATACGTAAAATGTGAAGTTAGCTACAATGACGCAACAAATACTATACAAATATAATAATTTGTAACCTAAAACTTTAGTTATCCTAAAAGAAAATGATGAAAATGTTTTTATTAACTGACGAGGATCCCGATTTCGTGAATATTCATTCACATCATCAGCTCTGACAACCTCGATACAATCACTATGATTTTGGCAGTAGTTCCAACATCTGAAAATGAAATAATTGATAAAAATAATCATTTCTTCCACACTAACCGTGTGTAGGCTAAGGTTTGAATGAGTAGAACCAGACTGAAAAATTCAATGTCATAGCCGGGATTTGAACCACGGATCTCCCGCTCTCCGTACACTTGGTCTAACCCATTGAGCTACTATGGCCAACGTGCCAAGATGACATAAAATTCTCCAAGTGAGAATTTCGTCGTCTTTTAGCTTGCCTCTTGTGATGGAGTTCCGCAGAATCCCTATACAAAAACCAACAGTAATCCGCAAGCATTACTTCATTCCAACGACCCTGATATCTTTGTTCCATAACAGAAATGTCCTGATGGAATCTCTCCCCATGTTCATCACTAACAGCTCCACAACTAGGAGGGAAAAAGTCTAGGTGGGAGTGGAGAAAATGGATCTTAAGGAACATGTTGTATCCAAGGTTACGGTATTTTTGCAGGAACACTGTCACCAAATGCTTGTAGTTGTCACATACGGTATTTTGACAGGGGTGCCAATTCCCCCCAGAAAATCCCCCAAACTTAAAATCTTCACTCTAAAAAATGAAATGTCACTTTATCTTCAAAACAAGAGCTAATCTATCATTGTTATCACGATTTTAAGCCCGAAACATTTTCATTATTGCCCAGTGTAATCGAATAATCTCAAAAGGTCTGTGTCCCCCCAGATCCTCTGACCTAATCCCACCGGATTTTTTTTTGTGGGGGTATCTAAAAATAGACTGTAGAAGAATAGGCCACGGACAGTTGATGTTCTCAAGGAATCCATTCGAACCGAAATAAGTAACATTGGCGAGGATACGCTCCGTAAAACTTCAGAGAATATGGTGAGACGAGTACAAACATGTATAGATGCTGGTGCAACATTTTCTCTGAGATGTAAATAGTGTAATATAATCTCCCAATTGTTTATTATATTCTCCCAAAGTTGCCCGTGTGTCCTGTCATTTGTTCGAAAGTTATGGCCTGTTGAAATGGTTCAGATTTATATGGATCGCACTGTAATTGTCAAATTCGCTATAAAACGAACAACATAAAATGGAAAGAGTGGCTATGGTTTGTATACATTAAAAAGTAAATGTCAGAAGCGAAGTATATTAAATTTTGCAGCAATAATTGACCTTGGTACCGGATAGCTGAGATGTTGGAAGTCTGAGTTGGCGACTGCGATTTCTGTGTTCAGGTACTTAACGCTGCTTAGTACGAAACAGGCCATTATTTACCAGTACATGTCTTGAATGTGACCGGACATATGGCGTTAATGTTGAGTAGAATCATCCAAGCGAGGTAGCTACTGACATAACTAATGGCCGTTCACGTTCGCCCAATTTTTACAGAGGCTGTGCAGCGATCTAAGGAATATAGCAAACAATTACTTTCCCTTCTAACCGTCGAGCAGGCTTTGAATCACAAAAGGCGACTACCATCTGTACATCCCTGAACGCATTTGCTGCAGCCAATAAAATCCGTTCTTCTCACCCCTTTTAACTTAAATTATCGACGCAATTCTCCGTGGAAAACAACCCCCCTCATGTTCGCCATTAACCAAAGTAAAGTTTAATGATGCTCGGTTACTGATGATGATGATGGAGTGTTCTGCCTTTTGATTGGCCCGAGCTCCCTCGCTTCCTAATCCCAACCCTCCCTGCATTTAATCCCCTTAGCATCGCACCCCTTAGCGACAAAGGCTTTTGATTACAGCATCCCCCTGCCTGAAGGGGAAGGGGGAACCTGCATCCGCCAATCAGCGCTCGTAACGGTAGCTTTATTTGTCTTATTTTCAGCCAATCGTCTGGCAGCCTGCGACGTTTTTAATGGAGTGGTCTGTTGAAATGACAAACCGCTAGTTAACACTTCCCTAGAGTTCACGGTAGACCACTGTTCGTAATAACGTTGGCGAAAACCTTTGTGTGATACGTATCTTCAACTTCTGTGACTTGCAAACAATATAAATAGAGAAATATCATTCATTCATGTACTTAATATTACATTCAAAATAAATCTGAAGTATCTATAATGGTACAGGGTCTACAGAAAGTTGCACCTATAAAATAAATTGTTTATATTGCCCTTAATATTTTATGTTGTAATTTCCTATCCTTTGTCGTCTACAGCTGTTATATACCTACAGATGAAAATGCTCTCTTGGTTCTGAAATAAGTAATACCTAACTCGAACGTAAGCCTTATCATAAATTTGAACTGCATAATGGGAATGCATTTTCTTTATCGCTGCTGACAAAGACGCAAGTTGAGCGGGCCACTGAAACAAAAGACGAACACGTTCGACATAACACTGTCGTAGCAACAAATGACTAAAGGTAATCTGTTGTCAAATTCTAGGCTTTGGCAATGAAGCCATTAGCTGTCTTGCTCTCCAATATTTCTGTGTAGTGTATCCGACAGGTAGGGCTTCACAGGTTAGAAGATGTTCTTCAGTCATTTCCTGTTCTTTGTTTCACAGAGGACAATTTGGACTTGTATAAATTCCTATTCTGTGTAAATGTTTGGCCAAATAATCATGTTCAGTAAGTAATCTAAAATTTGCTACTGCATCTCTATGTGGTTTTTCTGGAATACTTTCTGAATTTTTAATTAAAAACTTCCATTTTTTATATTTGGCTTTGTTAGATATTGGTTGGTTTACTCTGCTTTTATATTTGTTTTTAATTCATATTTTTATGGATGTAAAGGATAAGTTTTTATTATTGTTCTGAATTAAATCTGTACCTTTTTTGGCAGCTGATTCATTTCCAGCAATTTAACAATGTGCAGGTATCCGCTGTAATTTAATTCTTTTCTGCAGTTTTTAAAGTTGTTGGACCATTTTGTGAAGATAATCTTGCTATCTTGTTTTACTGTTGAACAGCGATTTTGTCTTTCACTTCTCAGTTGTTTTTACTCAATCACAGAGAAAAGAAAACGGAATTGCTCTACGCTACATCAAAAAGTAAAAATTCATACGAGAGGTGGGACTAAATAGACATTAAACTAAATCCTTATTTGCCTCTGCTATGTATAGTCATCAGTGATGGAGAATTCCAGAAAAAAAAAATACAGATGCAGTTAACTCACCCTGACCCAGATTCGAGCTCGGGACCTCTTGGGCTATGTAGGCATTACATCAACGAAAAAAGATGTAAGAAAGCTCTTAAGTTCACTAATATATTTTGGAAAATGATTTGTGTGCAAGAAAATTAAAACTAGCCAAATTAAATGAATTCTTTAAAGTAGGGCCAATTCTAAACAATACTTCCTACATTTGTTTATTGATTGTCAAGTTTTATACATGCAGGCCCACTGTATTCAAAATATGAGGCAATAGCAAACTCTCATTTGTAAGTAATTCTGAGTTGCAAGCAAGGTCTTTTCTTCCTATTGTTATAGGTATAAATCAGGTTCAATTGAATTGCTGTGAAACCATAAATATTTTGTAATCAGTAGTCAAAATTTAAAAACAGTTCGGTAAACAGGGAAAAGAAGGGGAAAATATATCTTTTTTTCCCTTTAAATTAGGCACAAAACTACATCTTTTTTTGCCGGGCAGTTCTCACTCCGCATTAAGGATGGCTGATAATAGATTAGTAGGAATCGCTATAGCACCTCAGAATGATGCAGGTACTCAAGGTAAAACATTTCATACAAAGGATGTACTGTAACTACATAGGTGGTCTGAAAAATCTCCTACCTAATAAACATACAAGACACTTTTTCAGAAATTATTTTTCAACATAATCTCGTTATAGCTCTACACACTTCTCTCAGCGATGCTCCCATCTCTGTAACCCTTCCAAATAGTACTCGGCGTTTTTCTCTGCAGAATAACTGTTCACGAAGGTGATTGCATCTTCATTTGACGAAAATCTGTCCTCAGAGCGCAATTTTCAGATGAGAGAACAAAAAGAAGTCGCTTGGGGCTAGATCTGGTAGTCCAGCAGTTCAAACCGCAATTCGTGGATTTTCGCCACTGCAACCGCTGAGGTGTGAGACTGTCGGTTGTCTTGGTGAAACAGGATTTTCTTTTTCTGCAAATGTGGCCGTTTTTCCGTAAGTTCTGCCTTCAGCTTGTCAAGTAATGATACGTAGTATCTCCTGTAATGGTTTTTACTTTTTGAAGAAAATCGATTAAAATAACTCCATGACCCACGACTTTCCCAAAAAAGAGTCGCCGTCACTTTAATAGCCGATTTTGTTTTGAGCCGATTCCCCCTTTGCAGTCCACTGTTTGGACTGTATTTTTGTTTCGGGCGTGTAATGGTGTATCCAATTTTTATCTAGAGTAATTAATCGGTGCCAAAACTTGGATTTATTGTGCTTAAACTGAGCCAACAGAGCGTTGCAAATGTTCATTCGAACACGTTTTCAGTCTAACGTGAGCAAACGCGGCACCCAACGCGCGGACAGCTTTCTCGTGTCTAAATGTTGATTTAATATGTAACAAACACGTTCTTTTGACATGTTCATAACCTCTGCTATCTCTCTCACTTTAATTCGGCGGTCGTCTGGCACCATTTGGGGAACTTTGGCGATGTTTTGGTCGATAGTTGCAGTTTTTGGACGTCCCGAACGTTTATCGTCTCCCAAGCTCTTACGGCCACGTTTAAATTCAGTTTCCCAAAATTTCACTGTGGTAAATGATGGTGCAGAGACCCCATACACAGAATCAAACTCATCTTTGATTTGCGTAGATTTACCTTTCAAAAACAAATATTTAGTGACAGCTCGATACTCGATTTTGTCCATTTTTATAAAAATAGATCACACCAACTCCCTCTAACGACTGTTACATAACAACTGAGCGTCTAAAATGGCTGTAACTTTGGTGAGTTACTGTCAACAGATGAACAACGAAATTGACTGGTTTTTTATTTACTTAATGCCATCTTAATGTTGAGGTACGAAACTTTTCAGAGCACCGTCGTAGAAACTTCAGTATGCGTTAAGTTTTAACTAATTGCCAGGAGAAATTATATACATAGATCACTATAGTATTTCCAAAAATTATTGTATCTCTTAATCTCGTAGTTTTATATCTTGAATTTATTTTCACTTAATTTGAAATTCTTTAACAATATTTATCATAAAAATCTGAGGCTGGGAGTGCTTATATGTGCATAAACCTGAGAATTGAGGGACAATCAGCACCTGTGTTTGGAAAGGATATAATTTTAGTAAATAAGTTCTAGATAAATAATTCCATTCACATGCTCTGGTACCATACTCATTACGTTATTTATATAGTAAATTGCTTTTTAATTCCTCTTATTTGTCACCCGAAACAACGCATAAATTTTATGCATTAGCCATAATTCACATTAAATTAACGAAGTTAACACGCTGAATATTAATTTAGTCATAATGTATGGTCTGTAAGTCAAAACAAACACGAAACGCATAAAACTATAATTGATTTTGAAGTTTCTCGTTGTACCGCAGAAGTTAATATATTTTTTAGTGAAATATTCAGATTTTATTTAATTTAATTAAATTAAATTTAATTAAATTTAAATTAAATTAAATTTATTTAATTTATTTTATTTACTACTTCATATAGTACGAGAATTTTTTTTATCATTTGTCGCATAGAAATGATAAAAATTGCTTCAGCAAATGCAGAAAATCTTTAATACTCAATATAAGAATTTAAACAGTTATTTTCAATCAATGTTGCTTATTTAAACGAAGTTTGAATAGTAAAATTGTTTAAAATAAGAGCACGAGATTAAACATTGTTTGGTTGTCATGAAGTAACCAAGGAGAAATAAACAAGTTTAACAAACATCCACCATTACACACGGATGTGTATCAGTGGTTTATCCTCGTGATTATGTTATAAAATATTATTGTATGTGTGAAATCTGTGCATTTTGATGCAACTAACACAAGGAGTTCATAAATCATGAAATTCGAAAACTCCTGACCATCTCCTAAAACTTCTTCATCCGTGACTATAACCTGAGGTGAGTTTAATGATTCTACCGACTAGCCGTGGTCAAATATATCTACATCTGATCTACATCTATATCTGATGCGTTATCATCAAAACGCAAATATATTATCATCAAATAGAATTATTCAGCAAACGGCATAACAACGAGGTGCTGAATCTACCGACTAGCCGGAGTCCGGTTAGAGAATAAAAAGGATTTTTAAACAAAAGAACGTCTAATTTAATAGATTTTAGTGATGGAATTTATATTACAACATATTTTTTAAATGCTCGTTTTGAAATAGCAAGCAACGAATTTAAAATCTTTCATTTGACGTAGAGATTCCGCCAAAAAGCGCACATAAGGGCACGCTAAGGATTTTTATCCCTAAAAAAGTCCTTATGGGATTTGAACCCATAACCTTGGAAACTAGAGACTGGAATAATAAGCCACAGAAGACGAAAACTCTTAACTCATTTAAAAGTAATTAATAATTTATAGAACAATAGAGAATTTAAATATTATAGAAGCTGAAATAGTAAAAATGTACCTTAACATTTTGTTTTTATTATTTTATTTTAAATTAAGATGGTAATGGGACTTTCGAATAGACGAAAATAATTTTAGTAGGCTTTATCTTTTTTTTTGTAATTTTTCTTCCAGTTAAGTCATGTAGGACGATGAATTAAGTGATGTTCAAATGAGTCCAGGGTCCATAGAGCTTAGAGTTACCAGAAACTCATCTCTGAGGATAACGAAAAACCCCGGAAAAAACTTCACCCAGATAACACACACTGACACGGGACCTCTTGAACGTAAGGTAGACATGCTACCATCTATGCCACAGAGACGGGACGTTTTAGTTAGCTTTTACCTATCAATTGTAACACCAAAATAATTTGTAAATGAAGTAATCATTCATCATGGGACCTATCATAAATCAACAAATAATTTATCTCGTAAACTAATAGGAACTTGATTATTTTTGTCTATTTTCTTTACTTTAGCATCAACTTATATTTATGGTTCTGATGTAGAGGCTATGACGTCATAAATTATTTAAAGTTCACACCAAAAATGTATTTTTAACAAAGTTATCATTGCTTAGACAACAGCTCTTTGTTTCAGTATTAACTCAGAATTAAGAAATATGAAGAAAACTTTTTTTTATTCCATTCCTTCCCTGTTGAGGTAATTTTCTTTCCTGCTTTTTACTTTTGTAGAAGTTTTAAGTGCCATGAACTCTAGCACCAAAGTTAATGCATGCCGTGAATTTAAGTAGCAAATGGTTATTAAAAAGAAGCAGTTAATGTAAGTATGCCGTAGACATGAAATCTGGTTTCTATAAAAATCGTCACATCGAAGGATGAATGAAATGAGGGTCTATAGAGCTTACAATTAATTGACATTGATTTTTCAGGATAAGGAAAATCCCCGGAAAAGATGGTTGTAGATAACTCACCCTGAGATTCGAACTCGGGAACTCTTGATCGTGAGGCAGACACGCTACCATCAACGCTAGGGAGGCGGATATTTTTTGCTATGAGCTGTACTATGAAAAAGCGTGATAATTGATTGAGCTTAGAAGCAGAACCGCTGTGCCAGACGTAAAACCGAGTAGGTAATATTTTCTCTTTCATGCTTCCGTTCTGCTGGTACTTTGAAACACGAACGCAACTAAAACGTTCTGCTTGAACCTCCATTTTGATAAAAACCCATCACCTATTCAAAACGGATAAATTAACAAGCCCCTCTTCAGATATAAAAACTCTCTCCCCCCCCCTCCATATACTAAGCTAATAAAAACTCCCTTTTGATTATAATCGCTGCGAGCTTAGGGCAACAGATGAGCAGCGGCGAGCGAGCGAGCGTGGGATTGAAAAATAATATTGATACAGCCAGCTCGGGCTCCAGAAGATGCTGCTGTGATCATCATCGCAATTTCACAAGGATAAACGTCGGGCCCGGAATATCCTTGCACAAACATCGAGGGGAACGCTCCTAGAGGCAGATTCTGGAGCTGCACAGTTATTACCTACTGCCTGTGACGCTCTCCACGACAATAAAACACACGATTCCCATCAAAATAAAAATGGTTTTAGACAGTTGATAGCAAAAATGTCCCTTTTAATAATTCACGACTCTGTTAAAAGTAGAATATTATTTCTCTAAGTATTCAAAAGCGTTTAATACGGAGCTAATTCCAACTTTTGTTTCTTGTGACAATCCCGTCGTTCAAGGAGGCTGTGAATTGATTAATACTTGTAAAAAATGGAGGCTTATTTGAATGTGAATTTGGACTTCGAAAGTGCTTCCAGCACTTTACTGCACGATTCGCCACTTGTTTAAGTTGCATAGTAACCGGAGATATGGAGTATGTGCAAATAAATAGCATAAAACTATATGAACAAAGGACAAACAAAATTCATGTTCTTTGTTATTGCGGCCTTAATCATTAGGGACCTATTTGAGTCTTTTAGCACTGCATTTACTATATAGAGACATGAGGAAAGGGAACACAAAAAGGGAAGCAAAACAGAAAGGAACGGTTTATACTAGTGCTGTAGATCGATCAAAATTTTTAATCGATTAACCATGTTACATTAATCGATTAATCTATCGATTAATCGAGATATCTGTTCGAAAATTAGGTGTAAGGATTATACACTCTGTATTTTTACTTATTTATGAAACTTTTAAATATTAAATTCAAAATTTCTGTTTGCATCAAGTGTACATACTTTATATATGTATTGAATTAGATCTACAATATATTAGTGACGTATTATATCAATATCTACTAAGTTTTATGAGACTGACTTGCAAATAATAGTTTACCTGAAGACTCATCTAGTTCCTCTTGTTTTATCCATGATTTTAAACACGTAAGTGCATTCACATGCTTTGAATTAAGTGCTGCTCTTCGTTTGGTGACAATATTTCCTGCATCACTAAACACACGTTTACAGGGAACCGATATAGCTGGAACACAAAGTAATTTCTTTGCTATGGATGAAACAATTGGCAAATGAATAGAATGCGTCTTCCACCACTGAAGAGAATTTGCGAAGTCGTCATCCAGTTCACCCAAAGTCTTGTAGACTCCTAAGTAACTTTGATTCGCTACCACAAATCCTCTGTTAAGCTAAGATATTCTGCATTCTTTAATGTGTCCAATAGCTTAGATCTTTCAGTGTCGTACAACTTGTCAATTGGTCTACTTACAATTTCTTTTGATGGAAGATTTTACGAACTGTTTCCAATGGCTTCTCTTAAAACTTCTTTTAGTCCTTTACAGTCCATTTTATGATTTTATTTAGGATTATGCAGAAGAAGCAATACCCAAGGAGTCTAGTATATACCCTAAAAGATTACTGCTGCAACAGAAGAGTGTTTTTACGAGGGGATAACAAAACAATAAGAAAAATCACAACAAAAGGATGCCCTCAAGGATCGGTACTGGGTACACTATTCTGGGATATATCAACTGAACCCTAATTGGACATTTTAAGCGCTAAAGAAGAAGTGGCAGATGTCGTTATTTTTTATTTATTTTTTATTTTTTGTTAATTCAGCTTCCTTGATGGAAGAAATGGGTTTGACTATGAAATTATTTAGATTTGACAGCGATGCCTGAGAAAGAGTTGGCGATGATTCGATTCAAACTCTCAGCTCTACTACTATAACTAAATGATCTCCCACAAATTTTACAGACACTTTTCCAGATTCATTTAGCTTACAACCGAAATGTACACCCAGTTTCGCTAGCGAATTTTCGTATACCATAATTTTAATTCCATTCAGCATAAAACGTTTTTCATTATTTTAAATTTTTTTAACACAAAGATTTCACTCACTTTCACGAACTTAGAAACGTCACTGGCTTACTGCAGTTAGCAGCAAAGTTACACCACCACCAGCTCTGAGAAGAGGGATCAGCTATTGTTTCCATAGCTACGTAATCGAAGTGTTCGGTTCAAGGTTGTATAGCTCAGTTTATGCTAGCAAGCGATAAATAATCAGTTGTATACGATATGCTGTCTGTCACACACAAGTTGTAAGGAAGGAAACCTCTGTCAGCATCTGTATGTAGTTATGCACCTCTTAGAATATTTCACAACAGAAGTGTTATTTAGACTCTTTCGGGGTTCAGAGTGATTTCTTTTAGCTATCAGGAGTTATATTATCTCAAAGTTCAAAGAACATTATTTATATTCATATTTATTGCAACTTAATACAGTGTTTGAACACAATTAAGTCAAGTCATTTTGTAATACATGCTCTCTCTTAAAAGTAAACGATTAGAAATGTCAAATTAATTGTCATTCATCTTCTCTCTCTCTCTCTCTCTCTCTCTCTCTCTCTCTCTCTCTCTCTCTCTCTCTCTCTCTCACGCACACACACGCATGCACGCACACATCTATACTGTAATAGGCTCTGCTTAACAAGAATTTAGTGAATTTAGAATTAAACTTAGCAGCTGACAGTATTTTTTAGGCTTTCCGGAAGCTCATTAAGTATTTTTAGATTTGTGGTGGATAACACGGCGCTGGGGCGGGTTTTCTCCGGGATCTCCGGTTTCCCCCGCCATCTCATTCCACCGGTGCTCTATCTTCATCTCACGCATCATTAGTGTCATCGCCTGCGGTGCCGTATGTAGTAAAAGTGGGCGTTAAAACTACACATTTCATTTCATTTAAGTAGTTTTGGACCAAAGTATTGGGGCTTATGTTCAAAAAGTTTTAGCCTGTGACCTTTAACTATATAGTTATTCTTTCCCCTTGTTCCCTATGTGTGGACATCGGAATTTCTGGAGGTTATATTCCTGTTATTTTCAAAAAGTATTGTTCGCAGAATAAATATGCAGGGAAGAGTAAGTATGTTTAATTTTTTAAAATACGGCCTGCATGAACTCATACGTGTTATTTTTGCCAGATATCCGATAGCTCTTTTCTGTAGGAGAAAAATTCTGTTAAAGTTTAATTTGGAAGTGTGTCCCCACAGTTCGATGCCATAAGAAATGTGTGAATATATTAATGCAAAATATACTAACTTACTAGTATCTACTGAGAGAAAATTGGCTAAATATCGTAACACAAAAAGTCCTGAGCTTAATTTACTTTCTAGTTTTTCAATGTGGTTGTTGCAAGTTAACTTGTCATCAAGGATTAAACCTAAAATATTTACACTTTTTTGCACACAGGACTAGACTGTTGTCTATATTAAGCTGAGGTTCGAAAGGACGTCTCTTAAAATCAAATAGAGTTACGTGTCTAGTGAAAGCTTGATGCGTTGGAAAGGATGTTTAGGTTGGAAGCAGTACACCAAAACAAAGAGGGCCAAATTTGGCTAAAAGAGTTTTGATTCATATTTATTGTAATCGATTACTTTTAATCGACTCGATTATTCCATTAATATATTTTAATCTTTAACCTAAAATAAAAAATAAACGATTAATCGTTTCGGTTAATCATTAAATCACGCAGCACTAGTTTATACTAATTTATTCGAAAGTGCAGGTTACTGTAGTCGGCAGTCACTTGTCTTTCACTCATTTTCACGAAACATTTCTCATGCCAGTTTCAATTGAAACAGCTATGTAATTAAAAGGCACACAGCACCTCACGATCATGCACGTTTAATTAAAGTTAGCGGGCAATTATCGCGGGGACACTCGTTAATTAACAAGCTTATCGATTTCACGTCCTTAGCTGGCAATTTGAGGTTTAATGTAATGTAAACGCAACGAAGGTTAACGACAGTTTCTTTCCTGGGAAACATAATAGATGGCTCTAGTGCTGCCTCGTTTGTTACGAGAATAATGACGTGGTAATGGTGGGAGTGATTTGTTTATTGCGTGGGTACCTTATGAGTCAAAGCAGCTTTTAATTTGTCGGTGTCCCACATCGGATATAATTGCCAAGCATTACGCACAAAACTAATATAATTTTTGTTGATATGATCGTTATTACTCACCCACAGAACAGCATATACATATTTATTGGCATCTAATGCCAATTACTAGTGAATATATCAAATGCAAATGTACAATATTCTAGCTCATAAATGTTTCTTGTATGTGCGTACTTGGTTCAGATTATACGGTATATATTTTGCATATTTCAGAACAGATTGGGTACTTATGTGAGCGGTAGACTACTGTATAAACCGCAAGATATACAAATCGTTATTAAAATGTATGACGTAACTGTTTACATCGCTTTATCTGCCATTTATTATTCTTCATCCTATTTTAAAATTACTGGTAAAGTTTAAGTTTTCACTTTCTTCTTCTTACCCATGATGCGCATTCGATGAAACTGGTTTTAGTTCGTTCAGTAGAAGGCCGCGGTCCACTGGGATTCCTCAACTCTCTACCAGAAGAAAATAAAGAATAATCACAATTTATTCTTTTGACAACGTACTTTTACTTATCCTCATAATTTTGATGGTCATTCTCAAAATAGTCTCCCCTGAATGCGATGCACTTGTCCCAGCGTTTCTGCCAGTCTTCAAAGACATGCTGGAAACCATTTTTGAGAGATCCTTCAAAATCGCCTCCTCAGCCTTCACCACTGCTTCTGATAATGAATAATGCCTCCCACGAAGGCGTTTCTTCAAGTTAGGAATAGAAAAATGTCACATGGGGCTAAATCCAGGCTATAGGGAGGGTGAGGGATGCACTTCACGTTGATTTTGCAAGATATTAAGCAACAACATTGGCAATATGCGGCCGCGCATTATCGTGGTGCAGCATCCAGCCTGCTTCACGGAAATGTGGTCTTTTGCGCCTGATATGGACTTACAATGTTTTCAGCACATCTCTGTAGTATTGCCTAGTTACTGATATGTGTGCAGGTACAACATGCCGATAAACCATTCCATGAACATCAGAGATTGAGATGACCATAACTTTCCCAGCAGTAGGAACTACTTTTGCTTTTTGGGGGTTGGTGATGAAGGAGATTTTCACACTGAGCTTTGCTGTTTGATCTCAGGATCTAAATGATGTAGCCAAGTTTCATCAGCAGTGATTACGTTTGAAAGAAACTCCGGATCTTCCTCTAACATCAACTTTAACTGCAAGCAGACGTGCATGCGAATGTCCTTTTGTTCGGGAATCAACAGTCTTGGAACCCATCGCGCACAACACGTCTCATGTGTAATGTTTCTGTCACCAACATGTGGGTGGCATCCAAAGAAACGTTCAGTATTTCAGAAAGTGATCTTAAGGTAATTCGTCGATCCTCTCTCACAATGGCAGCAGCAGTGTTGATGTTTTCTTCCGTAAGAGCAGCAACTGGAGCACCGGGTCCACCTTCCTTTGAAATTGATTGTCTCCCTTCTTTATACATTTTAAACCTCCTTCGAGCTGTGCTGTAGGTAAGAACAGACTCTCCATAGGCCTCCTGTAACATTGTATCGGCCTCAACTGAAGATCTGTTGAGACGAAAGCAAAATTTCAAAGCCGTATATTGTTCCTCGCGTGTTACCTCCATTACAGCGGTAGGCGATACTGAACATGTCTGAACTTGCCTGGTTCTCACAGGTGGGAACCAGGAGTACCAACAATGAAACTACTACGGCGTGTTTGTTTCACATTAAGCTAACAGAATATAATAAGATTGAATTTTAGTGCGAAAAATTATGACCGTAAAAAAATTATGATCATTCTTTATTGAACAACTAGTCGATGATGCAATGCTTTGATTGAAGAGCCGTTTGTAAATGATCTTTACCAGCCTCCCTTACAAGTTCATTTCCCCTCTTCCGGAAACTGTGCATTTATTATTATATTCTTTCTCCTTTGTCCAAAACGGTAAGGGGAGGAAGCGGGTAA
Organism: Mantis religiosa; assembly: GCA_030765055.1. Taxonomy (NCBI): domain Eukaryota; kingdom Metazoa; phylum Arthropoda; class Insecta; order Mantodea; family Mantidae; genus Mantis; species Mantis religiosa. The sequence continues at coordinate 202,361,832 of CM060952.1, read as the reverse complement.
AAAAAGAAACGAGACGCAAGGAACATAACAATTTGGCGCGTTGACAGCGGAGAAAAATGTCCATTATAAGGCGCTGAGCTGGGAATTTTATTGTAACTCTGTTCGCCATCTTCAAAAGCCAACGTGGTAGACCCACACTAGAGGGCAAACACGCGCATTTCCGGCATCATTTGTTTGAAATATGCCCACTATAGTAACAGAGAAAGCTTCTATAGAGCTATACAAAATTTGTTCATGACCTTTCCTATTAAAATAGAAGTTAAAAAGCTTATAAATAATTCCATATAATCTTTGGGCAGATTACTTTTTACAGCATTTAATTGGAACACGGAATATTAAACTCTATTAGGTAGAAAATATTGATGGACCAACTCGTACCCAGACCTAATCTCGGGCTGTAAGGAAAGTGGTGATGGCAGATATATTAGACGGGAGGCTGAAGTTTCAATGCGAGGGAAGCTGCAAATAATAATTTTCATTAAAATAAGAGAGAATAATGACTGAAAGAACTAAGGCTACTCTTCAGTACTCTTTCTATTGTACAGTCACACGTAGGATCAGTGACGAGGCGTGACTTTCAAAGCGAGGGAAGCTCCAAATAATAATTTTCATAAAAATAAGAGAATAATGACTCAAAGAACCAAGGCTACTCTTCAGTACTCTTTCTATTGTACAGTCACACGTAGGTCCAGTAGCGAGGCGTGACTTTCAAAGAGAGGGAAGCTCCAAATAATAATTATCATTAAAATGAGAGAGAATAATGACTCACAGAACCAAGGTTACTCTTTAGTACTCTTTCTATTGTACAGTCACACGTAGGTCCAGTAGCGAGGTGTGACTTTCAAAACGAGGGAAGCTCCAAATAATAATTTTCATTAAAAAAGAGAGAATAATGACTCAAAGAACTAAGGCTGCTCTTCAGTACTCTTTCTGTTGTACAGTCACACGTAGGTCCTGTAGCGAGGCGTGACTTTCAAAGAGAGGGAAGCTCCAAATAATAATTATCATTAAAATGAGAGAGAATAATGACTCACAGAACCAAGGTTACTCTTTAGTACTCTTTCTATTGTACAGTCACACGTAGGTCCGGTAGCGAGGTGTGACTTTCAAAACGAGGGAAGCTCCAAATAATAATTTTCATTAAAATAAGAGAGAATAGTGACTCAAAGAACTAAGGCTGCTCTTCAGTACTCTTTCTGTTGCACGGTTACACGTAGGTCCAGCAGCGAGGCGCGACTTTCAAAGTGAAGGAAGCTCCAAATAATAATTTTCATTGAAATAAGAGAATAACGACTCAAAGAACTAAGGCTACTCTTCAGTACTCTTTTATTGTACAGTCACACGTAGGTCCAGTAACGAGGCGCGGCTTTCAAAGCGAGGGAAGCTCCAAATAATAATTTTCATTGAAATAAGAGAATAACGACTCAAAGAACTAAGGCTACTCTTCAGTACTCTTTCTATTGTACAGTTACACGTAGATCCAGTAGCGAGACGTGAATTTCAAAGCGAGGGAAGCTCCAAATAATAATTTTTATTAAAATAAGAGAGAATGTCTCAAAGAACTAAGGCTACTCTTCTGTACTCTTTCTATTGTACAGTCACAGGTAGGTCCAGTGACGAGGCGTGACTTTCAAAGCGAGGAAAGCTACAAATAATAATTTTCATTAAGATAAGAGAGAATAATGACTGAAAGAACTAAGGCTAATCTTCAGTACTCTTTCTATTGTTCAGTCACACGTAGGCCTTCCTGTATTGGAAGACTGCTCTCACTAGAAGCAGATATATTCCTTGGTCCTCTCTCCACTCAGACGTTCCAATTTTCCCTAGAGCTTGGTCACACCTCGTGAAGTGTTAGCCTCAAATGGAGAAAGTATACAATTGGCGCTCCTTTGCTAATAAGTTAAACCTTCACAAGAATGTCCTATTTTCACCACTAAATACCAATTTACGAAAATTATTGTTTCTAATGCTGTTAAAATATACTTAAAGTTGTATTCAAAAGCGCCACATAAAACAAAACAAATAAATAAAAAGTAAAATAAAATAAAATTTTCTTCACACACAAAATCTATCAAGTACTTCCTAAGCACTTCCTTCCGTAAACCTACGAAGCATGATATTCAAGGTTACCAATGTGTGAATTCAGAAATATTCAGCATTGAATGGGCTCGCGGAACCGGTCATTAGAGCTTAAGCAGCACTGCGGATGTTTGGTAATAAATTTTGATAATATATCCAGAGGAAATAAAAATATTGTTTGGCATGAATCTTTTGTTTTACTTTTTCTCCTGAAATTCTTGGGGAAGCGGCGCTGCATTGCACGCTTCACCACTTCACTCCAGGTTCCTTAAGTTTCCAGATAATGCATCTCGAGAGAATCCTTCACATACCTCAAGGGTTTAGAATTTAAAGTTACCCGACATTCCTCTTTTATAAGAGAAAAGCTCCAACGTGAAGTCATATCGGAACATGAATGAAATGATGTTTGAATGAGTACAGGGTACATAACTCAGAGTTACCCGATTTCGTCTTTGAGAATTAGGGAACATCCCTGAAGAAACCTTATACGGATAACTTAAGCTGACAGGGATTAGAACTCGGGACCTCTTGAACGTGAGGCAGACATGTTGTTGAGGCGGGCGCGCTGCTATTTTGATGCAATGTTAGCTTTCCCTTTTTGACAAGAAGAGACTAAACAATTCTTATTTTTTCCACGTCTTTTTGTTCGTCATATAAAGGTTGCATTTGGCAAATAAATTTGTTAACATTATACTCCAGTCAAGATTTTGAAAGAACTAAAGTAAATACAAAACTGAACTAATAAAAAATAAAAATAACTTATCCGCATTTTACCTGTTTTTATCCCAGATGTTTGTTTCTGTCTTTAAATTCACACCGAACGACAAAGACGCATTTAACGGAAAGTAAAAGAAATGTATTTTATGTCGGCCATATTGTCTACGAACTTCCGGCAGAGGGCAGAGGCAGAAATCGAACCGTCTTTTGGTTGGAGGCAAAAGACATTTCCGGAAACGGATTTTCATCTTTCTTATGTTTAATGGTTTGTAAACGGCGCGTCGCCATGACGCTTTGTCGGAAACAAACGAGGCTCGGAAAACGATGCCAGCTCCCCTCCCTAGAATCACACTATAAAATAAAAATCCTAACTTTAACAAAGCATTATTTCTCAATAGAAAGGCGGTTCTGAATGCCATGCTGAGGCATTTCTTATAACTTTACATTCTTTTGTATTCAGTATAGTTTCCGGATTTGCTTCTTTATGGGTTTTGTTGTAAAGAACGGAAAAATGATAAGACCTTTTTCGTTTCGATTAAACTGCCACCTAACCTGTACGACAGTAAGTGAAGAAACTCGGAATCTGGGTTAATAATAAAAAAGGAAATTCAGTATTGTATGCTGTTTGGCAAAGAAATCTTTTCCAGCAGTTTATTGAAGCATTTATTTTATATTTTTGACAAAGAGATGTAGTTGTACATGTTTTTTTTATCAATATACGTCTAGTCAGTATATTTATGATAAAAATTATTTGTATGGATTTGCCATGAACTCGATATTGATAGTTTTAATGCAGAAGCATAAATGAGGGCTAACGACTAATGTAAATGTAAACCAGAATAAAATAACGTTTTATAATAATTATACTTTACTTAGCTAATATGAAGCTAACAAGGGCAAAGCTCTTTGTATTTAAAACATGAATTAAGCATTTTGGTTTTTTGGAAGAAGGTGTGGGTGATTTATTTGGAAAATAGGTTTCATTACACTGCTCTGCAATTTAAAATTTTGTTTTTTTGATGTTTTGGTTCTGAAAGCCATTTCCCCCTAATTTTGGGGCATTGATTCCAAATTTTATATTCACCTATTAGCAATATATATTTATGCACTTCTACAAGAACACTGTTATGCTCACCAACATGGTATGTATAAAGAAGTATGTAATTATGTCATTTTAAATACACTGTGTGTACATTTTACAAGTATTATTAACTTTAGATAGAGAAAAACTGTGACCTAACTAGGAAGAAATTTTCTTCTTTTTGCACGTCTTCCACGCATATTAAGATTACGTTCCCTTTTCAGAGACCAACAATAGTCTTCCATTATGTTAACACTTCATCCACCATGATGCCTCATTTCTATGTCTTTCAAGTCCTGGTGGAAACGTTCTCACAGTAAAATCCAAAACAGCAATATGGAAAATTGTGAGCATGAAGCATGAAAATTGTGTCACTGTGAGCATGAAGTACAACTTCAAACTCTTGGCTACAACCAAGTATTTTCAAGTTCTCCAACATGTTCACTTTAGTTTTGTAATCTTGAATCCTTGTGTTTCCTAAGAAGTTGTTCACAACATCCTTGTAGCTCTGCAAGTCACGCTTTTCAGTTTGGTTCATTTTATTTTCAAAATTGAGGTCACACATTAATTTTCTGATCTGTTTTGCTGTAAAAACACCTGCCATCAGCTTATCTAGGATCATTCTATTGTAAATACTACATACCTACTTAAAACACTCACAATACAATAAGCAATAGAAACTTCCAATGCCCTACTATGAGATTTTACGAAATACGAATTCTATATTTTCTCAAAAACCTGACGTGATAGAAAAAAACGGATTACGCCGTTGAATCCAGGGCAAAAATTCCGTTTAAGAACACTCAATCATTGCAAAACATCATTTTTGATGCAGAGCAGTGTTATCAATGAATAAAAGCACCACAATCATTATTTCAAGGTTCATTCTCTCTTCACACTATGGTTATTAACTGTGAGAGTCGAACAGAACATTACAAAAAGGATACCATAGAGTCTTCCTTGCACTGAATTTTTGTTGGGAAAGTATTTGATCATTAAGTAGAAAGGCGGTGGTTAGATATGTATGTAAAAAGGAACATGCAAACCTTAAGGGCTGCAGACAACAATGTGAGAACAGTGGAATCGTTTAGGAAAATGATTAAGTACACGTTTTATTATAATAATAAATAATAAAAATAATAATAACAACAATAACAATCTCCCGTTTTAGTTTAATCCAATGTTGCAGCGGTATTTATTTTTGCCAGTTTGCAGCACTGATTAAGTAACTATCATAACACCAAGGAGGTAATAACAACCTGGTTTTAAACACAGATAGGACAGTTTGTCTTAAATTTAGTATTACTGACAGAGGAAACAATGGAAGTATTCCTGAAGTAAAATTAAATAATAAATTAATTTCATACAAAGGTGAAACAAACTTTTTAGGCTTGTGGATACAGGATAACAAAATGGAAAACTCATACAAACCATCTACTAACCAAATTAAGCAGGAATGTATATGCTCTAAGAATATTAGGTCAAAATGTCTGCCTTCGTGTACTTTTAATGTCCTATTATGCACATATACATTCTATAATTAAATATGGAATAATATTATGGGGAAATTCTCCAGAAGCCAAAGATATATTTATTAAACAAAAACAAACCATTCAAATTATCGGCAACGAAAGAATGCTATGTTTATGTATTCGCTGTTCTAAAAGCTTTGCATACTTCCTTTGGCATGGAGACAGCTTTATTTGTAAAAATAAATAGACTTAACTTTCAAAACAACGGAAGTGTTCATATGCATTACACGAGGCATATTAAGGATATACACATAACCTCAATCAGAACTACAATGTTTAAGAATGGAGTACTGCATTCCTGTACAATAGTTTATAATTCCCTTCCTAATGACATCAAAAGCATAGAAAACAACAACGTGTTTAAAACTAGAACAAGGGCAGGAGCACTGCTTTTACACAGTAAAGAAATATCTGCAATTTAACAAATCCAGATAATCATAAAACATGAATTTACTTAGCTTATTCATTTCTCTCATTTATAATTATATGCAGGTTAGGTATATTTGATGCTTAACTTTGTAATATTAAGTGTAAATTTACTGACGTATGCTATATCAAGCTGCTATGTACAGATTTGGCTTTAAAGGATGAATACATTTGAATTGAATTGAATTGAGGATTATGGATGTAAGAAAGTCTGTTTTTTCTTACTGTACAAGTTTCTGGAGCAATTTAAATGCACATTCGTTATAAATCTATCTTTAACGAACTTAAAATTACTAAATGCCAGAAATGGAGCAATTATATACCTCGTTTTGCGTAAAAGAAGCTCGATTTGTCACTTAGACGACAAAACACAATCATATTACACAGTCAACTGTCTCAGATAGTTAACTTCTTCGTACCAACATAACAATACACTAACGTCACCTAGGGAGCACATTTTGAAAATCTATTCCGCGTTACCCGCCAATACGAATCACCCGCGCTTACTTTAATAGGAATATTCTGACTTTTCCTATTTCAAAAGTTACTCTGTGTAAAAACCCATAGGTACCAAAACCCCTTGTTAACACGTGCTGTTTGTGTGTTACAGGTGAAAGTGTGGTTCCAGAACCGACGGACGAAACACAAACGAATGCAGCAGGAAGAAGAAGCGAAGGCGCAACAGGCGGCTGCGGCCAACAACAAGAACAGCCATCACGTCAACAAATGGAAGCAGGAGACGCAGGGTCAGACTCCAGAGGATAGCAACAAGACTCAACAATACAGAGATCATCACAACAGTCATCACCAGGATGCCAGAGACGTGGACAGTTGTAGTTCTGGCTCGGAGACCTGAGTCACGGAGCCGCCGGACGTCTGACTCTCGTATCTGGGACGCCGCGGCTATCCCTGAGGAGACGGCATCTGTGACTGAACACTAATTCCCAAACAAGATGCCAAAGATATGCTCACATTAGCGAGTTTGCTGCAGCGAATGAACGTTCAGTTTGGAGGCCTTTTTAATGCAGTGCCGCCTTCAAAACGTGCTCTCTCGTTGGTTATTTAACCAAGAAAACATAAAGCTACTGCCTATGGCAAATGCTTCTTCAAAAAAAGTGTAGGGTACTTACGGACCTATTTCATAAACATACTGGTTGGAATTTGAAAGGTCGCAGGTCGTAACCGAACCTGAACCCGTTAAAAGCATTTCATAAAATGCAAGTTGCAAGGAATTTGACGTCAGAGCGTTGACCTAGAATAGGAAATAGCTTCAGCTCTGCTCCCGGTAAACTGAGGAACTCGGAAGTATTCCAAACTCTGCAAATACATAAGTAAAATAAAATAAAGTTTCTTTATAAATTTGTTTAATATTATTTTATTAAATTTAATTTTAAAATCATTATAAATGGTAGAACTGTTCTAGCTGAAACATTGGTGTCATTATTATATTTATTTGTGATGTTCTTCCGCAAATCTTGGGTTCATTTCATGAGATAGATGTCACAAAATGAGAACTTTTTTCGAGAGCTGGGTAAGGTTTAAAAACTTCGGCTAAACTCGATTTATAAACTTTAAGAAACGCCTGTAAGTTGCCTCACTCACCTTGTATGTTTATGACATGGTCCCAGAGTGTTCGTTCGTTTGTTTGGAAAAGACTGCAGCGCCAATCGGGTTTCTGACGTACTTGTGTACCAAAGTGTGAGAATCGAACGTTTTACCGACAAGCAAATACTCAAAACGAGCTTTACCCTCTAAGTGAAAAGTATTCTAGTATGGTTGTTTTATTCACCATTTTAAAAACAATGACAAGTGTATATACCTCTGTATTTATAATTCAAAGAACAGAAATGTCTTAATTTATTATCATGACAATGCCGATTCTTGCTATGTGTTTCGTGTTTGTGTGTGTATGTGTGTGCGTGTGTGTGTGAGTGAGCGTAGGTTTGAAACAAAGGAAGAACAAGTAGGCGCAGACACTTGAACACTAGTCGTAGACTAAAGTTGTCATTATGTACATACAAAACAGTTGTGTGGAGTGATCTTTATAGCACGAAATAAAGAGGAACGACAAAACCTGAAATGCTTCACACTGTGTCAAAATGATTTTGACCTTAGGCGCTCCCTGTAACTATCATGAAGTCATCATTTACAACAATTTACATTTTTGGGTTCAGTGCTTGCTGTTTTACACATTCTTTATCGCGATACTAAAAGTAAAACGAGGAGATGGTGTCCTGGCTTGCCAAAATCCAATGTCTAAATTATGTCAGTAAAAGCCGTACCAAACTAAAACGGAAATTTCAACAGAACCCTAGGAATGCGTTGCAAAGGAGAAAAATTTAGTAATAAAAGGTTATAATAATAACGGCGTCAGTGGAGTAACTAAAAGAAATATTTGCATCGTGTGGCTAAGAAATAGAAACACTGTCCAGCCAAACATGGACAAGTGGACATAAAGTTTATGCAACACTTTATTTGTAAATTAATAATTGTTAATACATTTATTTGATTGTGTAAGTTAAATTTACAATTCATTTGTCAATTACCATGGCAACAATGATAAAACAGGCCATTAATGCTTATGCAACACCAACTCCAATACTCAGACCATAATACAGATTCCAAGATGGCGCCCGTCGAAGCCCAGCGGCTCTGCTTACGTAGAATAAGAAACTATACACAGTGGACATAATATAATCCATATTACGGAGCAGCGAGGTAACTCCTAAGCATTTATCACTTTATACTTTTAACTAAAACGTGTAATAACATAAATAAAGAGCATCATGACAAATCCTAAGAGCTTATCACATTATATAGTAGCATGACATGCATTTTCCACCTTATACTTCCAATCAAAATTTAATTTATAAGGTATGACAACTCATAAGCATTAAACCCAGCAAACTTTATCTTATTGCACTGTATCATCCTATCGTCTGTAGCAAGTACTAAAGTTTCTTTTATATTGTTTACATAGTAACCTTTTCTGGTAAGGACATAGGTACTGCTTATACTATAATATTTAAGAGAACTCACCAGATTGTCCAGTTTACTCCAATTGTCAGGTTTGAAGGTGTCAGTTCCCTCACACTGCAAGAGCCATTTAAAATTTCCCACTGGTAGGCTCATAATATTGCTTCTAGGTTATGAAATACTTTGAAACTTATTAAGTGAAGGAACATCAGTGAAGCTGGGATCTTGAATGTTATTGAAAAGAACGTAACTAATCGTCTTTAATAATGACTATCAATGGGTTAAAATCTCCTCACCACTTAGGTTGAAAACTGTCAATAACATCTTGTGCACACCAAATATTAAAATTATCTTCACTCTCTGTAAAATGTGTTGGATGCATTCTTCAGGATTTCATCTTTTCTGGTTGAGCTTTAATGTGTGATAGGATGGCTGATTCTTAAAAATCGTTGGGGTAGGCATCATCTATTAATTTTGGTACTTTTCGAAGGGCACGAATTGGTTCACCATAATTTACTGGAAAGATGTCTTCCTTAACCTCAAAGCACTGTTCAAAATGATGAATACAAACTACAGTTTTGTCATTTACTTTAAAATCTTTACGATGTATGTTCCTGGTCCACTTATCCCATTACGATTGTTCCTTCGGAAATTTAAATGTCGTGTGAGGTACATTACCATACTTAGATTGCAGCTGGGAACACAACAACGACGCATTTCGACAATACTTCACAGTATATATTTAGGTAAACGTTATCACTTTACGTTAAATACTTAACTATAAACTAACTCGTTAGTCACTAATTGCCACTGTAATATGAATTACATTAATTCTTCAAACACACAATCAAAGTAAACAAACACACACTTTACTCTGTAGATATAACCACAACATAACAAGCTGGGCCACGAGCGCCGCCATTTTTCCTACAATCGATTCTCGTATTATGGTCTGAGTATTGGAGTTGGTGTTGGCTAATGGTACCAATAGGAAATTATGTTACACTCACGTTTTTATCAAAGCGCCACTTTCGGAAAACTTTGTAAGCTTCCACATCACCTTTCTCCAACTCCGCTGGTAAAAGTGATGCAGCTTTTTGAATAGCGCTCATTTTTATAATATTTTACAGCTTTATAATAAACATCAAAATTCCAAAGCTTCAATTCGGCTATATAAACAAATAACCTAACAATCAAGACATGTGTTACTTGAATTAATTCATTAACAAAAGAGTGGTTAAGGGGGTTTGTCCATATAATTTAGATGTAGCTTCTCATTTGTTATTTTTCAGTTCATTATTCTTTGTTAACGTCCAATAAAATGTGGGAAAAGCAATTTTTATTCATTACTGCTTTATACGGTTCTTTCAAGTATTGCAAAAAGCAACTGGCCCTCGGGTGGCAGATCCTCGTATTGAACAGACATTCTCGACCTTATAATTATTACAGTTATTAGTACACAATATACTATTATTGCAAAAAGGTTATCAAACTTTAAGTTACAGCTTTGCGGTTAATATCCATTAAACGAATGTGTGAAAATAAGTGATTAATTGTAATGTACTCTTTTCTGGATCCGCTGAAAGAATCCCGAGTATTGCTGTGTAATTTCGAGGGGTGGCCGATAAGTCCCGGACTTCACATTATACGTATATACCTATTTTTTTTTCTTTTTATTTCTCAGCAAATTCTCCAGAAAGGCTAATACATTACTCATATTGGTGTTTAAACCATCTCTGTAGTGCGATTTACCATGGTTCTCAAAACAGCTGTTTACCGCATCAATAACCTGTGAAATCTTCGTCCTCCAAGAAATTTTTTGAGGTTAGGGAACAGCTGGTAGTCATTGGCGAATAGGGTGGAAGTTGTATATTTGTTTCTGTTTACCTAATCACCCAAACGTCGCAGTGAGTTTGCGTGGTAATCACCAGTGATGCGTTTATCCTTTTCCAAATAATCGTAAAAGTAATTCCCAATGCATTGCAGAAAACACTCGACATAACCTTGTTCGTTGACAAAATTCGTTTTGTCTTTTTTGGAGTTGGTTTACCTGCTGCAATCCATTGTTTTGACTGTGATTTACCTTCTGGAGTGTAATAATATATTCAAATGTCATCCATGATAATAAGCCATCTCAAAAATTATCTGGGATTTTTACAGTAGAGCTCTAAATTTTTAAGAGAAACAGTTTTTCTTTGCAACTTCTGATCAGGTGTCAACAAACGCGGCACCTTAACTTGCACAGACCTTGAGAAAGCCAAAGCATACTTAATGTATTACCTGCACATTCTTTTGATATGTTTACAGCCTCTGCTATCTCGAACAACTTTAATTTGCTGTCTTTCAGTGCTAAACGATGCATTTGTTCAATGATCTCTGGAGTTGTGACTTCCACAGGACGTCCAGAGCGAGACTTATCACTAGTGTTCGTACGTCCCGTTTTAAACTCTACAACCAACCTTTTAATTATTGTATATGAAGGAACAGAGCGAGGTTTATCACTAGTACTCGTACGTCCCATTTTAAACTCTACAACCGACCTTTTAATTATTGTATATGAAGGGGCAGAGTGAGACTCGTCACTAGTGCTCGTACGTCCCATTTTAAACTCTACAACCAACCTTTTAATCATTGTATATGAAGGGACAGAGCGAGGCTCATCACTAGTACTCGTACGTCCCATTTTAAACTCTACAACCGACCTTTTAATTATTGTATATGAAGGGACAGAGCAAGGCTCATCACTAGTGCTCGTACGTCCCAGTTTAAACTCTACAACCCACCTTTTAATTATTGTATATGAAGGGACAGAGCGGGGTTCATCACTAGTACTCGTACGTCCCATTTTAAACTCTACAACCCACCTTTTAATTATTGTATATGAAGGGACAGAGTCTTTCAATGTACTGTCCACTTCCTCCTTGATTTCATTGTGTGTTTTAAGACTTTCAAATGGAAGTATTTAATCACTGCTCAGGTTTTCAAAATCCTCCATTTTCGTCAAAGCTCTACACTTGTATGGCCGCCTCGGTAACGTGTCTGCCTCACGTTCAAGAGGTCCCGAGTTCGAATTTCGGTCACTGAGTTACCTGGATAAGGCTTTCCTGAAAGACGAATGTCGGGTAACTAAGCTCTACGGACCCTGGACTCATTTCAGCATCATTTCATCCATTCCACTCATCACTAGTGCTCGTACGTCCCAGTTTAAACTCTACAACCGACCTTTTAATTATTGTATATGAAGGGACAGAGCGAGGCTCATCACTAGTGCTCGTACGTCCCATTTTAAACTCTACAACCAACCTTTTAATTATTGTATATGAAGGAACAGAGCGAGACTCATCACTAGTGCTCGTACGTCCCATTTTAAACTCTACAACCAACCGTTTAATCATTGTATATGAAGGGACAAAGTCTTTCAATGTACTGTCCACTTCCTCCTTGATTTCATTGTGTGTTTTAAGACTTTCAAATGGAAGTATTTAATCACTGCTCAGTTTTTCAAAATCCTCCATTTTCGTCAAAGCTCTACACTTGTATGGCCGCCTCGGTAACGTGTCTGCCTCACGTTCAAGAGGTCCCGAGTTCGAATTTCGGTCACTGAGTTACCTGGATAAGGCTTTCCTGAAAGACGAATGTCGGGTAACTAAGCTCTACGGACCCTGGACTCATTTCAGCATCATTTCATCCATTCCACTCATCGTTAGGTATGACAACGTTGGAGGACGTAAATTACAGAAAAGTCTACACTTTTATTATTTAAAATGATTTGATTCAAAAACTAAGCAAGCTATTGATCTGTAACTATGGATACAAGCTAGTGTAGAGTTAAACTATACTATGAGTGGCGCCATTCTCTATTTGAGGCCCGGCGGTACTTGTCAGTCTACCCTCGTGTGGTAAAAGCTTCAACAATTCAACCTTTCACTTGCAGATAATTTACTGCTTTGCATTAAAAGTCAATTGACAAACATGTGCTGTTCTATTTCGGTGACATATATTCACTTTCAAGTTTTAAATATTTTCTTATTAGAGGATGTTGGCTTGATCTGTATCATCACTACTCCAAATAGAAAGAGTGTTGTTTGAAGTTGTCATGGATTAGATGCGATGTGTCAGTTTTGCTTGGAAACAAGTGAAACCATTGGATAAGCGGGGACGGTATGTGAGAGCTTCAAACCTACCTGGATCTGTGAGAGGGGGAAATAACACGTCACAAATTATACCTTTCCCTGCCATTATTTTCCGTTTTCATGCCATAAAATTATGGGTTTCGTAGTAAATTGTTTAGCAAAATCTTTATTTTCATGAGCTTTCTATATTCTCCACGGCCACATTAGGAAGTAGCACAACTTTTAGAACGAGTAAAACATTGGAAATAGTTCCTTACTAAATTGCCTATATTCTCGCTTATTTGAATGAACGGGGTGAATAAATACCGTAATTGAACTTTCAAAGCTTTGCTCATGAGCTTAAACATTTTACTTAAATTTATTGTCACGTGGTACTTCCCCGATTGCGTTGTTTACTTCAAGTGAAGTAATACATTTAAAGTGTTGTTTTACATCTTTAAAACAACTAACACAAGCTTTCAAATCTGTAAACGAAATCTAAATATAGAGTAATTATGTCGTATATGGGACAGGTCATTTTCATCAAGCAAAGAGCCATATTTGTGAAATATTTTCTTTAATTTAAAGATAAACTAAGCAATTCCCATAGAGCTAAAGTGTAGGAAATGTTCTTATGAAAATCTGTTTCTTAAATAAAGCCAGGAAGCAAGTTTGAAAAGGAGTTTTAATGTTTTTATTTGTTTGTATGAAGTCACCTCTTGAATTTAAAAATAAAAAACGTTCGCTAATGCCGACAACGCACAGAATTACCAAAGTAATGATTTTAAATCAGGTTTCACTACCTGTTATAATTAGCAAAGTATATTTATTTAATTCTACCTAACGTTTAAAATATAAATTCAATTTTATAAAGGTCAGTTTGTAATATTCATATTTACTATTACGGCTAATTTAACCTCTGATTTGCTTATTACTTCTTTCGCGTTCTAAATTTTATTTTAAATTGAATCTTCAGCATAGCCTTCGGTTTAGCATTTATCACGATTCCTTTCAATAAAGTTTCGTTTCGTCAGAATATGTAACGCTACCTGGTCAGATGTATGCGTACTGTACCCACAACATTTATTTCAATTCCTGTCATCAGTTTTATAATTTCAAGATTGATTATAGAGCTCTAACTGTAAAAATCTATTGCCCTGCTATCGGCAATACAATATTGTTGCGAGCGTATTGTTGTTTCGAGGGGCGTGGACGACTAATTCAAAGAGACGGACAGTGCAGTGCGGAAATAAAAGCTCGCCGAAACGGCGGGGTTCGTCTTTCTTCTAGCGCAGTCTTGATTGTTTAAGAACATTCCGGAATGTGAGTAATCTATAAAAAGGGAGCCGCCGCCCGCCATAATGAGTGAGTCGATAATTGGGCGCGTGCGCGTGAACAGCTGTGTCTGTGGTCGATGACCTTGCAAGTTATATTGTATATGTGACATAATTCTGGACTGTAAAGATTGATAAATGTGTGTTTCTACGGAAACAAAGAGCAATTTTTAGTGTTTGTAACCTGGACTTTTTATTTCACAACACACAAAGTCACAATATTGAGTGCTGTAATGACGACCTCATAACATAGCGTAATACCTTAGGCCAATATTTTATAATATCAAATACTAATTAATGACACGTTTTTAGAATACTTGTTAAATTATTACAGTCTGCCCACCAAAAGAAGGCAAGCGGGGCCTTAAGAGGTAGAGGGGTTTGAACTGTTTATCTGCTCTGGTAGTGGATCTGTTTACTACGAAATGTGTATGAGGGTACTATGAGTCACCTATTCGGCCAGTTCTAATGCTCTTTCTCTCTCTCTCTCTCTCTCTCTCTCTCTCTCTCTCTCTCTCTCTCTCTCTCTTGTAATTTACGTCCTCCAATGTTAAGTCATATCGGACGATGGCTGGAATGGGTGAAATGATGCTCGAATGAGCCCAGGGTACATAGAGCTTAGTTACCCGACATTCGTCTTACAGGATAAGGAAAAACCCCGGAAAAGCCTTAGCCATGTAACTCACCCTGAACGAGATTCGAAATCGGGACCTCTTGAACGTGAGGGACACGCTATCATCTACGCTACCCAGGCGGGTTTTCTAACGCTCGTTTCAGTAACTGCGGTGATAGGTATTATGTACTCTCTACCCACCACAAGAAGGCAAGCGGGGCCTGAAGAGGTAGAGGGGCTTGAACTGTTTATCTGCTCTGTTAGTGGAGCTGTTTACTACGAAATGAGTGTAGAGGGTACATATGAGTCACCGATGTTGCCAGATCTAATGCTCGTTTCTGTAACTGAAGTGATAGGTATTATGTACTGTCTACCCAACACAAGAAGGCAAGCGTGGCCTGAAGAGGGTTTGGGGCTTCAACTGTTTATCTGCTCTGTTAGTGGATCTGTTTACTACGAAATGAGTGTAGAGGGTACGTATGAGTCACCCATGTTGCCAGATCTAATGCTCGTTTCAGTAACTGCAGTGATAGGTATTATGTACTCTCTACCCACCACAAGAAGACAATCGTGGCCTGAAGAGGTAGAGGGTTTTGAAGTGTTTACTGCTCCGGTAGTGGAACTGTTAACTACGAAATGAGTGTAGAGGGTACATATGAGTCATCCGTGCTGCCAGATCTATTGCTTGTTTCACTAACTGCAGTGATAGGTATTATGCATTTGTGGGTTATGTGACAACACTGTGTATTTTACCGGAATGCGAGCAGAAATACGACAAAAGAGATTATGTTACATATTCCTCTATCTTGACTTATGTTGGGTGGACCGTACTTTACCGCAGTACAGAAGACATTGACTCCAGAATAATAAACATAATGAAAAACTCCACTTTCTCTTTTTTCTCCTTTGTTGCACATTTTGTGAAGGAGTAATGGTTATAATATTTAGATTAAATTAATATCACCACATATTTACTCCCTCATTCAGATTCTAAGGAAGATGGGGAACATTCCTGGCAAACGTTGTAACCCGAATCAGACTCTTGGATTTGGAAGCTAGATACAAACCTACAGAGCGAGTGTCCCTGAATATCTTTCTCCTTATGCCACCTAGCGTCGGTTTATGTAACAATATTTTAAATGAGAAAGCGGCACACTTTTCTAAAATTCTTAATTTAAAACTACAGAAGGTCTGAATTGTACCATTGTTGCTTCTAATCTCTCCAATTTTCCAAGTGTAAACAAACTACTCCAAATTCCCTTGAATGTCCAAGGCTTCTTTTGTAAAGACCGTGTTTTGTTTCTCACTCCAACAACTGAAGCTGTACAAATGATAAGCTGTTTTGTCAGTATGTGTGTATGTATGTATGTTTGTCCTTGTAAACAGTGTACATATTCGTCATTGTCACTATAAATCTGTCACGAAAGTGCTGTATATAAAACATGGAACATCAACAATGTGCAGAATAAATGTAAACGAATAATCATGATAAAGTACTGTGTTATTAACTTTTAATTATTTTCCTTGTGATAAATTACGCCTGGCTTTCCTTTTGAGAAGATTTCTTCGAGAGTAATTAGTAGTTTCTGTGGATTTATAATTTTGGTTAATAATTGTAAGTTTAAGTAGGTGTATAATTTTAATGTATTAACTTATTTCTTATAGAAGAGAAAGGGAATATGCATTTTTTTTTTTTTTTTTTTTTTTTTTTTTTAGGAAGTGAGCGAGACGTTAATGTTTTTGCCTAGTAAAATAACACCTGAAGCTTTCCGGGCGACGAATATATTCAAGATATTCTCGGGATCATCAAATTAACTAGTTACGTTTCTCTGACCTAATTACTAAGGTTGTTCAATAAAGAATGATCATAATTTTTTACGGTCATAATTTTTCGCAATAAAATTCAAACTTATTATGTTCTGTTAGCTTAATTATAAACAAAAGCGCCGTAGTAGTTTCATTGTTCGTACTCCTGGTTCCCGCCTGTGAGAAACAGGCAAGTTCAGACATGTTCAGTATCGCCTACCGCTGCAATGGAGCTAATGTACAGTTAAAGTTGATGTTAGAGGAAGATCCGGAGTTTCTTTCAAACGTAATCACTGCTGATGAATCTTGGCTGCATCATTTTGAACCTGAGAGCAAACAGCAAAGCTCAGTGTGGAAATCTCCTTCATCACCAACCCCCCAAAAAGCAAAAGTGGTTGCTTCTGCTGGGAAAGATATGGTCATCTCATTCTTTGATATTCATGGAATGGTTTATCAGTATGTTGTACCTGCACACACATCAGTAGCTGGACAATACTACAGGGATGTCCTGAAAACATTGCAAGTCCATATCATGCGCAAAAGACTACATTTCCGTGAAGCAGGCTGGATGCTGCACCACGATAATGCGCGGCCACATATTGCCAATGTTGCTGAATATCTTGCAAAACTCAACGTGAAGTGCATGCCTCACCCTCCCTATAGTCCGGATTTAGCCACATGTGACATTTTTCTATTCCCTAACTTGAAGAAACGCCTTCGTGGGAGACATTATCCATCATCAGAAGCAGTAGTGAAGGCTGTGGAGGCAATTTTGAAGGATCTCTCAAAAATGGTTTCCAGCATGTCTTTAAAGACTGACAGAAACGTTGGGACAAGTGCTTCGCATTCAGGGGAGACTATTTTGAGAAGGACCATCAAAATTATGAGGATGAATAAAGGTACGTTATCTCAAAAAAAGTGATCATTTTTTATTGAAGAGTCCTCGTATGAATTACGAAACCATTCATCCTGAAAGACGAATGTCAGGTAACTCTAAGCTCCATGTACTCTGGACTCATTTGTGCATCATTTCAGCCACTCCATTCATCGTCCAATATGACTTAACGTTGGAGGATGTAAATTCTCTCTCTCTCTCTCTCTCTCTCTCTCTCTCTCTCTCTCTCTCTCTCTCTCTCTGTCACACACACACACACACACACACACACACACACAAAACAATTCATAAAAAAGATATAATGTGAACAGACACGTTCTGCCAGACCAGCAGGAAGTGTATTGTTTCCTCTCGTTCGAATTTAACAAACACCTTGGCTTATTTAAAGTAATTCTTTTATCACGTCATGTAAAACGTTGACGTTTCAATTCTGAGTAATTACAAATATGCGTACACGCACATACACTACCAATAAAAATGCAATTCTTTACACTGCCTACGACGCGGTGTATTATAATATAATAGTACTTTATTTGTATTAGGGAAACTATTTGAGTTTAAAATTTGGGTTGTTACGGTTATGTTAAATACATTACTCTCTAAATTAATTGGGAGTCGATTAATGACACTAAACAACACTTACTTTTAAATTTTCTCGGAACTAGTTTCAGAGGCCTTCCCTCTATCTTCAGCCGGACATCGACTGGTTCTCATTGGTGTAGCTGGCAATATTTTGTCATCGGTCTCCTCTGGTGGCGGTTCGAGGAACTTGCGGAACAAATCTTTCTGGGGGATGTCGAAATTGAATACTTTGTTCCTATTTTTTGAAATAAAGATTTGTTCCCTTGTGGACAGTTCTTCTTTTCCTGTTGTATGTTTTAGTAATTTTGGTTCCGGATTTATGTTGTGGTTTTTTTCCAAAAAAATGCGTGGCAACTGCTGATTTTTCTAATTGTTTGTATTTTATGTTCCTAAAGTGTTCCTTTGCTCTTGTTTCTAAATTTCTTTTGGTTTTTCCAATATAAATTTGACTACAGTCACAGCATTCAATTTGATATATACCAGATGTTTTGTTAGATGGAATGGCATCTTTGATGTTTGAGCAAATTAGGTTTTTTAAGGAGTAATGGTTCACTGGAGCTAGTTGAATGTTTTGTTTTTTCAAGCTTTTTTGAATTTATCAAAGGCCCATGGATGGTAAGTGAATTTTTTGAAGATCATTTTAGTTTCTGTAGCTGAGAGGGTTGTGGTTTCCTTTAGTAGTTTCTTCTTTTTTGCTAAGTTCACTTTTTTGTCTACTAGTGATTTGGGAAAGTCATTTTTCTGTGCTATTTCAATAATTTTGTTGTATTCTATTTTGTATTCTTCTGCTGTGAGAGGGATGTTGACCAGACTGTGTGCTAAACTATTGAAGATTGCCTGTTTGTGGGATCTTGGATTGTAGCCATTAGCTTTTATGTAGTTGTCTGTCTGTGTTGGTTTTCTGTAAATGCCAAAGTTTATTCTATTTTTATTTCTGATTATTTTTAAATCTAAAAATGGTAAATACTCGTCTTTTTCAACTTCTACAGCGAACTTGATGCTTTTTTCTTGAATATTTAAAAGTTTTAGTGCATCACTGATGTGTTCTTTTGGCACTATGGCAAATATGTCATCTACATATCTTTGCCAGAGTTTGAACATCCATGGGAAACTTTTAGTGATCCTTATTTCTAGTGCACTCATGTACAGATCGGCCAGGAAGGGTGATAAGGGTTGCCCATTGCTAAACCAGACATTACTCTCTACCTCCGTCATGGATCAGTTTTTTTTGTGCAAAATCTGAAGTTTTGTCTTAGCGCGAATAGTATTTGTCAGAGATTTATTAGTTTGGCGCTCGTCACACATCACTTAGGGGGAATGCAATATGACAACACCGCAGTACTCCGATTGGTTGATCACCTAGTAGTGCTTAAGGACAAACATCATCCCATTTGAAACAAAGGTAGTTTGGAAATAGTGTTAACTCTTGTTTAACAGGTTTTTGTCTGGTCCTGGTACTTCAGATCACGCCCCCTATTTATACCTTCAGTTTTTGAGAACGTCAGTGAATGATCTAGGCTAGTGGAAAATCTTCTCCTCCCCAAAGGGGTGTCAAAATCAAGAAGGTACTCCAAACTAAAGAAAAACACTGGTTTTCACTGAAAAGATTATCACAGAATGAGGAATTAAATGTAACTGAGGTGGTAGTTAAGTAAGTACGCAGTCTCCAGTGGTGAACAAGTATACTGACTTCACTTGATGTGAATTAAATACATAAGATGTCTAATTATAAAAATTATAGCACCATTACAATTGAAAAAAAATTAGGCTGTATGAAAACTACATACCAATGACCAACAACAGCATGCCCCTTGAAATATCAAGAACTTGGACATCTATCAAAGTAAAAAACTAGAAGAGCCAGTGGCTTTATTATACATTAATTAATATTTTGGAGAACATTTCATTTTATATCTTTAATTGTATCTTTAATTGACTTTTTTCAAGGGCTTTTCAGGTTGACAAGTAGAATTAATCAGATGAGAATGCAAGTAATCCTGAAATTTTTTGATGACAATTCAATGTTCTTGCCTTTTTTATTTTTGTCATTAATTACGTTTTCTTAGAGTGAAGCAACTGGCGCTCCTTTTAGCTTCCTTCCAGTCAAGTGTGTTATAAATTCAATATGAGTTTGCACTTACTAGTATCTATCTGTGATATTCTGCGTAAAAGTAGTTGGGCTACAACGGTAGCCCATACATTTATCTGTATCATGAGTAAGAAATGAAATGAAATGTGTACTACTTAACGCCCGGTTTACTACATACGGCACCGCAGGTGATGACACTGATGATACATGAGATGAAAATGGAGCACCGGTGCAATGAGATGGCGGGGGAAACCGGAGATCCCGGATAAAACCCGCCCCAGTGCCGTGTTGTCCACCACAAGTCTCATTTTGCGGTCGCCTTGGATCGAACCCGGGCCGCCTTGGTGAGAGCCAAGCGGTCTAACCACTGAGCCACGGCGTGGCCGTCATGAGTAAGAGAAGCTGCTTTTGGTGATATCTACGGAATGATCTACTAGATTGAATTAACACCAAAAATATGTTATTTTGCTCCATTTCTATGCCTCCTTTAACATCTAAAGGCGACTTTTCTCGACCTCAGAGACAATGAGATATTTACTGACTTGAAAAATACATGCACTATGTCCTTAGGGTATCGCATAAGCGGATTCCAAACCAGAGCACATAGCATATTTTAACCAGAAAGAGGTTTTCGTAATTCAATACTTATTTTCAGGAAGATTTAAAAATACGAGGGCTGTTCAATAAGTAATAAGTATAAATTTATACAAGTACCTTTACTCATCCTCATAATTTTGATGGTTCTTTTCAAAATAGTCTCCCCTGAATGTGATGCACTTGTCCCAGCGTTTCTGCCAGTCTTCAAAGACATGCTGGAAACAATTTGAGAGATCCTTCAAAATAGCTTCCGCAGCCTTCACCACTGCTTCTGATGATGGATAATGCCTCCCACGAAGGCGTTTCTTCAAGTTAGGCAAAATAAAAAAAGTCACTTGGGGCTAAATCCGGACTATAGGGAGGGTGAGGGATGCACTTCACGTTGATTTTTGCAAAGATATTCAACAACATTGACAATATGAGGCCGCGCATTATCGTGGTGCAGCATCCAGCCTTCTTCACGGAAATGTGGTCTTTTGTGCCTGATATGGACTTGCAATGTTTTCAGGGCATCCCTGTAGTATTGTCCAGTTACTGATGTTTGTGCAGGTACAACATGCTGATAAACCATTCCATGAGTATCAAAGAATGAGATGACCATAACTTTCCCAGTAGAAGCAATCACTTTTGCTTTTTTGGGGGGTTGGTGATGAATTTTTCCACACTGAGCTTTGCTGTTTGCTCTGAGGATCAAAATGATATAGCCAAGTTTCATCAGCAGTGATTACGTTTGAAAGAAACTCCGGATCTTCCTCTAACATTAAGTTATACTGCATGCAGACCTACATGCGAATGTCCTTTTGTTCGGGGGTCAACAGTCTTGGAACCCATCGCGCACAAACACGTCTCATGTGTAATGTTTCTGTCACCAACGTGAGGGTGGCATCCAATGAAATGTTCAGTATTTCAGAAACTGATCTTAAGGTAATTCGTCGATCCTCTCTCACAATGGCAGCAGCAGTGTTGATGTTTTCTTCCGTAGGAGCAGTAACTGGAACACCGGGTCCACCTTCCTTTGAAATTGATTGTCTGCCCTCTTTAAACATTTTAAACCTCCTTCGAGCTGTGGAAGGAAGGACAGACTCTCCATAGGCCTCCTGTAACATTGTATGGGCCTTAACTGAAGATTTGTTGAGACGAAAGCAGAATTTCAAAGCCGCATATTGTTCCTCGCGTGTTACTTCCATTACAACGGTAGGCGATACTGAACATGTGTGAACTTGGCTGGTTCTCAGAGGCGGTAACCAGGAGTACCAACAATGAAACTACTACGGCATGTTTGTTTCACATTAGGCTAACAGAATAAAATATGACTGAATTTTAGTGCGAAAAATTATGTCCGTAAAAAAATTATGATCATTTTTTATTGAACAGCCCTCGTAGGTATTTGCATTTATACCAAATAGAACTGAAAACAGATTAATTTGTGTTATAACTTACATAGAATGTATTTCCCGGGCTTGTGGGCCGTGGTCCAAAGGATGAAATTTCTCCGGACGTTTCGCTCATATCTCTGACGAGGATTCTAGCTATTTTTATTTTTAAAAAGTGCATAGTATGTGTTTCAAATTGGAAGAATTGTCGCCTGTAGCGAATCAGATGCGTTAAAGCCTTCATTGTTGCCAACTTGTTATTCCCACTCCATTTATACTTCCCTCTCTCTCCCATACTTGCGGGTGATCATGGCGCTAGACATAAGGGAACACAAACTGAACTTTCCAAAGTTTTATAATAATGCAGTTGTTGAAATCACAATTGCAACATGAATATTCGCATATTACGCAATTGGTTTCAATATTTAGTTTAGAATTAACTATAGTTGATGAATTACCTATTTTTCTAATCCAACGAAAATACTAGCGGTGCTTCCGTATTGCTGTGAATGTTACATACGTTAACAGATACTTCGTCATTGTCATTATCTTCAACGTCTGAGTACTGCAAATTTATGGTGATAGGTTTCAAACTCTCGTTACGTGCAATTTCTTTCCAAAAGTCGTCTTCTTGTAGTTTATCTGATGTCTCACGCAGTTTTCCCAGTCTTGTTGTGTTCCTTGTCAATTTCTTTGTGAGTAAGTCGTTCAAAGTCAGTCAGTTTAAAAATATTATTTCTGTTTGCGACATAATTTGAGCCCACATTAACTCAACTGGATTGTTCTAGCAGTAGTAAGGGGCAAGGTGGATCGCGTCTCATTCATCCAGTTGATATACTTTTTCATGGAAGAGTAACTGAATAACGCTGCTTTGAACTCTCTAGAGTAAACAGAGATTACGAACCATTGATAAACAAAGATATAATGTGACCAGACACGTTCTGCCAGACTAGGAAGAAGTGTATTGTTCCCTCTCATCGAATTTAACAAACACCTTGGCTTATTCAAAGTACATATTTCTTTTATCACGTCATGTCAAATGTTTACGTTTCAGTTCTAAGTAATTTAAAATATACGTTCACGAATACTTGCCAACCAATAATGATGTTCATTACGGTGCTCACGTCGCAATGCGTTGTTATAATGGTATCTACTTTATTTATTCCTTTTAGGAAAACTATTTGAGCTAAAAGGATAGGGTTTTCATGGTTATGTTAAATACATTACTCTCTACCTTCCACGTGGATCAGTTTCGGCAAAATCTGAATTGTTGCCTTAGCGTGAATTCTACACTCCTGGAAATTGAAATAAGAACACCGTGAATTCATTGTCCCAGGAAGAGGAAACTTTATTGACATATTCCTGGGGTCAGATACATCACATGATCACACTGACAGAACCATAGGCACATAGACACAGGCAACAGAGCATGTACAGTGTCGGCACTAGTACCGTGTATATCCACCTTTCGCAGCAATGCACGCTGCTATTCTCCCATGGAGACGATCGTAGAGATGCTGGATAAAGTCCTGTGGAACGGCTTGCCATGCCATTTCCAGCTGGCGCCTCAGTTGGACCAGCTTTCGTCCTGGACGTGCAGACCGCGTGAGACGACGTTTCATCCAGTCCCAAACATGCTCAATGGGGGACAGATCCGGAGATCTTGCTGGCCAGGGTAGTTGACTTACACCTTCTAGAGCACGTTGAGTGGCACGGGATTCATGCGGACGTGCATTGTCCTGTTGGAACAGCAAGTTCCCTTGCCGGTCTAGGAATGGTAGAACGATGGGTTCGATGACGGTTTGGATGTACCATGCACTATTCAGTGTCCCCTCGACGAACACCAGAGGTGTACGGCCAGTGTAGGAGATCGCTCCCCACACCATGATGCCGGGTGTTGGCCCTGTGTGCCTCGGACGTGTGCAGTCCTGATTGTGGCGCTCACCTGCACGGCGCCAAACACGCATACGACCATCATTGGCACCAAGGCAGATGCGACTCTCATCACTGAAGACGACACGTCTCCATTTGTCCCTCCATTCACGCCTGTCGCGACACCACTGGAGGCGGGCTGCACGATGTTGGGGCGTGAGCGGAAGACGGCCTAACGGTGCGCGGGACCGTAGCCCAGCTTCATGGAGACGGTTGCGAATGGTCCTCGCCGATACCCCAGCAGCAACAGTGTCCCTAATTTGCTGGGAAGTGGCGGTGCGGTCCCCTACGGCACTGCGTAGGATCCGACGGTCTTGGTGTGCATCCGTGCGTCGCTGCGTTCCGGTCCCAGGTCGACGGGCACGTGCACCTTCCGCCGACCACTGGCGACAACATCGATGTAGTGTGGAGACCTCACGCCCCACGTGTTGAGCAATTCGGCGGTACGTCCACCCGGCCTCCCTCATGCCCACTATACGCCCTCGCTCAAAGTCCGTCAACTGCACATACGGTTCACGTCCACGCGGTCGCGGCATGCTACCAGTGTTAAAGACTGCGATGGAGATCCGTATGCCACAGCAAACTGGCTGACACTGACGGCGGCGGTGCCCAAACGCTGCGCAGCTAGCACCATTCGACGGCCAACACCGCGGTTCCTGGTGTGTCCGCTGTGCCGTGCGTGTGATCATTGCTTGTACAGCCCTCTCGTAGTGTCCGGAGCAAGTATGGTGGGTCTGACACACCTGCGTCAATGTGTTCTTATTTCCATTTCCAGGAGTGTATTTCATACAGATTGATCAGGTTGGTGCTGGTCACACACCTCTTAGCGGGAATGCAATACAACACCGCAGGACTCCGATTGGTTGCTCAAGGACAAACACCTTCCCATTTGAAACACTTACTTCCTGCAAGTAAGCTTACTTCTGCAAGCCCGGGAAATACGTTCTATTGGATTAACGTCGGCCGTGGAAGCCTAATCATGTATATAACTTGCATAATTTATTAAAAGTAAGAGTTTATAAAAACTTCCTAACATATTTTTAACCAGCTAGTGTACCAACCATTTGTATTATGAAAACTTTTCGAGCTAAACGTATGAGGTTTTATGGTTGTGGTAGAAATATTATTTTATATCTTGCCTGTGGGTCACTTTTTGCTCCCTACTTAAGGGGAATGTAATATGAAAACACAGCAGGACTCCGATTACACCCATATCTCTGTTTTCCAATACGTCACTTATTGTATTACTCAATGTGCCGTAAAAACACGAGTCAGTGTTGTCACCCAATTATCTCAAGGCAGGACCGACTGGGCGGGTGACAGGAGGCATTAAGGCCACGCCTACCCATTTATCCTGTAGCGTTCACTGAGGGGATGGTTGTAAAACTATCACTAGCCGTCTCTTTCCCCTCCCCCTGACATCTGGAAGAGTCGGGGTGATGTTCCGAGCCACGAAGCTTCCAGAAACAGCGATCTTCCTATATAAGCCCTGCAGTGGGCGAGTCCAGTTTTTGGCGAGCAGCCGTGAAGAGCGCAGCGCTAGCGAACGGACTGGAAGACTGCGTACATGTATGAGAGGAGTTGTACGTAATTGTGAGTGTGGAGTGGAGTGGACCTGTGACAGACGAACTGGTGGATTGTATTTGTGTACGCTACGCAATTCTATGTAATCGGCAAGTGTTCCAACTGTAATTCGGTGGAAATGAAGAAAATTTTGAGTTTGTGCAACTGGACTTTTAATTTCACGAACCCACAAAGTCACAATATTAATTAACCGAATAGTGGTTAACTTTATAGCCCGAGCCTTAAAGTACTTACAGCATAGTAAGTCGTCATTAAGATAGCTGTCTCATGTGTTTATGAGAACTCCTAGTTGTTAACTATAAAGCCCGAGTCTTAAAGTACTTACAGCATAGTAAGTCGCCATTAAGGTAGTTGTCTCATGTGTTTATGAGAACTCCTAGTGGTTTACTATAAAGCCCGGGTCTTAAAGTACTTACAGCATAATAAGTCGTCATTAAGGTAGTTGTCTCGTGTGTTTATGAGAACTCCTAGTGGTTTACTATAAAGCCCGGGTCTTAAAGTACTTACAGAATAGTAAGTCGTCATTAAGGTAGTTGTCTCATGTGTTTATGAGAACTCCTAGTGGTTTACTATAAAGCCCGGGCCTTAAAGTACTTACAGCATAGTAAGTCGTCATTAAGGTAGTTGTCTCATGTGTTTATGAGAACTCCTAGTGGTTTACTATAAAGCCCGGGCCTTAAAGTACTTACAGCATAGTAAGTCGTCATTAAGGTAGTTGTCTCATGTGTTTATGAGAACTCCTAAGTGGTTTACCGGGGAAAACACGAGTCAGTTGGAGAATTTAATGTCATATCGGCACGTTGGCTATAGTAGCTCAAGGGATAGAGCGGCTGGACGGAGACCAGAGGATCCATGGTTCAAATCCTGGCTATGGCATTGAATTTTTCTAGTCTGACTATCTTTCCATACTTTAACCTACACACGGCCAGTGTGAAAGAACAATTAATTTCCGTAACACGGGAGTTGAACCCTCGACCTCAAGAACGCGAGTCAACGAATCTTGATGATATTGATATTCTTGGTGGTATAATTCTGCCGTTCTGTTCTGAAACACTCACATGCTTCCAGAATCTTTCGAAGAGTAGGAGGCAACTATACCACCCCAGCCGATGTCTTGGCTAAGTACTTTGGACTGGTAAGCCAGAAAACGTTCCAAAACGTCACTTCCTATTGCATGAAACCTTCTGATAACCTGCTTCCTGTGCGATGCTCAATTGATTGATCTAAAACCTAGTGCAGCTGCTTCCAATGACTTAATAGCTATCTTTCACAAGATCTGCCCGGATATTCTTCATTTCAAGGATTATGTTATCAAAACCTGTTTCCGTGTGCATCTCGTTCCTAACACATCTTCTTATTGTCAAGCACAATGTTGACACTCTACCCTGTTTGGTTGCTATTATATTTTTCAGCAAATGCTAACTTTTTATAAGGTAGTTATATTAATATTCATGTCATTCAATAATCAGAAGCAACATTTGAGTTAACCAAACCTAAACCATTTTTACAGCTGTCACATTATTGTAGTGCCTAGAAGTAATCTCATCTAACATGACATCTCCTCGCTTCCAAACTTCAGGGATGCCATCCACAGCTTCTTCTCTCAGCGATGTTCTGATCTCTGCAACCCGTCCAAAGAGTACTCAGTGTTTTTCAATATAGTCTCCTTGTAACTCCACACAATTCTCCCAGCAATGCTCCCATCTCTGTAACCCATCCAAATAGTACCCGGCGTTTTTCAACATAGTCTTCCTGTAGCTCTACACGATTCTCCTAGCGATGCTCCCATTTCTGTAATACCTCCAAATAGTACTCGACGTTTTTCAACACAGTCTCCTTGTAACTCTACACACTTCTCCCAGCGATACTCCCATCTCTGTAACACGTCCAAATAGTACTCGGTGTTTTTCAACATAGTCTCCTTCTAACTCTACACACTTCTCCCATAGATGCTCTCATCTCTGTAGCCCATCCAAATAGTACCCGACGTTTTTCAACATAGTCTCCTTCTAACTCTACACACTTCTCCCATAGATGCTCCCATCTCTATAACCCGTCCAAATAGTACTCGGCGTTTTTCAACATAGTCTCCTTCTAACTCTACACACTTCTCCCATAGATGCTCCCATCTCTATAACCCGTCCAAATAGTACTCGGCGTTTTTCAACATAGTCTCCTTGTAACTCTACACACTTCTCCCAGCGATGTTCCCATCTCTGTAACACGTCCAAATAGTACTCAGCGTTTTTCAACATAGTCTCCTTGTAACTCTACACACTTCTCCCAGCGATGTTCTCATCTCTATAACCCGTCCAAATAGTACTCGGCGTTTTTCAACATAGTCTCCTTCTAACTCTACACACTTCTCCCATAGATGCTCCCATCTCTATAACCCGTCCAAATAGTACTCGGCGTTTTTCAACATAGTCTCCTTGTAACTCTACACACTTCTCCCAGCGATGTTCCCATCTCTGTAACACGTCCAAATAGTACTCGGCGTTTTTCAACATAGTCTCCTTGTAACTCTACACACTTCTCCCAGCGATGTTCCCATCTCTGTAACACGTCCAAATAGTACTCGGCGTTTTTCAACATAGTCTCCTTGTAACTCTACACACTTCTCCCAGCGATGTTCCCATCTCTGTAACCCGTCCAAATAGTACTCGGCGTTTTTCAACATAGTCTCCTTGTAACTCTACACACTTCTCCCAGCGATGTTCCCATCTCTGTAACCCGTCCAAATAGTACTCGGTGTTTTTCAACATAGTCTCCTTGTAACTCTACACACTTCTCCTAGCAATGCCTTCATCTCTGTAACCCGTCCAAATAGTACTCGGCGTTTTTCAACATAGTCTCCTTGTAACTCTACACACTTCTCCCAGCGATGTTCCCATCTCTGTAACCCGTCCAAATAGTACTCGGTGTTTTTCAACATAGTCTCCTTGTAACTCTACACACTTCTCCCAGCGATGTTCCTATCTCTGTAACCCGTCCAAATAGTATTCGACGTTTTTCAACATTGTCTCCTTGTAACTCTACACACTTCTCCCAGCGATGTTCCCATCTCTGTAACCCGTCCAAATAGTACTCGACGTTTTTCAACATAGTCTCCTTGTAACTCTACACACTTCTCCCAGCGATATTCCCATCTCTGTAACCCGTCCAAATAGTACTCGACGTTTTTCAACATGGTCTCCTTGTAACTCTACACACTTCTCCCAGCGATGTTCCCATCTCTGTAACCCGTCCAAATAGTACTCGGCGTTTCTCAACATAGTCTCCTTGTAACTCTAGACACTTCTCCCAGCGATGTTCACATCTCTGTAACCCGTCCAAATAGTACTCGGCGTTTTTCAACATAGTCTCCTTGTAACTCTACACACTTCTCCCAGCGATGCTCTCATCTCTGTAACCCGTCCAAATAGTGCTCGGTGTTTTTCAACATAGTCTCCTTGTAACTCTACACACTTCTCCCAGCGATGCTCTCATCTCTGTAACCCGTCCAAATAGTGCTCGGTGTTTTTCAACATAGTCTCCTTGTAACTCTACACACTTCTCCCAGCGATGCTCTCATCTCTGTAACCCGTCCAAATAGTGCTCGGTGTTTTTCAACATAGTCTCCTTGTAACTCTACACACTTCTCCCAGCGATGCTCTCATCTCTGTAACACGTCCAAATAGTACTCGGTGTTTTTCAACATAGTCTCCTTGTAACTCTACACACTTCTCCCAGCGATGCTCTCATCTCTGTAACCCGTCCAAATAGTGCTCGGTGTTTTTCAACATAGTCTCCTTGTAACTCTACACACTTCTCCCAGCGATGCTCTCATCTCTGTAACCCGTCCAAATAGTGCTCGGTGTTTTTCAACATAGTCTCCTTGTAACTCTACACACTTCTCCCAGCGATGTTCACATCTCTGTAACCCGTCCAAATAGTGCTCGGTGTTTTTCAACATAGTCTCCTTGTAACTCTATTTATTTATTCATTTATCTATTTATGTATTTACTTATTTATTTACTTATTTATTTACTTATTTACTTATTTATTTATTTATTTTTGGCCGGTTTCCTCTTTGCAGTTCACTGCTTGGGCTATTTTTGTTTTGGGCGTATAATGGTGTATCCAACTTTCATCTACAGTTATTAATCGGCACCAAATCTCGGATTAATTGCTCCTAAACTGCGCCAACAGTTGAAATGTTCATTCGAAGACCTTTTTGGTCTAAAGTGGGCAAACGTGGCACCAAACGCGCGAATGTCTAAATGTTGATTTAATATGTGACAAAGACGCTTTTTTGACATTTCCATAGCCTCTGCTATCCCTCTCACTTTAATTCCTGGTTGTCAGGCACCATTTGGTGAACTTCGGCGATGTTTTGTAGTTTTTGGACGTCCCGAAAATTCAGTGTCTTCCAAGGTGTTACGTCCACGTTTAAATTCAGCTGCCCAAAATTTCACTGTGGTAAATGATGGTAAATGCTGAGTCCCCGTACACATTCAAATTATCTTTGATTTTCGTAGGCGTATTTCCTTCCAAGAACAAATATTTAATGACGGCTCGATCAGTTTGTCCATTTTCATAAACACACTCACAACAGCTCACTCGAAACGACCGTTACATAACAACTGAGCGTCCAATATAGCTGAAACTTGGCGAGTAACTGTCAACAGATGAATAACGAAATTCACTAGATTCATACTGATAATTACATAAAAATAAGTTTTAACCCTTTTTCACATAAATTTGCTGTTTTTAATAGTTTGATTTATAGATTAATAAATATACCCCTGAATTAATGGGAATTTAATAAAGAATATAAACATATTATTAATAATTCTTTAATTAATGGGTTTAATAAAGACTTTATATATAAAGAATTGAAAATTTAGATATAAAAAAACTGTTAATGATATTTCCACCCTTAGAAAAATGAAAGAGGATTGTAGTTTTAAAAAATACTTAGCATTCTGGGTTAATAAACATTTTCAAAAAAATTTAAATAGTTTGGTATAACTTTAGTTC
Source organism: Mantis religiosa (assembly GCA_030765055.1). NCBI lineage: Eukaryota > Metazoa > Arthropoda > Insecta > Mantodea > Mantidae > Mantis > Mantis religiosa. The sequence continues at coordinate 202,331,082 of CM060952.1, read as the reverse complement.
CTCAAAATAAATATAGCACTAAACTTTTATTGTATTACTCTTAGAAAGATAAAATTCCTACTACTAAAAAATCTGGTATTTATCAGTTTGATTGTTTCGATTGTGAAAAGTTTACATTGGAAGGACAAAACTTAATTTAGAAACCAGAACAAAAGAACATTTACGTAACATTAAGTACAGACAGACTGATAAGCCAGCCGTAGGAGATCTTTTTGGTCATTTAACCATGAAATAAGTCCATATGTTAAATTATTAAAAAAATTAAATGGTCCGATAGATTTTATGGTTTGGGAAAATATATTTATTTAAGAAAAACAAACATCTCAAATGAATTTTGAAATACCGGCAGCTGATTCTGTTTTTAAATATGTATTATTTTCTGATTTTGGTAGTACTAACAAGAACATATCAATCAATCAATCAATCAATCAATCAATCTATCAATCAAGCAGCTGGCGGCTGACTGAGGGTCAGCACGACGTGTGTCATTCGTGTACCTGTCCTACACGGACTTAACCACTTAATGACAGGATATGTGGGATTTTGCAGGGTGGTGGTTTAAATTTAGTTGGATGAAGAGAAGGAAGGTAGCCGTAGCTCCTCATGGTAGCCAACTCGGGTGCAACGCTTGTGTGCACCGCTGTTGTGAGAAAATTTAGGAAGAGTTTAATTTAGTTTAGAAAGTTTATTAACTTTCAAATAGTAATAATTTTGAGGTTGTAATAACAACTTTATTGTTACCGGGTGTGCCCGCATGCCATGCGGGGAAGCCGGTAGAGCTTGTAGCGTCTTTCTCATGTTTGGTAGTTCCCTAGAGACCTAACCAAGGCGCTCTGATGTTGAGGCAAAATCGCGTAGAATTTTGTAGCCCGGCGCCTAATGACATCTTCCACATAGTGGAGAGATGAGGCTTCATGAAGGTATCTCACGGGAAACCTCCAGCAAACAGAATAGATGGCCCTAAGTCATCTATTTTGTACACGCTGGAGTTGTCGCAGATTGGTTCCTGCGGCCATGCCCCAGATCTCACACGCATAAAGCATGATAGGAAGAATTAAAGCCTGAAAATGGCGTAACTTAAGGGGTGTCGGCATCCCTGACCACATCATGGGGTATAACGAAGCCGAAGCTCCGCATGCCCGATGAGCCACCTCCTGGATGTGACCCCTAAAGTTAGGCCCTTGTCCAACCTTACACCTAGATACTTCAGAGAGTTTGTCCACTCTATCCTTCTGCCAGAATAGTTAGAGGGGAGATTGGCGGGAAAATGACGCTTGGTGAAGAGTATAGGAACATATCAACATCTAGCGTTCGTAACGATGGCAACAGCTTTGTTGTTCCCGGCTGAGGATGTGTAAAAGTCTAACATGAAATCGCGATCTTGGTGAATTTATAAGAATTTCCATAATTTCTTATAAGATAAGTGAAGTTTTAAGTTACAAATTGTTATATTTGTAATTATTTGTTTACTTCACTGTTAATAGCTTCATATTTTACTTATTCACTAGATTTTATTTATGAGTGCTGCCATCTTCATGTTTAGGTCAGAAACTTTTCAGATCACCCGCGTATAAACCTCTGTGTGTGTAGTGTTTAACGCCCGCGTTTACTACATACGGCACCGCAGGCGGTGACACTGATGATACATGAGATGAAGATGGAGCACCGGTGGAATGAGATAGCGGGGGAAACCGGAGATCCCAGAGAAAATCCGCCCCAGTTCCGTGTTGTCCACCAAAAGTCTCACTTTGCGGTCGCCTGGGATCGAAACCGGGCCGCCTTGGTGAGAGCCAAGCGGTCTAACCACTGGGCCAGGGCGCGGACTCGTATAACCCTCTTAACTCTACCAAACAGAGTAGGTAGTTTACGTCTAGAACAATCAGTAGTTCAGAAGTTTTCCTATCTTAGGTAGTAAAAAAAAAAAGGAGTAGTGTGGCACCTGACAGTCTTCCCTCTTCTTATAAGTTTTAAGGTGCCATCACTTTTAAAAGATAAAAGCCATTGTGGTCCAATTTTACGTATAATTGGAAGATAAGAGGAAGATAACCTATTTGCAACTTAGTAAAAGAGAGGGCAGTATTCATCCACTTTGGTCATCAACTGATTCACGCAAGTAACCTGATGGTCACGACGAATAAAGAGTACTAAATTTGTACTCATATATCAGTTTATGTTGGTTGTTCTCGAGGTTTTTCCGAGGAAGTGTAATTTTTTCGGCAATTTCGTTAATCGTAATGAGTTGCACACTTTGTTGGTTTAGAAAATCTCTAGAATCTCGTAGAACGTGCATCCGTTGTAATAGCTACTTGTTTTGGTAATCCCACATTCCCTCTTTTGTTTCCTCAGAGAGAACAAATTACGTATGCTGATTCAAATAACTGGTTAGGGACGACATGCCTTGAAAAAGTGTTCAAGTTGTGTTATTACGCCGCCATTGTGGAAACGCTGGGTGTTGATCACATGGGTAAGCATTAAACCGTGGCTGTGAGGTTCTTTTTTAGCTTCTGCTAAAGTCACCATTTAGATCATCTCAGGAAGTTGGTATGCGTGATGGTTAATGATGATCACTGGGATTATGAAAGGGGGTGTAACCACTGGATTCCAATACCTCGTCGATTTCGATCAAAAGGTAGCATTCGCAAGGGAGAAATGCAAATATTGTTCATTGCGGTAGTAGAACGAGACTGTTAGACTTGAGTCAAAAAAGAATTGGAGATAATATTAAGAGTATAGCTGAGAAAACATCTTTCTCACCCTGCGACTGTAGTTGGTAAAGTCTGTAGTTCGGCCGCCTCTTTGACGAACCTTTATAACCGTTTACAACCCCGGCCCTTCTTCTCACAATCCTTTCTGAAAGGTTCCTACCTTTCTCGATACGTCATGGGTATCTACGAGGTTTCGTCTAAATAAATTATCTTATGTCCATTATTGCGAAACTTCCCTGACAAATATATATCGCCAAGCTACAATTCTACTGGATTCCATAATAACCCTTATCTTATTCAAAGTGCGGTATTTGAAACCCAGCTCCTTTAGGAGACCGCGCAAAGTGCAGTGCCCATAAGGAAAATCACAAATTTCTTGCAAATGTGCAACCAATTCCTCTAAGGTGGGCGCTCTCCCTTTTGCATAGAATCTATAAATTTCTCGGCGAATTAAATCGCATGTGAAATTATCTACTTTAGAGAAACGTTTCCTTTTGTTTTCACACTTGATCGGCGTTTTTGGTATTCCTTTCGTCATAATATTTCTTACTGCATTTCTGTGAATACCCAGAATTTATCAGGTTCATTGCACAACCCCTTACCAACATTATTTGTCAGTACATATTTATATGTGTTCAAAACAACCGCTTGAATTTGCTTAGAAAGAGTTCCCGTTATAGCTTTGTTTTTTGAGACTTTTCCAGTGATATAACTCGGCCTAGTTATTCACACTATTGTCATCACTTTGATTATTTTCATTTGACTGAAAGTTATCTACTACTTCATTTGCATGTACCACTGCATTTCCCTCCTATGGTCTCCACATCGTGACACACAACGAATTTCTGCACGTAATGAAACAGATCAACTGGAAGATGTAACTTTGTCAACTGAGACTCCACGTGTAGTAAACATGCTATTGTCTTTTACAGAAAATCAGGGTCGCTATTGGTCCTCAACGACAGTGTTCCATTTCTAAAGTGTGGAGATAGATTTATGACGGTCATTAATGGGCGGGAGGCTCAGTTTCCTTTGAGAGGCAAACTGCACTCATGTTGACTAGACAGACTATAGGAAACAGCAATGGAGAGGTCTGAGTTCCTTCCATTTATCAGCATAAAACTCCCCGGCAGTGCAGTACAACCACATCCCTCCTGCCGTGATCCCGAAACAGTCCACCAGTCCTGCTCCGATACTTGAAGCCGCCATCCAGAGCTCGGAAAACTCCTGGCAGGATTGCAGAACTGGCATCCTCCTACCGGTTCCTGAAACGTACCACTAGGTCGGCTCAGAGGCCGAAGACTGTCCCACCGGAGGATAAAAGTGTTAACCAGAAGCATAATGTAACGTTCACGTCGCGCCAACAGCATATATAACGTTCACGCTGTCCACTAACATCTGAGGTAACATTGAGTTCCGCTTAATACAGTGAACGTCACTAGGGGGGAAGTCAGTAAGGAGGTGTTCCCCAAAAAAGTGTAGGTTAAAGTGAAGGATTTCCTTATCTTAAAATTGTGTCATGTAGTTCTGGCTTATAATGGGTTTATTCTATATAAACTAAAAGTCAATGAGCTACATGCAACCAACAAGATTTTCCTTGGTGGTTCCTGACGTCAGAAGTTCCATTGTCGGAGATAGTAGACGTGGCCACTAAAGGAACAAGCGAAGCAGATTCGTCGAGCACGTGCGTGAGTGTCCCCCCTTTGTGCCAAATCCTGGGTGTTTAAATATTAAATCTCTGCCGAAGCAGCAACTGAGTCAAATCTTCGTCAGCTTAAGTCAGCCAGGCACCGACTTATGCCTGACAACCAAGCATGACTTGCAAGTAACGTGACAGGATGTCGCGTGTATCGAAGTTATTCATACATCTTCCAAATATGCCGAGCAAACGCGGCACCCAACGTGCGGATATCTAAATGTTGATTTAATATGTGACAAACACGTTATTTTGAAATGTTCATAGCCTCTGCTATCTCTCCCACTTTAATTCGGCGGTCGTCTAGCACCATTTGGGAACTTTGGTGATGTTTTCGTCAGTAGTTGCAGTTTTGGACGTCCCAAGCCCTTGTGGCCACGTTTAAATTCAGCTGCCCAGAATTTCACTGTGGTAAATTATGATGCAGAGTCCTCATACACAGAATACAACTTTTTTTTTTTATTTGCGTAGGTGTATTGCCTTTCAGAAACAAGTATTTAATGACAGCTCGAAATTTGAATTTGTTCATTTTCATAAAAACACTCACATCAACTCAATCAAACGACTGTTACATAACAACTGAATGTCC
>CM060952.1:202246092-202321092 GCA_030765055.1 Mantis religiosa | reverse complement strand
TCGAGTAATAAACATTCTGCCGTCAGTAACTCTAAACAGGGATATTGGTAACCCTTGGTCGGCAACTTCAATTTCGATGTTCTAGAAAAAACAGAAGCAGTTAGTAAATAAGTTGGAAACGGGCATTCCAGTGTCATTAACATCTCCTTCTCACACACATCCACGCAAACCCTGTGAAAACCTCATTTTTTAACCCTGAGCTAAACAAAAGTGCTTCAAACTGTATCATCAAGTGGAACATTGTTCGCCACATATATTGTTGCTTCAAATTGGCGTCCACAACGTGTTATTGTGTGACACCCATAAAATATATCGCTTCAAACTGGCGCACAACGTGGAGCTGTGGTAACCCTTGGTCGCCATCTTATTTGTTCGCCATATATTATTGCTTCAGAATATAGAGACAAATATAAATTACTTACTACTGTCCGGCACATAAACCACGCTACATAAGGAATAAAGTAGCTTCTGCATAGCACGTATATCAAATATGCCTGAGTAAAACTAGGCAAACATAGAATTGCAAGGTTTATCCTATGGAGTTCATCTTACTTCCCTCCATATGTGACAGCGGCTAATATTGTTACCTCACTCTTTCTATATTTGCCTCTCTCTCTCTCTCTCTCTCTCTCTCTCTCTCTCTCTCTCTCTCTCTCTCTCTCTCACTCACTCACTCACTATCCTAGAGCATGCAAGTTTGAGGGAACCCTAACTGAACTTTCTAAAGTTTTAGGTATAATAATGCAGTTCTTATAATCAAAGTTTGCATGTTTTAGATAAATGCTGTAATTACAGTTTATGAATTACCTATGTTTCTAATCTAAAGCAACTATCAGTGGCTCAGCAATGTAGCTGTGAATGTCAAGTCAAGAGACAATTCGTCATTGTCTTGATTGGAAATGTACGATAATAGACTCAAAAATCTCCTCACGTCATAAACTTCAACCATTGAAGGATCTTACGCTTCTCTGGGTAACCTCTTATCGTTCATCCCGTCGAGGGGAAGTGAGTTAGGCTCGGTTAAGCACTGGCCTCTGCAATTTTACACAGAGGAAGTTAAGGGGCACTCTGTTCCTGTTTGCCTGCTTTGCGATGAACCTCTATTGGTGGAGTGCTTTTGCTAAACACATTTCGGGAGTCTCTGCAGCTTCCAGTCCGCTTAGCAGATTAGGATTGGGATTTCATTACGGGGGGATTCGGTACGTAAGCCACCTTGCTGGGCCATTGTGCCTATGCTTCAAGTGGGGCACCCGCAGGAGGCCCCGTAGGGGGAGGGATTCGTCCCTTTCAGCTGCCAAAGTGCGGACGCTGCGGACCCCTAGCACTCGTGGTACCTCTGACGTTACTAGAGGATCCTCGGGCCGAACATTCGAGCCCCTCCCTTTGGGAGCTGTTCGGATTGGGTTGGACTCGAGGGGGAAGTGTGTTCCCGCCACCCACGGGCAATTGGGTACCTCCGGCCAGGCTATCGGCCGCCCGGAGGGGGTAGAGGGTTGCCTCATAAGTCCCGGGTACTAGCCTGCAGAGCTAGTAGATGGTGAGCTAGCTCCCCTACAGCGGGACGGCAACAAGCCCAGTAGCCGAGCCCTAATGGTCCCTGGCTGGCGGTCCCGAAATCGTTCCAGCAGAATAGCGGAGACCGTGCTAATAATATAATAATACACTGGATAACACACTGTTCACCTCCCATTTTGAAACGTTCAAGTCACTCGTCACTTGTCCTTCGCACCTCGTTTTAAATTTACGTAATACTGCCGAAGTTGTTTCCAGCTTCTAGCAGTGATACATGCATCTGGAATAAATTTGTTTGCAATCCTTTCCCACGAGACATCTTTCTCTTTTACATTCACCGCGGCCGTCCTCTTTATTTTCCACGATATCCTTATACTTCGTCACCAATTCAACTAATAATTTCTCCATCGATTAGAAATTTGTCCCACGGCATCTCTTACGATTTTGTTCACCCGTTATTTTTTCAGCTGTGTGCAGACGAAAATGAAAACAAAAGCGCGTCACAGTACGTTCAGAAAATAATACGACTCATCCATAGCCTTCTATAGCAGTAATATTTACAGGTCTCCTAGCGTTAACACGTGTTTGTTAACATTTTCAGAAAACAGATTGGTGAAATGCAAGAAATTTAACAGCTTTGTTAGTGCTGTTACAATTGAAAGCTTAAAAGCAGAAGAAATAAAAATATGCATTCCTTACCATTTTGTTAATTTTCAGATAAAAACGTGCGCTTTCTAAACAATGACAACATACGCACTCCTCATTTCCATATTTAATTCGACATTATTGAGTGAATAGTGGGACAGCGTGGTCGCAGCTGTATGCTGCTACTTCGTTACGTGGTAAGAACCAGCCACGATAAATGCGATGTAATTATTTGGTAAAGGTTTTTGCTGGTTTCTGCCACAACACGTTTAAGGGGTTGTGACATTTGCTGGAGTTTACAGTTTGCTTCACCGCAGGCAGTCTATGCCGCAGATGCCCCCATTTACAAATCTGTTAATTTATAACCTCGGAAGAGCAAAAAAACAAAACCTCCAAGTATCTACCTGGGTTTAACAGCGCATAATTTGAAGCAATAGGGCGTGACGCGACAGAAGAGAAAAAAAGTAAAGAAAAAAGCGAGTGTAGCGCTAATAAGGATCCGTGAGATGCGCTTGACTGATCGGCTGGATGGTAAAACATACATAGCAACACTGCGTTATTACGCATGCAATAGCTAAAAAAAAGTAAAACATGGGTTTAGTCACAACGGGTTCTTTAATGTTCCCTGCTTCAAAACTCACCTTCTGCAAACACATTATCACTTAACTGAAATGCAATACGTTTAAAAATAAGATTCAAATCTAAGTGAATATTCTTTCGTGAGTTATCCTAGATATTGCAACAATAATTATTGAGGTAAACTAACACAGTTAGTAAAAATGGTTTTAAGAATGTTTATTTTAATTGGTTTGGGCCTCGATTTGTATGTAAAATGCATGTTATCTATTTCTAAGGCAAGCGCGGGTGATTCTGACTGGCGGGCGACTTGGATTAGTTTTAAAAATCTGTTTCCTAGGTGACTGTAGTGTATTGTTGTGTTGAAACGAAGTTAACTACCTGAGACAGTTGACTGTATAATACGATTGTGTTTTGTCTGAGTGAGAAATCGAGCTTCCAGAAAAGAGTTATGTACGAGGGCTGTTCAATAAACAATGATCACAGCTTTTTTTTGACAACGTACCTTTACTAATCCTCATAATTTTGATGGTTCTTCTCAAAATCGCCTCCCCTGAATGCGATGCACTTGTCCCAGCGTTTCTGGCAGTCTTCAAAGACATGCTGGAAACCATTTTTGAGAGATCCTTCAAAATCGCCTCCGCAGCCTTCACCACTGCTTCTGATGATGGATAATGCCTCCCATGAAGGCGTTTCTTCAAGTTACGAATAGAAAAATGTCACATGAGTCTAAATCCGGACTAAAGAGAGGGTGAGGGATGCACTTCACGCAACAACATTGGCAATATGTGGCGGCGCATTATCAAGGAGCAGCATCCAGGTTGCTTCCCGGAAATGTGGTCTTTTGCACCTGATATCGACTTGCAATGTTTTCAGAGCATTCCTGTAGTACTGTAAAGTTACTGATATGTGTGCTGGTACAACATGCTGATAAATCATTCCATGAATATCAAAGAATGAGATGACCGTAAGTTTCCCAGCAGAAGCAATCACTTTTGCTTTTCTAGGGCTTGGTGATGGAGATTTCCACACTGAGTTTTGCTGTTTGCTCTCAGGATCAAAATGATATAGCCAAGTTTCATCAGCAGTGATTACGTTTGAAAGAAACTCCGGATCTTCCTCTAACATCAACTTTAACTACATGCAGACGTGTATGCGAATGTCCTTTTGTACGGGAATCAACAGTCTTGGAACCCATCGCGCACAAACAAGTCTCATGTGTAATGTTGCTGTCACCAACGTGTGGGTGGCACCCAATGAAATGTTCAGTATTTCAGAAAGTGATCGTAAGGTAATTTGTCGATCCTCTCTCTCACAATGGCAGCAGCAGTGTTGATGTTTCCTTCCGTAAGAGCAGTAACTGGAGCACCGGGTCCACCTTCCTTTGAAATTGATTGTCTTCTCTCCTTAAACATTTTAAACCACCTTCGAGCTATGCTGTAGGGAAGAACAGACTCTCCATAAGCCTCCTGTAACATTGTATAGGTCTCAGCTGAAGATTTGTTGACATGAAAGCAGAATTTCAAAGCCGCCTATTGTTCCTCGCGCGTTACCTCCATTGCAGCGGTAGGCGATACTGAAGATGTCTGAACTTGACTGGTTCTCACAGGCGGGAATCAGGAGTACCAACAATGAAACTACTACAGTGTGTTTATTTCACATTAAGGTAACAGAGTATATTAAGATTGAATTTTAGTGCGAAAAATTAAGACCGTAACAAAATTATGATCATTCTTTATTGAAGAGCCTTCGTATTTGCACTATTTCTAGTATTTGGTTTAAGATAGATTTATAACGATTCTCCATTGAAACTATTCCAGAAAAGTATACAGTAAGAAAATACACACTTTAATACATCCATAATCCTCCTTGTTATGTCATATAAGACGATGAATGAAATGATGCTCAAATGAGCCCAAAAAAATTGAGGAATGATACCACGAAATCTGTGTGGGCGCTGTGGTTAAGGAACATGTCATATGTAGGAAATGTGTGTAGGGTATATAAAGATATAAACATACAAGTGTATAAATGTGTTACTTTGTTCTCATGATTACATTATGTAATGAAATTGAATGTTCCACCGTTTTTCTTTCCATTTCGATTCGTCCGCCATGCCAATTCTATTCATCCTAAAATTGTTTAGATTTCGCTCCGAATTAAAATGAGAAAGGAAGTATACAGAAAATTCTTAATCGAAAAACATAATTTAACAGAATCTAGAATATCTAGGCTTTAATATAAGAAAAAAGCTTTGATATTTACGTGGCAAGTAGGAATTTTCTGAAATATTTGCAAAAGATTTTTCCCTTATCCTTAAGGGCGAACATACGAGAAAATGTTCAAAAAATCTAAATTTTTTATTGTTTTGTAAAATAGTATAAAGTGTTAGCTATCAAACACCAAAATATTATGACTGTACGTGGTCTGTATGTACCTTTAAAAATTTAAATGTCCTAGTGCTGCATAGTAGCAACACATAGTCTTCCATCAGCTGTCTTGGAATATATAAAGCCCACCTACCAATTCTTAGCACACCCAGACTTGCTAAAACAATTTCTCTATGGAGACACAAAACCAAAAAGAAAGCCTCAACAGTTTGATATAGAAAAGGTGTCCCAAAACATCATTTGCGTCTTCCATAGTGGTGAAAATTGCTACATTTGATGCTGCAATAGTGTTTAATGATGGGAATGTTGGCAGAAAGAAAGTTATGCACCAGTTAGGGTATCAACATGGTGTGTTTATGGAAACAATTTTGCAGAGTATCGACAACATCGCATCGCTGGTGCAGAAAGAGCTATGAAATTAATGCAGAAAGAAGCAAGACAGAAGAGGAATTTAAAAATGAAAGGCTGAAGAAGACCAGAATGAGGATACAGACTATGGATATGGGAAGGTTTGACTTAAAATTAAAAGGCATACTGAATAATACTTATTGTATTTTTAATTGTCTTTCCCCGTAACTTGCATTTTCTACAACTTCAACCCATTTTTCTCTCAAACTACTTCATCTACAGTGATGACATTTAGCACACAGCTTTCTTATGCCACAATGAACATTTTGTTTGTTCTAGAATTTAAGATTAAGCTCCAGATGGAATGTGATGATAAAAAATATATGAAATTATTTTAATTTTTTAAGGATGCATATGATTAACATTTTTTTTAAGTTCTATACAGCTTCAATAAGAAATCTAATATCCAACAAATTCATTTTAGTGTGTTTTAAAATAACACACCAAATTTCAGAAAGATAGCACATGTGAATTTTGAAAAAAAAATGGGCTTAAGTTTGTGAGTATCTCAACATATAGAAAAAAATATGTAGCATTAGTTTTAAACAATGGAAAATTATAAAAAATTCCCATATTAACTGTATTATCTTAAATGAGTATACTAAGTTTCACTTCTTTAACTTGAAAACTTTGGATGTCACATAACTATTTATGTAAGACCCTGAATATTTGCATACGTTCCCCTTAAAGATGAGTGTCTGGTAACTAAGCTCTATGTACCCTGTACACATTTGAACATCATTTCATTTATCGTCTGATATGACTTAACGTTGGATTTTTTCTCTAATCCTTAAAGATGAATGTCTGGTAACTCTAAGCTCTATGTACCCTGTACACATTTGAACATCATTTCATTCATCGTCTGATATGACTTAACGTTGGAGTTTTGCCCTTATCCTGAAAGATGAATGTCTGGTAACTCTAAACTCTATGTACGCTGTACTCATTTGAACATCATTTCATTCATCGTCCGATATGACTTAACGTTGGAGGTTTTCCTTTATCCTGAAAGATGAATGTCTGGTAACTCTAAGCTCTATGTACCCTGTACTTAATTAAACATCATATCATTCATCATCTGATATGACTTAACGTTGGAGGTTTTCCCTTATCCTGAAAGAGGAATGTCTGGTAACTCTAAGCTCTATGTACCCTGTACTCATTTGAATATTTCATTCATCGTCCGATATGACTTAACGTTGTAGGTTTTCCCTTATCCTGAAAGATGAATGTCTGGTAACTCTAAGCTCTATGTACCCTGTACTTAATTGAACATCATTTCGTTCATCGTCCGATATGACTTAACGTTGTAGGTTTTCCCTTATCCTGAAAGATGAATTTCTGGTAACAGTAAGCTCTATGTTCCCTGTACTCATTTGAACATTTTATTTTCGTCCGATATGACTTAACTTGGGAGGTTTTCCCTTATCCTGAAAGATGAATGTTTGGTAACTAAGCTCTATGTATCGTGTACTCATTTAAATATCATTTCATTCATCGTCCGATGAGACTGAACGTTAGAGGTTTCTCTTATCCTGAAAGATGATTGGTAACTCTAAGCTCTAAGTACCCTGTACTCATTTCAACATCATTTATTTATCCTCTGATATGACAACGTTGAAGTACGTAAATATGTGGATATAGAAAGATTCAAAACTTGTCAAGGGAAAATCTATAGAACGAAGGTTTGAGGTTCAGGGTTCGACTTAATTGAGGGTTTTCCAAAATTTTCCTCAGCGATGTTACACATATGCCTCAATTTTCACTGACTTCAGTGATAGGTTTGATAATTTATCAAGGAATGTTGTGTTTTGTTTTATCCGGATTTACAGCACAATCATAGATGTAAAGATTCACTTACTTCCAAATTTGATTCAAGCGTCTGTAATGCATCATATAGCGCAAAAATACATAGGACTTCTGTGTGGAGTTTTCATTGACCCAAACGCACACAGAAACCTCTGGCGTGGATCCCCGAAGACGTAAACTCTCAGCTGCTGGATTGGTTTCAAAAACGAGTTTTACTACCTTCCCAACAATACGGCAGATATAGCAAGTTTAGAGAGAAAGGGATAGAAGGTGTGAATGTGTAAGTCTAGATAATTTACGTTTAAAATTCTAACACATTTTCTCAGTTTTATGGGGGGGTCATAAAATGAAAGAAAGTAGGCATCAGAAGGATGTGTTGTCATTACGTATAATTAAACTCTCGATTGTTTATTAAAGGTTCCCACTTTATCAGTAGTGTTTTTTATAATAACAGCTGACGGTGAACAAAGCGTCTATTAAGGCCCGCCCTTTTCAGATTGTGAACATGAAGTTAAGTGTTATCCGCCAGAGGGCCAGGCCATGGTTAGCGTGTTTCAAACCTATCTGAACGTTACTAACATTATTTCAGAAATTCCTTTTATGCTACAAGCTTGTCGTTCAAATAACAAATGCTGACATCTACAAACTCAAAACTTGCCCGTTCTCTAACCATTAGAACTTCACATGTATTAGATAAGGTCCATAGGAATGGTTGTTTTCATAACACGACAGTGCAGATGTTGCATGTAAAACTCTGAGAAAACTTCGAATAAGTTCGATATACCGAATGTCAGAGTACAAAATGATCACAAGAACCAAATTTGTGAAATTCTGAGACAGTTTGGAGAAAATTTATGTCAAGATCAAAGTAGGGCGAGGGGATTGATATTTATACCTATACCTAATCTAAAAGCAAGAGAATCTTGCAGGGATACCTTTATAAATAAAAAAATAATCACCATCGACTCTCTGTATGCTTATACAGCTATAATGTTTATTGTGGACAAGTGTAATCCAGTTAAAAACAGTCAGGTACATGAACATAACACCAGAACCAATATGAATTACTATAGAGATAGTGTAATTAAAACTGTCTCTCAAAAGGATGTACATATACTAGGAATTAAGCTTTACAATAAACTGCCATCTGATAGCTAGCATCTCAAAACAGCAGTTTAAATGGAAGTTAAAGGCTTTCCTCATAAATAAATGTTTATATAACTTAAATGAATTATCACATTGCAGCTTTAATTATACTTGAAAGTGATAAATTCATTAAGCTGATTAAGGGATCATGTGTAGAATTAGTTTCTAATGCTGTAATTGACTCTGTAAATTAGGTTCTAATGTTGTAGAATTGACTATGTACAAGTAGTATTAATGATGAAAAATTGACTGTCAGAAATTGTAAGCAACAATCTATAGAACATTATTATTATTATTATTATTATTATTATTATTATTATTATTATTATTATTATTATTATTATTATTATTATTATTATTATTATTATTATTATTATTATTATTATTATTATTATTATTATTATTATTATTATTATTATTATTATTATTATTATTATTATTATTATTATTATTATTATTATTATTATTATTATTATTATTATTATTATTATTATTATTATTATTATTATTATTATTATTATTATTATTATTAGTAGTAGTAGTAGTAGTAGTAGTAGTAGTAGTAGTAGTAGTAGTAGTAGTAGTAGTAGTCGTAGTAGTCGTAGTAGTAGTAGTAGTAGTAGTAGTAGTAGTAGTAGTAGTAGTAGTAGTAGTAGTAGTAGTAGTAGTAGTAGTAGTAGTAGTATCCTCCTCCTCATTCTGCTCCTCATCCTCCTCCTCATCCTCCTCCTCATCATGCTCCTCATCCTCCGACAGGCCAGGACAACGAATTAGGTCCCCCCAAAACGGGACGACAACGAGGCCAGTAGCCGAGCCCTAATGGTTCCAGGCAGGCGATCCGAGCCCCAAAGGTCCCTGGCTGGTGGTCCCGAAATGGTCCCAGCAGAGGAGCCACTTTGGGTTTACGTTTATGCTATTATGTTATTAAACGTAGACAACTACACGACCCATACTTACTACCGCTAACGCTCGGGATTACATAGGAAACAGCACTGAACTTTACGCCGGGGTGAAACTAGGCCTTTCTTTAGCCGAAAATAATATCATTTCGTTTTCATCAGAAAAAGCTACTGCAAGCTCGAATGTTTATACATCAGAGGGAACGCAAAATACCACCCAGACCCTACTGTTGAACAAATGTATATTGTGCTGTTGCGAGTATGATCTCCGAACGGATGATGATAATAATATTATAGTTAAACCTGCCTAAAACGGACCCTTGTGTGAGAGAAACCTGGAGAAACGGAGAAGAAATGTCGGAACGGAGCTATTCCCCTTGTAAAATTAATTATACTCTAAGCCGGAAAACTGTCTAACGCGGACACGGAAATATTTTTCGGGAACAGTTTGCATAAATAACGTAATTAAAACGGTTTACTTTATGTATAATGGGTTAACGCATCTTATAAACTGGAGTACCAATGCTGACGTTAGGAGGCGCTTGGATTTCCTCAGAGGGAGGGAACCGAAGCATCTGACCTGAGAGATGAAATCAGTATTGGGGTTGGCCCAACGCCTGAGATGAATGAGCGATAGAGCAGTTGGTGGAATGATTTCTTTTTTGTTTGTAATTTACGTCCTTCAACGTTAAGTCATATTGGATGATGAATGGAATGGATGAAATCATGCTCAAATGAGTCCAGGGTCCATGGAGCTTAGAGTTACCCCTTATCCAGGTAACTCACCCTGACCGAGATTCGAACTCGGGACCTCTTGAACGTGAGGCAGACATGCTACCACCACGCTACCGAGGCGGTGGGGGAAACCGGAGTACCGGGAGAAGACCCATTCCAACGCCATATTGTCCACCACAAATCCCACTTTGCGATCAACAATAATAATAATACATTCCCCACTAGAAATACATATTTATTACATTTTTGTTTACTAGGTATGCTCTAGAATAACGCGTGTAAAAATACAATTTTAAGGCTGGAGTGTTAAAGTTTTGTTGTTCAGGGCTAACCAACCATAAGATGAAATACAATTTGTCTGTCTCAACTGTTTTGAACAATGAGAGCTTCGTGCTTACACCTTTGTTTTTATTTCCCAAATAAAACTACAGAACGCGCTGCTATAGCCCTGGTTACTTAAATACATAAAACGGCGAAAGATAGCAGATAATTGGCTTTTGCTTTTCTTTTACCAAACCTCGGCGCCTTGGAAAAAGAAAAAAAAAAGGCAAGTAAACTGAACAAACAAGCAATAGTGGGAGCTATAATTAGGATTCATAATAAAGGCAGTAATGGTCTTGAATTAACTTAAACCGTCTTTGAATTATTAAACGATCGGTTATATTATGGTTAAGTGGCTTTGATTTTTATCCTTGCTGTTCTATAAAGCTGTGCCCATTAGAAAATAAATTATTTAGCTATAGGCTAGAGATTATTAAGGGTATCATTACAGAAAATCGTGCAGCAGTGGCGACACGCGGAGGCCGCGGTCAACCAGAAAATTAACCGCTTAAAAAGCTTGACCTACTCCTAATGGGAGGAGACGGAATTCAGACGTCTTGTGCAAACTATTTGATAGCTTTTTTTGCTTCTTATCACAAACTGATGGCTAATGTTGTGGTTGGTTATAACCGCCTCTGAAGACAGGGTGATCCAGGTACGACAGCAGGGGATCTGTGGTTGGAAGGACGGTACCTTGTTGTTTGTTGATATATAGCACTGAACCGCAAGAAATAGGAAGGCAAAAGAAACCGACAAATCTGACAAGGTAAAGATCATTTTATTTGGGACATCAGTTCCAAGGTAACGTCGAAGACCTCCCATTATAGTGTATCCTCGATTACAACTAACACAATTTGATTTCCAACGCTTTTCTTCCAGTCAGTATATTTCCCTGTTTTATCTGTGCTTCTTAGGCATACGGCAGTGCCTGATACTTGCTCAAAGCTAGATGACTTGGTCAAAGGGTCGTTCATCACCCTCTCGAGGCAGCTCACATCTGTACGCCCTGCAGAGTCTGATGGCATCATCTCTGCTCTATGTGAGGCCTGTGTGCATCAGGATAATGCAACACCACATACCTACTGCACGAACTACCATGGAAAAAACTTCAGGAATTGGGAGGAATCGAGCGGCTACCACATCCATCATACAGCCCTGATCTCGTATCATTAGATTATCATCTTTTTCGATTCATAACCCATTTTCTACGTAGAAAAAGTTTAGACAACTTTGAAACACTGCCATCGTGGTATAATAAACCTCGCTATACAATGAATGAAGACCACAGAATCTATACTTTCAAAATTAGTTAATTGCTGAGCAGAACACATTTCAAATAATAGTTTTTCTTATAAAAGACATCACTTATGAAACAGTATCTATCTTATGATTATTAGATTTGATTAAATTGCGTTCATTAATAGATATAAATGTCTATGAACATTGAACATACCAAAGAAGTGTAATTACAGTTTAATGGCATAACGAGGGCTGTTCAATAAAGAATGATAATTTTTTTACGGTTATAATTTTTCGCACTAAAATTCAATCTTATATTCTCTTACCTTAATGTGAAACAAACATGCCGTAATAGTTTCAATGTTAGTACTCCTGGTTCCTACCTCTGAGAACAGGCAGGTTCAGAAATGTTCAGTATCGCCTACCGTTGCAGTGGAGGTAACATACAGTTAAAGTTGATGCTAGAGGAACATCCGGAGTTTCTTTCAAACGTAATCACTGCTGATGAAACTTGGCTACATCATTTTGATCCTCAGAGCAAACAGCAAATCTCAGTGTGGAAATCTCCTTCATCACCAACCCCCAAAATGCAAAAGTGGTTGCTTCTGCTGGGAAAGTTATGGTCATCTCATTCTTTGATATTCATGGAATGGTTTATCAGCATGTTGTACCTTCACACATCAGTAACTGGACAATACTACAGGGATATCCTGAAAACATTGCAAGTCCATATCAGGCGCAAAAGACCACATTTCCGTGAAGCAGGTCCGATGCTGCACCACGATAATGCGCGGCCGCATATTGCCATTGTTGTTGCTTAATATCTTGCAAAAATCAACGTGAAGTGCATCTCTCACCCTCCCTATAGTACGGATTTAGCACCATGTGACTTTTTTCTATTCCTTAACTTGAAGAAACGCCTTCGTGAGAGATATTATCCATCATCAGAAGCAGTGGTGAAGGCTGCGGAGGTGATTTTGAAGGATCTCTCAAAACTGGTTTCCAGCATGTCTTTGAAGACTGGCAGAAACGCTGGGATAAGTGCATCGCATTCAGGGGAGTCTATTTTGAGAAGCATCATCAAAATTATGAGGATGAGTAAAGGTACGTTGTCAAAAAAAGTTTTGGCCATTCTTTATTGAACAGCCCTCGTAAATAGCTTGAAAAATTACACAAGTAGCTGTGTGTCTAATATGAAAGGCTAACCAATTATATGCAAAAGTAAGTTAACATTGCAACTGCTTGGGACAAAGGGATTTTGATTCTCTTCTTTCTTGTTACAATATTGTGACGACCTAACCATGGATTTTAAAGGATAAAGGAGCACCTGGTCACATCGTACACGGGGGAAGAGTAGCTGAACAGGTATGTGAATGCATGCTTTACGAAAAGTTGGGGTTTTCTATTTGGATTCACTAATTAACACTACAATTATTTAATAAGAATATTTAATAAACTAATTAATTTAAAAAAATGTTCACTCGGGGCCATACCTTACAGAGTCAGGGCTCTCCGTACTATCAGGTCGAAGACCTGCCCGGCGTCAGCACTCAACAACCCACCAGCTCCTCCGAATAGTGGATGAAGTGGTCAGAGCATTCAACAATCGTCACTACGTTGCAGCCCTATTGCTGGATATTTCCAAAGCCTTCGACTCTGTATGACATGAAGGCCTCCTTCATCGTCCAGCACTACGACATCCCTTCCTACTTAATCCATCTAATTCACAGCTGCCTAGAAACCAATCCTTCGTCGTTGCCAGGGACGACATCATGTCTCAACCTTACGCAATCAACGCAGCGGTACCCCAAGGCAGTGTACTGGAGCCCCTGTTATTCCTTGCATGTATCAATACACTTCCAGCCTAAGAGGCTACAACTTATATCTGTTTGTAGACGACAGTACCACTTCTAAACATCACACATATGCGGTGAAACGGGCACGTTATAAGCTGGAATCTACGTCCATATCGCAGATCATTCGCAGCGCCCTGTTCTGGACGTACTGCAGCCTGCGAATAGTGAATACAGGCGTAGTTTAAGGTGTGTTGGCATAGTGGATTTAAAGATAGGGTACGACTGCCTAAGTGCTGCATGCCCTTGTCCGGCTTTGACCCGACCGTGAGGGGCGTATGTAAGGCCGCGATCGAGGAGGACGCCAAGGTATTTGGCAGAGGGAACCCAGGGGATTTGCCTCTGCCTCAACCTCAGCGACCAATGCGGTCGCCTGGCTCGGACCTTAGCCAGGAGCAGACTGGAGTTTTTCCCTGGGCTAACGGCCATCCTCCAGTTCTCACTCCAACTACCGATAGCTCGGAGCTGGCACTGCAGCAGAGGATAGCAGTATCGTAGATTCCTGTTACGTGCCATTATGAGGATGTCATCGGCATATTGGCACGTAAGAGTCTGTGGTTCCAGAGGGAAATCAGATATGTAGGCCGCAAAGAGTAGTGGAGACAGAACACTGCCTTTCGGAACTCCTGCGGCTATGGGTCTGATTGACGACAGCCGTCCTTACAATCTCACCCTGAAAGTACCGTCTCTGAAAAAACTGCTAAACAGTGGGAGATAGGGAGGAGGTATATTGACCTTCCTGAGCTTGTACAGTAGCCCTTGGTGCCAGGTGGTGGCAAAGGCTTTCTCTATGTCTAGCAGTACCGCGACTATCTTGAAGTTTTCCTGAAATCCCAGGGCCGTCCTCTCGGCCAGTCACAGCAGCTGCAGGGTCGTGGAGTGTCCATGACGAAAACCAAACTGGTGATCGGATAGGAGCTGCCTTTCCTCGAAAAGAGAGGTCAGGCGGGATAGGAGCAACCGCTCAAACAGTTTTGAGACGGTTGGAAGAAGACTTATGGATCAGTAGCTAGAAGGAAAGACCGGATCCTTGCCGGGCTTCAGGATGCACACCACTCTCGTCTCCTTCCAGCAAGCCGAAAAATGCTGGAGTTGGAGGCACGCATTGAAGATCCGCGTCAAGTGGATGACGGCCCTCTTGGGAAGGTGCTGGAACATAAGAGCGCTAACGCCGTAATGTCCAGGGGACCTATTAGGTTTCAGTTTCCGGATTTCAGTAGTCACCGCTCTTGGGGTGACTATTAGGAGATGGATCGCCTCGTGGCACTGCTGTGGCCCCTTATAGAGGTCTTCCACAGCGGCCTCCACGAGGTCAGTGGTGTCTTCGTCCTGGGGTTCCTTGCTTGCCCCCACCGTTTCGGCAAGCTTTTATCTACACACTGCACGCCTGTCTCTTTGAGCACCTCGTCGCGCCGCCTCGATCAACAATGTGCTCGTGAAATTAAGTGAGTTGTAGTTCTTTTGTAGCCTAATAGAAAACTCCAATCTCTCACAAGCATGCATTTCCTACTCTGAGCAATTCCCTCCGTTTACGATCTGACCACGTGCTCCTTTATCCTTTAACATCCATGGTTAGGTCGTCACAATATTTAGTCACGTTATATATGAAACGTTGCTGTAATTGTATCTGAACAGAATGTACATATACTGTCTCGCTTTATACGAGGACTGTTCAATAAAGAATGATCAGAATATTTTTTTGACATCGTACCATTACTCATCCTCAAATTTAATGGTTTTTCTCAAAATAGTCTCCCCTGAATGCGATGTACTTGTCCCAGCGTTTCTACCAGTCTTGAAAGACATCCTGGAAATCATTATTAAGTGATACTTCAAAATAGCCTCCGCAGCCTTCACCACTGCTTCTGATGATGGATAATGCCTCCCACGAAGGGGTTTCTTCAAGTTAGGGAATAGAAAAATGTCAGCTGGGGCTAAATCCGGACTATAGGGAGGGTGAGGGATGCACTTCACGTTGATTTTTGCAAGATATTCAGCAACAACATTGGCAATATGTGGCCGCGAATTATCGTGGTGCAGCATCCAGCCTGCTTCACGGAAATGTGGTCTTTTGCGCCTGATATGGACTTGCAATGTTTTCAGGACATCCCTGTAGTATTGTCCAGTTACTGATGTGTGTGTAGGTACAACATGTTGATAAACCATTCCATGAATATCAAAGAATGAGATGATCATAACTTTCCCAGCAGAAGCTACCACTTTTGTTTTTGGGGGTTGGTGATGAAGGAGATTTCCACACTGAGCTTTGCTGTTTGCTCTCAGGATCAAAATGGTAAAGCCAAGTTCTATCAGCAGTGATTACGTTTGAAAGAAACTCCGGATTTTCCTTTAACATCAACTTTAACTGCATGCAGACCTGTATGCGAATGTCCCTTTGTTGGGGAATCAACAGTCTTGGAACCCATCGCACACAAACACGTCTCATGTGCAATGTTTCTGTCACCAACGTGAGGGTGACACCCAGGGAAATGTTCAGTATTTCAGAAAGTTATTTTAAGGTAATTCATCGATCCTCTCACAACCGCAGCAGCAGTGTTGTTGATTTCTTCCGTAAGAGCAGTAACTGGAGCACCGAGTCCACTTTCCTTTGAAATTGATTGTCTGCTCTCTTTAAACATTTTAAACCACCTTCGAGCTGTGCTGTAGGGAAGAACAGACTCTCCATAGGCCTCCTGTAACACTGTATAGGCCTCAACTGAAGATTTGTTGAGACGAAAGCAGGATTTCAAACCCGCACATTGTTCCTCGCGTGTTACCTCCATTGCAGCGGTAGGCGATACTCAACATGTCTGAATCTCACAGGCGGGAACTAGGAGTAGCAACAATGAAACTACTACGGTGTGTTTGTTTCACATTAAGCTAACAGAATATAATAAAACTGAGTTTGAGTGCAAACAATTATGACTGTAAAAAAATTATGATCATTCTTTATTGAACAGCCCTCCTATATGCGACAGGCTCACGGACACAACTCTATATGTGCATATTTAACGATACGCTTCCACAGCATGTAGTACAAACCAGTATGAGCTTTCATCCGCTAAGATAGACATAAATCACTGTACTCTTACAATATTTCTATAACGTAAATTAAAAGACGATTCAGCGGTTGTCATTTGGCAACTCAATTCTTCGAGACGGAAAGCTGGCCTACTTTATTTTCTCCTATGAACGTATGAAAGTCAAGGAGCCATTTTGAAATAGTATTTTACTCAAAGCACGTAAGAAAGCTTAATGATCGTTAATGTATGGGATGATTATGTTACTTAGCGAATTTTCTCGTGAAAGATTGTAGAAAAAGGGAAGCGTTAAATGCGCTTTAAAAGGAAAATTGGGAGCAAATTTATGTAAATAGGCGCAAATTATATGGCACTCAGGATGTTTTGTTTTACAAATTGTTGATGCAGATGGCGACAGCAGTGTAATCAAGCAGCGATGTTGGCGATAACTCGAAGCTAAATAGCTTAATTGTGGCAATATGTTATACTATCGCTGGGGGACAAGCTTGCCTGCATGTTCACATTATGGATTCCAAACACATTTACGTCATTTTCTCTAATGTATTCCATATCTTGCACACAAAATCAATAATAGAGAGAACGTAGGAGGAATTTGGTGCTGTGTAGTGGTTTTTATGGCCGAATTTCCGAACAGAATAGCTAGATGCCAAGGATATGTATCAGAAACTTTTCAGCCTACTTTGTGCGAAATTTATGAGCGGATACAAAATGTAAGCGCGGGTGAATTGCATCAATATTTTGAAAATCTTTTACAAAAGCTCCATTTGTCACGTAAATATGAAAGCGTTTACCCTAAATTGAAGGGCCCCCCCCCCTCAGGGTACGCGATAGGTACGGGAATTGGTGATCCCAGGATCCCGAGACAAATCTCTTGATTGGGAGCCTCTGAGTGGTGAGAGAGCTAACACCAAATGCCTAAACAAGGTCCACATCCGTGTTTGACCCTAATCTATGATAAATGAAGCAAATTAAACTAAATTCAAAGTAAAGTTAAAGCAAAGCCAGACTGGAGCCTGAGTGTATCCAGAGCGGAGCCACAGCAAAGCCAGAGCAAAGCCAAAGCAAACCGATAGCAAACCCAGAGCAAACCAAGAACAAAACCAGAGCGGAGTCAGAAAAAGCCACAGCAAAGCCTGATCCAAGGCAGAGCTTAGCCAGAGCAGGGCCAGTGTGGAGCCAGAGCCAAGCCAGAGCGGGACCGGAGTGGTGACCGGAGCCTAGCCAGAGCGAAGCTAGAAAAAGCCACAGCAAAGCCTGATCCAAGGCAGAGCTTAGCCAGAGCAGGGCCAGTGTGGAGCCAGAGCGAAGCCAGAGCGGGACCGGAGTGGTGAGCGGAGCCTAGCCAGAGCGGAGCCAGAAAAAGCCACAGCAAAGCCTGATCCAAGGCAGAGCTTAGCCAGAGCAGGGCCAGTGTGGAGCCAGAGCCAAGCCAGAGCGGGACCGGAGTGGTGAGCGGAGCCTAGCCAGAGCGGAGCCAGAAAAAGCCACAGCAAAGCCTGGTCCCAGGCAGAGCTTAGCCAGAGCAGGGCCAGTGTGGAGCCAGAGCCAAGCAAGAGCGGGACCGGAGTAGTGACCGGAGCCTAGCCAGAGCGAAGCCAGAGTTGTTACAGTATGAAGTTAGAGTGAGGACAGAGCGGAGTCAGAAAAAGCCACAGCAAAGCCTGGTCCCAGGCAGAGCTTAGCCAGAGCAGAGCCAGTTTGCAGCCAGAGCCAAGCAAGAGCGGGACCGGAGTAGTGACCGGAGCCTAGCCAGAGCGAAGCCAGAGTTGTTACAGTATGAAGTTAGAGTGAGGACAGAGCGGAGCCAGAAAAAGCCACAGCAAAGCCTGGTCCCAGGCAGAGCTTAGCCAGAGCAGAGCCAGTTTGCAGCCAGAGCCAAGCAAGAGCGGGACCGGAGTAGTGACCGGAGCCTAGCCAGAGCGAAGCCAGAGTTGTTACAGTATGAAGTTAGAGTGAGGACAGAGCGGAGTCAGAAAAAGCCACAGCAAAGCCTGGTCCCAGGCAGAGCTTAGCCAGAGCAGAGCCAGTTTGCAGCCAGAGCCAAGTAAGAGCGGGACCGGAGTAGTGACCGGAGCCTAGCCAGAGCGAAGCCAGAGTTGTTACAGTATGAAGTTAGAGTGAGGACAGAGCAAAGCCAGAGTGAAGCCACACCAGGACCGGAGGCGGGCCGGAACCTAGCCAGAGCCAAGCCAGAGTTAGGTTAAAGAATGAAGTTAGTGTGAGGCCAGAGCGGCGCCAGGGCGGGACGGAAGGTATGCCGGAACCTAGCCAGAGCCAAGTCAGAGCCAAGTGAGTGATTTTAGAGCGGAGTTAGTGAGGTTAGGATGAAGCCAGAGAGAAACCAGAGTGGAACCAGAACGGAGCCTGAGTAAAGCCAAAACTAAGCCAAAGTGGAACCAGAGCAGAACTAGAGCAGAGAAAGAGGAAAGTCAGAATAAAGCCAAACCAAAGCCAAAGCGGAGCTAGAGGAGTGCCAGAGCAAAACTAATGCAAAGCTAAAGCAAAGCCAAAGCGGAGCCAGACCAAAGCCAGAGCAAAGCCAAAGCAAAGTTAAAGATAAGTTAAGTCAAAGGAAAGATACGAAAGTGAAATGCAGTTTTTGAAAGGGCGCTGATGACCATTGAGTTAAGCGCCCTTAAATATGTTATCATTATCAATATTATATTGAAGCCTGGGCATTCTGGATTATGTTAAATGCTAAGTTTTCCAATGAATAATTTTCTGTACACTTCATTTTTATTCCGAGCGGAAACTAATCCTAATATCCCGCAATTGGAGGATGAATATGATTGGCATAGCGAATTGGAAAGAATTGGAAAGAAAAACGGTGGAACATTCAATTTCAAAACACAATGTAATCAAATACAGCATTTCCACATTTATAAATTCATATCACATACATTTTCCATATATGAATTGCTTCTTTCCTACAGCGCCCTTATAGATTTCGTGGCACCATTCTTCATTTTCTGCGCTCATTTCCTTACACAGTTCATTCATCGTCCGATATGACTAAACTTCGGAGGAGGTAATTAAAAAATAATTTGAATATCCCGGCTAACCTTAATCCATTTTGTCCATTGCTGTAGGGCTATTTAATTTTGTTCGTTGGCAGCACTGATTAAGTATTTGTTATAACAAAAAATGTGTAGTGTTTAACGCCCGCTTTGACTAAATACGGCACTGCAGGCGATGACACTGATGAGACATGAGATGAAGATGGAGCACCGGTGGAATGAGATGGCGGGGGAAACCGGAGATCCCGTGGAAAACCCGCCCCAGCGCCGTGTTGTCCATCACAAATCTCATTTTGCGGTCACCTGGGATCGAACCCGGGCTGCCTTGGTGAGAGCCAAGCGGTCTAACCACTGAGCCACGGCGCGGCCTCTTGGTAGAGATGTTTTGTAATGGTGGAGTGTGATGAATAGTGGTGCAAGATCAAGAACATTTAAATAATAGTTTGAATCTGTTTAAATATAATAAACTAAGAATTTATCGATATGTTGGAAGTGACTGGGAAAGGAAGTTCAAGTAAAATGTAATCTAAATAATACAATTAAATAGTTACAAAGTTTGACTTTATTCCGAACCACGCCTTAAAACCAAGATTATCATGACTCTTATTTAACCAAGTACAATCATCAAGAAACAAATCAAAATACAACTAATTTGTTATTTCTGGCTTCACGACGCGGATCTTTGAAAAGTCAACGTGCATCCCATCTCAAACATAGAAATCCCGCACCAAATTGCGCCCGAACGTGTGGCTGATTAAGATAGAGACAAATTAATGACGAATAGTCCCAAATTCCTGTCCCAATTTTCATATTGTACAAGTTTCTGGAGCAATTTCAATGCACATTCTTTACAAATCTATCTTAAAGGAACTTAAAACTGTAACAAAATGCTAGAAATGGAGTAATTACATATCTACTTTCCGTAAAAGAAGCTCGATTTTTCACTTAGACAAAACAATCGTATTACACACTCAACTGTCTCAGATATTTAACTTCTTAGTTCCAACAAAACAATACACTATCGTCTCCTAGGGAGCAGATTTTTTTATAATTTTTTTTATTGATCGATCAGCAGTACAATGCTTTACAGATCAGAGTGAAAAGAAGGTAACAGTACAATAAGAACAATAACACTCAGGGGTAGGCTAACAGGCCGCCCCTTACTACATTAAGTTAGAACTCCAATAATACTCTCTGAGAAATTATGTCAATATTGAAGATGTAAGACAGACATCAAGCACTAGAATCACTCGAATCAGGTGTATCACTTAGAAGCAGGTCCTGTGGTAGTCTCCTCTTCAAGCGTGAGGGCTGGCGCGTGCGGACGCCGATGTTATAATGCACAACTCCTGGAACTTCTTGCAGCGTGGAAAAGCAACGACGGGCGATCCTGCGAATGTAGTCGTGAAGAGGTAACAGTCCTAGTTCGTGATGGAGCTGCTGATTACGGATGAACCATGGAGCGTTGGTAGCGATGCGCATGTAGCGATTCTGTATGACCTGAAGACGACGCAGATGACATGTTTGTGCGGCCTCTCACACTTGGCAGGCATAAGTAATAAGCGGACGAACGAGTGATTTGTAGAGTAACAATGAAGACTGTAGGCCAAGGCTGGAACGGCGATGCAACAGAGGTGAGACTTTTGACAGTCGCCCGGAGGCCAGTGATATAAGACGATCGATATGAGCACGCCGGTTCAGTCGAGAGTCCAAAAGCACTCCAAGGTATTTAACGGGAGTTGTAGTGGGGAGCCAAGGGACATTGTTCCTGTAGAGACGCAACGGAGTAAGCGGAGTATATCGGCGAAGAGTGAAGATTTTAGCTTCGGTTTTCTGAGGGTTCAATGAGATCCGTCAAGTGCTGAACCAATGAGTTAGGCGATCTAAAGAGAGCTGTACTACTTGTGCGTGCTGGAGATTAACAGGAGAATAATATAGTATTGTGTTATCAGCGTAAAGAGCTAAAGAAGTCGGAGCTAAGGACCGCCAATCTGAATCACACACGCTTATTATGTATAGCTACCGATAATATTATATTTTTAAATTTAAAATCCGATTTTTTTGGAGTATTTCAAGATGCACCTGTAACATTTCAAGGGAAAATATAACGTAAATTAAATTGCATTTAATTTAAATAGTAGTGCAAAGTCAGCTGATAAGGTGTTGAAGTATTTCCTGGTCATTTATAACTACCATTTATAACTTGAATCTTCCTGATGGCCTTTTTTTCTGCTCCAAACGGCTGCTGCCCCTTCAATCACCCTCGTCGGGGTTTGAAGCCGGAGGGACAAAGTTTCTCCCATTTACTGCCCAAGATATCCGGTTAGCTTGGCCCAGATAGTACTAAGCGAACGAAGTTTGAAATTAAATGAGAATTTGCTTTAAATGGAAAGAGAGGAAATTCGGAGGATTTAATGAACCTTGCCAAAAGTCACGTAGCAACCCGTGGAAATCAATGGGTCAAAAAGGGTCAACAGTAATCGAACGAGGTCCTTCCAATTGCGGGCTACAGAGACAACCATCCCGCGCGGTTGTTCTGTAATTAGTCGGAATACAGCAGCCGAAGACTTTCTTGGTAAATCAAGAAGTATTATGGATCATTCCAACCTTTTCTATTTTATGTACTCACTTTGAAATGTTATACTTCAGATATAATTAGATTTTTATTTTCTTTTAATGATTTGCTTAATTAATCCACAGGAAAAGTTTTGCTTTATTACAAAGTTGGTTTTAGTTTCCTTTTCCGTTAATATGTAATCGATGTTTCATTACTGAACACACTGAATTCTGCGGAGTTCTACTGAAAGACTGTGCTATGTTTGTGGATCATGTCATGCATTTCTTTATCATTTTGCGCAGCTTTAGAGAAACACAGAGTAACTACATTGTTGCATTTATGTAACCATGGAGAAGCATTTCAAAGTGATATATGACTATCAGAATTGGCTGTGGAGTTTCCTAAATTTTATTAGAGGAACACAATCGACAAAGTGCACTGGTTCGTTATTCACAAATGCAGAAAAGAGGTGTGAATGCAGACAGTGAGGGTATATATTACATCGAAGGATTCAGGATTATAATCACTTTTATTTAGCATTTTGATAGGATGAAGCTGATCGTTCACTATCACCTTAGTGATGAAGCATTCTGCTTCAGATGTCTGGACAGCGCTGGACTATGCTACGGTAGGGATTCGGCATAGAGGTCCAAACTGGGTCTATTGTAGCTTGCTCCCAAGTGAGGCACAACGGGAGGAAGGATGAGGCGAGAAGCGACAGAGGGTGGAGGTCCCAAGTAGTTACGACAGTGCATAGAGCAGGGTCCCTCCAATTGACCAGTTGGGGGAAGTCCACGGAAGGCCAGTACAACCGGCATACCACCCATCGTGTTCTTGAAACAGCCCAACAAGCTTACCCGGTGACTAGAGACTGACCTACCGGAGGAGGTATCGTCCTGCCATGCACCAGCGAGACACTCGCCAACACTTCTACCCAGAAAGAGCATCAGGTGAGAGATGATATGATATTATAATGGAGATGAAATGGAGGACAGAAATTCTTCTTCTTGTTCTTCTTGTTCTTCTTGTTCTTGTTCTTTCTGTAACTCCTTTGTGCTGTTAAGCGTGGAGTACAAGCCTCTTCTACCCATTTCCTCCACTTTTCTCGGTCAATCATCATTCTCTTCATTTCTGTCATGGTTTTCTCTCTATCCTTCCCCAACTTCTCAATGTATTCCTGATACAACATGCGTGGCCTTCCCCTAATTCTTTTACCTTCTGGTCTTGCTTCTAAATATTGTTTGGGTTTCCTTTCTTCTGACATGCGGAGTACATGTCCATACCATTTAAGTTGTCTTTTTTCCAATATTTCTTTAACGGAGTGTGTACCCACGTCTTCCCTTATTGTTACATTTCTAATCATATCTCTTCTTGTCTTCCCTACAGCTCGTCTTAAATATCTCATTTCTATAGCTGTTATTTTGCTTTCTTGTTTCTGTAGGAGAGTCCAGCTCTCTGTTCCATATAATAGAATTGGTAGTATTATTGTTTTAAATAGTATAATTTTTGTATCTTTTGTTATTTCCTTTTTTCCCACAATAGCATTATTAATCTGATAGTAGACCGAATTGGCCTTTCTTATTCTGTTTAAAATTTCCTGCTCTATGTTTCTATCCTTATTTATAATTGTACCCAGGTATTCATAACTGTCTACCTGTTCTAACATTTCATCATTACATTTAATTTTAACTTCTTCATTCCTTCCTATATACCTACATGATTTTACTTTTGGGTATGTTTAATTCTAAACCTTTCTAGTTAATTCTTCTTTCCATTCATTTAGCGCTAATTGTAAATTATTATTACTATTTGCTATTAATATGACGTCATCACCCTATATCAACGATTGTTCCCAAACTGGTCTTAAATTTCTATATCCTATCATAGTTCTTGCTGTTCTTCTTTTGCAAATTTTCCATATTTCATCCATCACAATAATAAATAAGAGTGGGCTGAGGCTATCTCCTTGTTTAACTCCTCTATTCATCAGAAATGATTCTGATTCTTGTCCATCTAATCTTATAATCCCTTTTGGTTCTTGATAAACTGATTGTATTGCTTCAATGAAATTCTAGGTACTTTTTTGTTTTTTAGAGCTCTCCAAATTTCTTCCCTAGGTAATGAATCAAATGCTGCTTTCAAATCTAAGAATCCTAAATAAATACACTTTCCTCTATCTATAGCTTTCTCTATTATCATTCTCATTGAGAAAATTTGGTCTTGGGTTTGTCTACCCATTCGGAGAGCAGCCTGTTCTTCTTCTAAATCTTGTTCTACTATTTTCCTCAATTTCTATTCCAGGATTCTAGTGTACACTTAATACACAACCGGGGAGAGACATATAGGTCTATAGTTTGAGCAATCACTTTGGTTGCCTTTCTTATGTATTGGAACAATTATATTAAACTCCCAATCTCTTGGTATTTTTTCCGTCCATATCTTCTGAAATAAGAAAAAGGTGGAAAAAGCAGCAACAGAGGAGAGGAAAAAGAAATCTGAGGCTCCAACCTATCAGCCTGGTGGATTTTAATGTGAGTTATGCAATCAAATCTTTAATCGCTGTTTTCTCAATGTTCATATTTTCAGCATTTTTCTTCCTGTAAAATGCTCCTTGCGATGCAGTTTTTGTACTACATTCATGAAATTTCCTACACAGGTTCAGAATATCATGAGGAAATGAAATTGCCCTAGGTTTTATTGTGAAATATATATAAGCATATATTTTTAATTTTCAAACACAAAACTTACGGTTTTTTAGACCAAAAAAAAAAAAAAAGGATATTCGTAAATTTAAAAAAAAAATTGTGACCTAAACTAAAGGAGACACAGAAAAACCCAGAGCAATTTCAAAAAGTATGTGTATTATGAACATAGGGTTAAAATATTAGACCAAAATTCAAAATATTTTGTCGCAAGGGACTTTTTTAGTGACGTAACAAAAAACATACAAAATTTATCATAATTTCTAAACTGCTGGAGAAAAATGGTTTAAATTTAGCTTGCAACATGTTTACAATATACTACACGTATGGTGTAAATTTGAAAAAGCTAGCATTATTAGTTCAGAATTTGAAAATTTCAGTCATACATACCCTTAAGCCATCCTGCTCGATCTTACCCCTGTTGGTTCTAGCACGAATCTATTCTCATCTAATCTTAAATAATTAGACACATTAAAATATCTTCATCACGTGGAATAAATCAAATGAGAGGAGTTTGTCCCGCTTTATTTGCATACTTCATATCAGTAAAATTATAAAATGGATAATACCTCAAGTTTCAGACCACCAATTCGGTTCAGAACGCCAAGGTGGCAATATCTCGACTGCTGGAGTAGCAATAAGAAACATCTGAGCAACGAAGGATACTTGTCATCCGACTAAAGCCCGTAAGACTCTGTTAACAGGAAAACAAATGACGGCGCGTTGAAAGATGGCGGCATTAGGTGAACTTGAACCCTGCGCCGCGTATTTCAAGAGTCTACCTCGAAAAGGAGTCGCAGAAAGCTGTAATTAATTCCACTCCTCTCTCCCAATCCGACCAGAAGATTTGTCGTAATGGAAAAAGCAAGACGAATGAGAGAATGGCCATAAGTGTTTATCCTCGACCGCCGGTTGTTCACCAGTCGTGTTGCCGTAAACACGGAGTGCAGTTCTGAATTGCAGATTGAACCAAAAGCAACAGAAATATACCGGGTGGGAAAACAGTGATTACAACTTTGTTGTTATAGTTTTGTTAAGTGATAGTTTTTTAGAGAGGCTGTAAGATATCAACAAGTTTTCATATCATTATGATTATGAATAGGGCGTGACATTGTCCGCCTCGGTAACGTAGAAGGTAGCGTATCTGCCTCGCCTCGAAGAGGTCCCGAGTTCGAATCTCGGTCAGGGTGACTTACCTCAATAAGGTTTATCCAGGGGTTTACCCTTATCCTTCAAGACAAATGTCGGGTAACTAATCTCCATGGCCCCTGGACTCATTTGAGCATCATTTCACACAATTTATTCCCCGTCCGATATGACTTAACGTTGGAGGACGTAAAATTACAAAAATGTGGTGATAGCTTTTTAATGACAACTCTTTTTTTTTTTTTTTTTTTTTTTTTGGTCCTCGGTTGTCGGAACGTACAGGTAGACTTTTTTCAACTGTTATTTAAATTTATTAGGACGTATTACAGGACATTTAAACTAAGAAAACACATTCGTAACAACATTAGTTGTGACACTGTTGTGACACATAACTGAGTCACGTCAAAATTTGCTCAAAATGGCATCCATTTAGTGTCAAACAATGCTAAAGTCTGTCTTTGAAATTAGTTACTGTTTTCAGCAACGCTGTTCGCCCGATCAGTTGCACTTCTTGTCCAATTCTTCGCTTTAACTCTTCAAGATGTCTCGGTCGGTCTTTTTAAACCCTCCAGTACAAATATCCCCACAAGAAAAGGTCTAAGGTTTTGAGGTCAGGATATTTTGGCGGCCATTCAATACTTCCTTTCCTGCCAATCCATCTTTCTTAAAATTCATGACTTAGGTAATTCACGACCTGCCTTCCATAAGGTGCTGACGAATAGGTAAATCTGGGTTTTCTTCCAGTGACAGTAAAACATCGAGAGTTTTATCACCATCTGTAACTCGTTTTGGCCTTTCAGTCTTTGTCTTATTTCAACATTCCAGAATTTTCTCAAAATGTTGCTTACCGTAGAATGAGTAGGGGAGATGTGCCCAGTACCACACGGTGTTTTTTTTTATATAATCAAAAGAAATTCAAAAGAATATATATCTATGTATATAGATATATACTTTTCCTTTTTCTTTTTTCTTCCTAATTTAACCATTGTTTCATTAATTCCATTTATTTTCTTATATATTTTCTTCATTTTCACAGATATTCACTATACACATAAACACCCATGTCCAAGGCGGGACTCGAACCCGCGACGCTCTACGCGTCGGAACACTACAGACATACGCTTTAGAGACCATGTCTACGAGGGCCGGCACGTGTTAGTATCTCGTAGTTGCCGATAGATAGTAGAAGCTCATAGTGTGTATTTAGACAAAAGACTATCTTCGTTACCAACGGAAAGTTTTCCCTCCTCTTTGTCCTTTGAATCAGAAGTTATTGTTCAGAGAAGTCATGTAATGAACTGGAGCTGTGCTGTTAATAACTTGCTGACATTGCTGCTGCCTTGTCCAGTGAAGAACTATTTAAGTATTTGTACTCATATTATTTACTATTAAGTAGACTACACAAACACAAAATACAGTGTCGGTTTAAAAGAATGGGGCCGTGCTATGACGTCATATATACGTACGTGTGAGTTGCTCAGTACCGTACGATAGCAATTTTCCCAGTACTGTATGCGAAGGTATATTTTTATCCCCTGAACTTGCACTGACATTAGATTAAGTTTTGTTTATAGACATTCCTCTCAATATGGAGGTCAAAAAGAAAGGGAAATGGTTAGAAGAAAATATGAAACAAACAATAAAGAATGTGATAGAAAGATCAATGAGCCTGGGAGTAGCAATATATATTTCTGAAACATTAACATCGACTCTGTATAAGTTGATGTTGCAGGAAAAGTCACGAAAACAAAAGAATAAACAAATAGCAAGGGGACACAAGACTGACATAAATAAAACTATAAATAGAGAACCTAGCTCTAACTCTGTGCCAAACAAAACTGGAAATAATGAAGAGCCTTAGAAGACTAAAAGAAAATTAAATTTTGGAACCAAAACCAGTGTCGATTGAAGTGTTCTAACAGAGTGTATCATTTGTTTAGAAATCACAGACGAGGCTTGGGTTCGTGTATCGTGTAAGGGTTAGACACATATTGAATGTACAGGGCAAGAGAACACTGATTTTTATAGATATGGTCACTGTGTTTAAAAAATGTTTCATTAGTTCTAAGACATTTTTATTTTGTTGTAATAATCTCTAGAGAACGTTTTGAAAAGTATATTAGCATGTTACCGTGTTCTGTTTTTATCTCAAAAATACAGTATTTATAATAAGAATAATTATCTTGTAATTTATTATGCAGTTCCTCTTCCTTTAGTTATAAATATGTATTTATTTACGTCTGTCCGATAAGAGGAAGCACTTTGAGATGCGCAGTTATCACTAATATTTACTTTAGTTATAAAAAGTCAACATGACTCACGTTCATGAATGTTCATTACTAATGCTGTTTCTGTGTGTTATTAGCTTCATGATAATTGTAACACGCTACTTGTTCTCCGTTGCATTTTCTTTAAATTTTGAAAAAAACCTTAGGTGTGCGGTACTGGGCGCATTTCCCCTAATCCTTCGTTTTCACCTGGCTCATTTCCCGAGGATATTTGGAAAATAATCGTCGTCAGGAAGTGTTTTGGAATCGACGTACACAGTGATTCCTTTAAGTACCATACAACACTTATGCACTAAGTTACCTACTCCTTCTGTATAAATTATTCTGTAAATCATTCATTAGAAAGCATTCAAGAAAGGCTGTGTCGCTTAGCACGTTACATACACTCAAAGGTACATAGGGGCAGATGACTCACCATATATATTCAAAGGGAACAACAAAGTCAAATGTTTAAAAACTGAACCTCACTTGCTAATCCTAAAATTCCATGCAATCGCTTGGACTTTAAAAGAATGTTGGCCAATTTGAACCTGGTCCCGGAACACTTTGCAACTATTAGTTAACTTGAATGTTGTCTGAACGTATATATGAGGGCTGTTCAATAAAGAAAGATCATAACTTTTTTTACAGTAATATTTTTTCGCACTAAAATTCAATCTTATTATATTCTGTTAGCTTAATGTGAAACAAACACGCCGTAGTAGTTTCATTGTTGGTACTCCTGGTTCCCGCCTGTGAGAACCAGGTAAGTTCAGATATGTTCAGTATCGCCTACCGCTGTAATGGAGGTAACATGCAGTTAAAGTTGATGTTAGAGGAAGATCCAGAGTTTCTTTCAAACGTAATCACTGCTGATGAAACTTGCCTACATCATTTTGATCCTGAGAGCAAACATCAAAGCCGAGTGTGCAAATCCCCTTCATCACCAACCCCCCCCCCCAAAAAGCAAAAGTGGTTGCTTCTGCAGGGACTGAGAGCAAACAGTAAAGCCGAGTGTGAAAATCTTCTTCATCACCAACCCCCCCCCCCCAAAGGCAAAAGTGGCTGCTTCTGCTGGGACTGAGAGCAAACAGCAAAGCCGAGTGTGAAAATGTTCTTCATCACCAACCCCCCCCCCCCCAAAGGCAAAAGTGGCTGCTTCTGCAGGGACTGAGAGCAAACAGTAAAGCCGAGTGTGAAAATCTCCTTCATCACCAATCCCCAAAAAAGCAAAAGTGGCTGCTTCTGCTGGGACTGAGAGCAAACAGCAAAGCCGAGTGTGCAAATCTCCTTCATCACCAACCTCCCCCCCCCCAAAAAATGCAAAAGTGGTTGCTTCTGCTGGGACTGAGAGCAAACAGTAAAGCCGAGTGTGCAAATCTTCTTCATCACCAACCCCCCCCCCCAAAGGCAAAAGTGGCTGCTTCTGCTGGGACTGAGAGCAAACAGTAAAGCCGAGTGTGCAAATCTTCTTCATCACCACCCCCCCCCCCAAAGGCAAAAGTGGCTGCTTCTGCTGGGACTGAGAGCAAACAGTAAAGCCGAGTGTGCAAATCTTCTTCATCACCAACCCCCCCCCCCCCCAAGGCAAAAGTGGCTGCTTCTGCTGGGACTGAGAGCAAACAGCAAAGCCGAGTGTGAAAATCTCCTTCATCACCAACCCCCAAAAAAGCAAAAGTGGCTGCTTCTGCTGGGACTGAGAGCAAACAGCAAAGCCGAGTGTGAAAATCTCCTTCATCACCAATCCCC
Source organism: Mantis religiosa (assembly GCA_030765055.1). Classification (NCBI taxonomy): domain Eukaryota; kingdom Metazoa; phylum Arthropoda; class Insecta; order Mantodea; family Mantidae; genus Mantis; species Mantis religiosa. Next base: position 202,291,080 of record CM060952.1, on the reverse strand, counting down.
AAAAAAGCAAAAGTGGCTGCTTCTGCTGGGACTGAGAGCAAACAGCAAAGCCGAGTGTGCAAATCTCCTTCATCACCAACCCCCCAAAAAGCAAAAGTGGTTGCTTCTGCTGGGAAAGTTATGGTCATCTCATTCTTTGATAATTATGGAATGGTTTATCAGCATGTTGTACCTGCACACACATCAGTAACTGGACAATACTACAGGGATGTCCTGAAAACATTTAAAGTCCATATCAGGCGCAAAAGACCACATTTCTGTGAAACAGGCTCGATGTTGCACCACGATAATGCGTGGCCGTACATTGTCAATGTTGTTGCTGAATATCTTGCAAAAATCAACGTGAAGTGTATCCCTTACCCTCCATATAGTCCGGATTTAGAGCCATGTGACTTTTTTCTATTCCCTAACTTGAAGAAACGCCTTCGTGGGAGGCATTATGCATCATCAGAAGCAGTGGTGAAGGCTGCGGAGGCGATTTTGAAGGATCTCTCAAAAATGGTTTCCAACATGTCTGTGAAGACTGGAAGAAACGCTGAGACAAGTGCATCGAATTCAGGGAAGCCTATTTTGAGAAGGACCATCAAAGTTAAGAGGATGAGTAATGGTACGTTGTCAAAAGAAAGTTCTAATCATCCTTTATGGAACAGCTCTCGTACATTTATATCAACACCGGTTTCAAATTTTGTGTATTCAAACCCTCAAACCCAAATAAGTAACATATTACATCAAGGAAGTAGGAATATTACAATTATTATGCTTACAGCTTCATTTTCCAACTGTGACTTGAAATGTTCACTATATTTTCCACTATCCTGTTGCATATAATATATTGGCTCTCTAATTGCAATGTTTTCTGCAGGTACAAAGTGGCACAAATGGAATGTTACAAAGATAGAGCAGGTTTAATTTCTCCCACACGTATCTGACACCATTGAGATTAAAATGGCCCTGAGGTCATAACGTACTGAGATGTTTGTTTCTTCACGGAACTTCCCTCTATCTTGATGACACTATGATATATTGAGCAATGCAATAACAACTTCAGGCTGAGGTACCACTAGATGTTTCGATACATCGCTCCTTTCAGCTCAATCGCTTTGCTATTGTCTTATGAATTATATGATTTTTGAAACAATTGCTCTACGAAACTGTCTTTCAACATGTGTCTTTGACACACCAGAACTGACACATTTCTTTCTTTAATTATTCCGTTGGAGAGGTCATTCAATGATCCAATTTTAGCACCAATTTAAGCAGAATGTTCTGCAGTTTCATTTGTTTTCACCAGATGCGCAGATGTTTATGTTTTATTCCTATTTGCTACTGTTGGCAGCTGTTTTCTACATTTTCTTCTCGTCAACGTAAAATGCAGGATACATTAATTCGACTCTTCCTTGTGAAGCAATACTGAATTACGAATTCAATTACAGCTGCTCAAAGGACATACCAGAGACAATTTGGTGTTCACAATACTCCCAAAAGAAACACAATACTGGGACTGGTAAACAAATTGGGAAGAAAGTAAAAAAGGCAAGCATCGTCCATCTAGGCTTCCTGCGGTTGTTGACGTAAGAGCACGACTGAAACAGTCACCCAGAAAAATCATTAAGACGTTTATCACAGGAGACAGGATACCCAATGTGTCAGAAAGCTGAGAGAAGTGCAGGCCTAAAGTCATATAGGGTTACCGTTGTTCATCAGCTACAGGAACCAGATAAGATTAAAAGAATGAATTACATTGGACAACAATGAAAATGTTTCGGGCTTAAAAATTGTGAATTTACATGCATTTCCATCTGCTGAATTAAAAAAATCACCATAAAAATGATAGATTAGCTGTTGTTTTGAAGATAAAGTGACATTTCAGTTTTAGAGTGAAGATTTTAAATTTGGGGAAACTTTTGGGTGAGTTGGTATACCTGTCAAATAACAAAACACAACCAGAGAGACATTTTGGAAATTAAGTGATGCAAAAGTTAAGGAAGGCATTTTTGTCGGACCACAAATAAGAGAACTTGTAAAGGATCCTGCATTTGACTAAGTTTTGGATGGGAAAGAAAGGGAAGCTTGGGAAACCTTCAAGGGTGTTGTACATGGATTTTTAGAGAACAAAAGAGATGACAAGTACAAGCATTTGGTGACAGTGCTCCTGCAAAAATACCGTAACCTTGAATGCAATATGTCCCTTAAGATCCATTTTCTCCACTTCCACCTAGACTTTTTCCATCCTAGTTCTGGAGCTGTTAGTGATGAACATGGGGAGAGATTCCATCAGGACATTTCTGTTATGGAACAAAGATATCAGGGCCGTTGGAAGGAAGTAATGCTTGCGGATTACTGTTGGTCTTTGTATAGGGATTCTGCGGAACTGCATCACAAGAGGCAAGCTAAAAGACGACGAAGTAAATAGTTCACCACATGATTCTCTTCAGACACGACTATCTGCGAAGTATTTTTCCAGCAATTTAGAACTCTTAGCATGTAATTACCATTTTAAAAAATCAAATGCATTTTCATTCTTAGCTTGTATGTAATTAAAATGTATCCCTTTCTCTCAATCCGTTAATATGTAATACTTACCCCTTGTGTATATCATAGAAACTGGAGCTGATAAACTTTTTTCATTGTCATATTTGTTTTTCTCAACCCAAAATTAGTAGGAATTGCCTCATGAAGTGCTCGAAAAATTTAAAAATTATATTTTTTGTTGCCTAGTGCTATTATTGTTGGTTTCAGACGTTGATTGTGCAGTATCCGCACAGAAAATAATGCAGTCAGCTTTAACCAGAGTGCGGAGTGGAACCGCAACGTCCAAATTTATCACTGTACTCACACCACTACGTACCTGAAAATTTGATGGTATAATGTCTGCAGTATATAAACCATGTGTACCAAAAATCTGCTGTGGAGTAGAACTACAAAGTCCAAATCTAACAAGGGAACTATCACTGTACTCACACCACTACGTACCTGAAAATTTGATGGTATAATGTCTGCTGTATATAAACCATGTGTAGCAAAAATCTGCTACGGAGTAGAACCACAACGTCCAAATCTAACAAGGGAACTATCACTGTACTCACACCACTACGTACCTGAAAATTTGATGGTATAAAGTCTGCGGTATATAAACCATGTGTACCAAAAATGTGCAGAGGTGTAGAACCACAACGTCCAAATCTAACAAGGGAAATATCACTGTACTCACACCACTACGTACCTGAAAATTTGATGGTATAAAGTCTGCGGTATATAAACCATGTGTACCAAAAATCTGCAGAGGTGTAGAACCACAACGTCCAAATCTAACAAGGGAACTATCACTGTACTCACACCACTACGTACCTGAATATTTGATGGTATAATGTCTGTTGTATATAAACCATGTGTACCAAAAATCTGCTGTGGAGTAGAACTACAAAGTCCAAATCTAACAAGGGAACTATCACTGTACTCACACAGCTACGTAACTGAAAATTTGATGGTATAATGTCTGCTGTGTATAAACCATGTGTACCAAAAATCTGCTGTGGAGTAGAACCACAGCGTCCAAATCTAACAAGGGAACTATCACTGTACTCACACCACTACGTACCTGAAAATTTGATGGTATAATATCTGCTGTATATAAACCATGTGTACCAAAAATCTGCTGTGGAGTAGAACCACAACGTCCAATTCTAACAAGGGAACTATCACTGTTCTCACACCGCTACGTACCTGAAAATTTGATGGTATAATGTCTGTTGTATATAAACCATGTGTACCAAAAATATGCTACGGAGTAGAACCAAAACGTCCAAATCTAACAAGGGAACTAGCACTGTACTCACACCACTACGTACCTGAAAATTTGATGGTATAATGTCTGCTGTATATACACCATGTGTAGCAAAAATCTGCTGTGGAGTAGAACCACAGCGTCCAAATCTAACAAGGGAATTATCGCTGTACTCACACCGCTACGTACCTGAAAATTTGATGGTATAATGTCTGCAGTATATAAACCAAGTGTACCAAAAATCTGCCGAGGAGTAGAACCAAAACGTCCAAATGTAACAAGGGAACTATCGCTGTACTCACACCGCTACGTACCTGAAAATTTGATGGTATAATGTCTGCAGTATATAAACCAAGTGTACCAAAAATCTGCTGAGGAGTAGAACCAAAACGTCCAAATGTAACAAGGGAACTATCACTGTACTCACACCACTACGTACCTGAAAATTTGATGCTCTAATGTCTGCTGTATATAAACCATGTGTACCAAAAATCTGCTGCGGTGTAGAACCACAACGTCCAAATCTAACAAGGGAACTATCACTGTACTCACACCACTACGTACCTGAAAATTTGATGGTATAAAGTCTGCGGTATATAAACCATGTGTACCAAAAATCTGCAGAGGTGTAGAACCACAACGTCCAAATCTAACAAGGGAACTATCACTGTACTCACACCACTACGTACCTGAATATTTGATGGTATAATGTCTGTTGTATATAAACCATGTGTACCAAAAATCTGCTGTGGAGTAGAACTACAAAGTCCAAATCTAACAAGGGAACTATCACTGTACTCACACTGCTACGTACCTGAAAATTTGATGGTATAATGTCTGCTGTATATAAACCATGTGTACCAAAAATCTGCAGAGGTGTAGAACCACAACGTCCAAATCTAACAAGGGAACTATCACTGTACTCACACCACTACGTACCTGAATATTTGATGGTATAATGTCTGTTGTATATAAACCATGTGTACCAAAAATCTGCTGTGGAGTAGAACTACAAAGTCCAAATCTAACAAGGGAACTATCACTGTACTCACACTGCTACGTACCTGAAAATTTGATGGTATAATGTCTGCTGTATATAAACCATGTGTACCAAAAATCTGCTGTGGAGTAGAACCACAACGTCCAAATCTAACAAGGGAACTATCACTGTACTCACACAGCTACGTAACTGAAAATTTGATGGTATAATGTCTGCTGTGTATAAACCATGTGTACCAAAAATCTGCTGTGGAGTAGAACCACAGCGTCCAAATCTAACAAGGGAACTATCACTGTACTCACACCACTACGTACCTGAAAATTTGATGGTATAATATCTGCTGTATATAAACCATGTGTACCAAAAATCTGCTGTGGAGTAGAACCACAACGTCCAAATCTAACAAGGGAACTATCACTGTTCTCACACCGCTACGTACCTGAAAATTTGATGGTATAATGTCTGTTGTATATAAACCATGTGTACCAAAAATATGCTACGGAGTAGAACCAAAACGTCCAAATCTAACAAGGGAACTATCGCTGTACTCACACCACTACGTACCTGAAAATTTGATGGTATAATGTCTGCAGTATATAAACCAAGTGTACCAAAAATCTGCTGAGGAGTAGAACCACAGCGTCCAAATCTAACAAGGGAACTATCGCTGTACTCACACTGCTACGTACCTGAAAATTTGATGGTATAATGTCTGCAGTATATAAACCAAGTGTACCAAAAATCTGCCGAGGAGTAGAACCAAAACGTCCAAATGTAACAAGGGAACTATCGCTGTACTCACACCGCTACGTACCTGAAAATTTGATGGTATAATGTCTGCAGTATATAAACCAAGTGTACCAAAAATCTGCTGAGGAGTAGAACCAAAACGTCCAGATCTAACAAGGGAACTATCACTGTACTCACACCACTACGTACCTGAAAATTTGATGCTCTAATGTCTGCTGTATATAAACCATGTGTACCAAAAATCTGCTGCGGTGTAGAACCACAACGTCCAAATCTAACAAGGGAACTATCACTGTACTCACACCACTACGTACCTGAAAATTTGATGGTATAATGTCTGCTGTATATAAACCATGTGTACCAAAAATCTGCTGCGGTGTAGAACCACAACGTCCAAATCTAACAAGGGAACTATCACTGTACTCACACCACTACGTACCTGAAAATTTGATGCTCTAATGTCTGCTGTATATAAACCATGTGTACCAAAAATCTGCTGCGGTGTAGAACCACAACGTCCAAATCTAACAAGGGAACTATCACTGTACTCACACCACTACGTACCTGAAAATTTGATGGTATAATGTCTGCTGTATATAAACCATGTGTACCAAAAATCTGCTACGGAGTATAACCACAACGTCCAAAACTAACAAGGGAACTATCACTGTACTCACACCACTACGTAAAGTCTGTTAGTTAACGCATGTGCAGTTCGGAGTCAAGGAACCTAAGACTCCCGCCCACTAATCACCGTCATAAATCTATCGCTACACTTCAGAAATGGTACACTGTCGTTGAGGACCCATAGCAACCCTGATTTTCTCGAAATTACAGTCGCATGTCTACTCTACGTGGAGTCTCAGTTGCCATAGTTCCAACTTCCGGTTGGTCTGATTCATTACCTGCAGAAATTCGTTGTGTGTCACGATATGGAGACCGTGGGAGGGAAATGCAGTGGTAAATGCAACTCAAGTAGTAGATAAGTTCCAGTCAAGTGAAAATAATCAAAGTGATGACAATAGTGTGAATAACTGGGCCGAGTTATATTACTAGAGAAGCCTAAAAAAAAAGTTATAACGGGAACTCTTTCTAAGCAAATTCAAGCGCTTGTATTGAACACATATAAATATTTGCTGACAAATAATCTTGGTAAGGGGTCGTGCAATGAACCTGATGATAAATTCTGGGTGTTCACAGAAATACAGTAAGAAATATTATGACGAAAGGAATACCAAAGACGCTGATCAAGTGTGAAAACAAAAGGAAACGTTTCTCTAAAGTAGATAATTTCACATGCGATTTAATTCGCCGAGAAATTGATAGATTCTGTGCAAAAGGGAGAGCGCCCACCTTATATGAATTGGTTGCACATTTGCAAGAAATTTGTGATTTTCTTTATGGGCACTGCACTTTGCGCGGCCTGCTAAAGGAGCTGCGTTTCAAATACAACAGTTTTAATAAGATAAGGATTATTATGGAATCCAGTAGAATTGTAGCTGGCGATATATGTAATATATAATGTCAAAACTAAGGAAGTTTCGCAGTAATAGACATAAGATAATTTATTTAGATGAAACCTAGTACGATACCCATGACGTATTGAGAAAGGTGGCAACCTTGTAGAACATCTGGGGTTGTAAAACGATTATAAGGTTTCGTCAAAGGAGTCGACCAACGTACACAGGAGTTAACTAAACAGACTTGAATAGATTTTCGATGAAACAGTAGAAGTAAGTTTCACCTGACACATCGGAAGATATGCTTGGGAAATCAAATAGAGATTTGATGCCAAATGTCTGGCACCGAAACATTAACCTATGGTTACAGTTCTTGATCAAGTTTAGGAGCGAATAATGAGCTAAGACAAGTATGTTGCTGTAACCAGGTAAGCGGTGAAGTCTGGGCATGACAGAGGAAGTTTAAACTTTCTTTGCCAACATACATCACTTTTCACTACACTGGCAATAAGAAAATATATCTAAAATACTTATTAATTATTTCTAAACTAATAAATGCTTTGGCCTGTGACACTGGTTGACAAAAATGAACCTTTTTTCTTTCACAAGAATTAAAATAACATTTTCTAGAAGTATTTTTTGTGCTGAATTCAAATATAATTTTAGTTTTTCCCCATCAGGCAGGAGTTTTGTGTGATATTGATTTGAATTTTTATAATATTCTAAAAAAAATCTGTAACTAGCTAACTCAAAATTATAACTTCTCATTCTGACTTGCGTAGAAAGTGGTAGGTAGTGATTTTCGGGCACATTTTGTATCTGGAACGTCTCTCTTCTTGGTCCAACAGTAGTCAGCTAGCATATTGGAACTCCACTTGCCTTAGTAACTCTTTTACATAGTAGAAATTTGCTGATGAAAACGCTTACCTTGCTCATCGCTGACAGCTCAAAGATTTTCGGAGAAGAAGTCTAAGTGAGAGTCCAAGAAGTAAATTCTTAAAGACGTGTTGCATCCCATAGCTTTATACCATTTTCTTCAGAGAAGCAGTCCTTGAAATCACTATGGCGGCCACGATAACTACATATTGTTGCTTCTTTTTGGAGTAGATTCCACCTTTTGAGTCTGGAAGTTAAAGCTTCAGCTTGCTGTTTAGACAGATTTAAATCCCGAATCAGGTCATTAAGGTCTTTCTGATTGGGAGCGTATGTTCTGATGATCAGGTATTGGCTTCATATGTAGGATCATTTTTATTTTCATCTGAAGCATTTTCAGTTACAGTTAGGTCAGAATCAGTTATCACCTAAGGTCGTATCTGCATATACTGGTACAGGGAACTGTTCATTGTGTAAGACAGGTCTTATTGCAGATTGCAAATTCGGATACTTAATTGTATGTTTTGTTTTTGATGTGATTCCTTTTATATTTGTCAAACAGAAATAACAATCACTTAAATGATGCTTCGATTCCCTCCAAATCATAGGAATTGCAAATGGCATACGATGTGTGCCATTTTTCCACCCAGCCAGCAATCCAACATACGAAACACAGCATATATTTGGTGCCCAGTCCTTATCAAAATCACCAGCCTGACAGCCAAGTAAAGTTGACAACACTTCCTTTCTTGGAAGTGTTAAAAACAGTGTTGTTATAATAAATTAAATTTAAAGGGAGTCGATTAATGACCCTATGACCCTAAACTTAGTTTTAAATTTTTCCATAACATGTTTCAGAGACTTTGCCTCCATCCTCAACCGGCCATCGACTGGTTCTCATTGGTGTAGTTGACAGAGGAGACCTATGACAAAATAATGTCAACTACACCAATGAGAAGCAGTCAATGGCCGATCGAGGATGGAGACAAAGTCTCAAACATGTTCCGGAAAAATTTAGAAGTGTTGTTTAGTGTCATTAATTGAAGGTCAGCTCATCACAAATATAGCAGAAACTATCTACATGATTCACACACTTTCTTGGCATGATGAAAAAACAAAGCACTAAAACACTGCATACACAATACACTTTCGAAAAGAAAGGAAGGAAATATTTCACTACTGAGCAAAATCACAGTCAGCTCAATACTGACACATCACACAGTCAGATGAACAGGTCGTTACATATCCAAACATGAATGAACCTGCACAGCCTTGTTTTATGGTTCTTCAGCATATTACAAATCATTCGCTTATATAAAGCTTGGATAAAATCACTAAATATGAGGTAAAGTTTCCTATAACAGGTCAAAGAAAATACTAAAATCCAATTTTATAAAGTAGCGGTTACAAAAAAACTGTGCCTGATGGAAAAATTCTGACTACATATCTGAATTCAGTATGAAAAGATACACTAGATTCACTAATCAGATTTCTTGTGAAGAACACCTTGTCGACTAGTGTAATAGTACAATAATCACCATAGCTTTTAGCTTTGTATCTGGGCTAATAAACTACTATAACCATTAATAGAATACCACTGAAGACATTTCAAGACTCACATGTTTTAAGCCCATTATTGTGAATTGCCCGCTTTCGCGGAGACAACTGAACAGCGATTAGAAGTTCAATAAATGCATAAGCTTATTTCAGAAACAGCAGACGAAAGTAGGCTATCAAATATAAAGGAACAAGACATGAAATAAAAAAGGAAGGAGCCACCCCAATGGTGTATGTATGAGGAACCGAGTAATTAACCCCTCCAGATTAAAATAAATATTAATAATGCAGTCCAGGAACAGCTTCCGATAGCATCTGACGTCTGGAGAAGGGAGTCAATATTTAATGAGTTTTTGAAATGTTACAAAAGGAAAAAGTCTATCATTCGAATCTCGTACAGCTATAATTACCCACCATTTGTATATATCTGCATCGGACTCCAAACTACTGCTTCCAGTTGCTCTTCTTATACCAGCTCCCTACGCAATATGCGGAAAACCTGTTCCCAACTTGAAGAGTTTTACCTCATTAGACAACTATACTGTATTTTTCAGCAATAGTATTCAGCCACTGTATAAAAAGTAGTCCTGAGCAACGAGATAAAATTTGATTTATTTCGGTTGCTATCTCTGATGTTTTCAAGTATTTGAATTTTGTAACAAAATACGTGTATTTGTTAGTTACTATTTTTTTAAAGCAAAGATGTTATTTTCTATTTTGGACATTCACTAAAATACAGCTGCTGTGACTGTAGAAAACATTGCAGGGGCTTTAGTAAGGAATATTTGCTCGCCTCGGAAGCGTAGATGGTAGCGTGTCGGCCTCACGTTCAAGAGGTCCCGAGTTCGAATCCCGGTCAGGGTGACTTACATGAATAAAGGCTTTTTTCGGGGTTCTCCCTTCATAGGCAAGAAGAGTGTCGGGTAAGTTTAATCTCTACTGACCCTGGTTCATTTGAACATTTCATTCTTCGTCCAACATAACAAAGATGGAGGACATTGAAATACGAAAACCGGATTGTTGTCATAAAAAGTGTATTGATGAATCTTTTTACAAAATTACTTCAGTCACCTTAAAAATACTCTACATTACATGCGATGCACTTGTCAAGTCTCTTTTCCCACTGTTGGAAGCATGTTTGGAACTCTACCAAGCTTCATATTGTCCAGTGCCCTTTGCGAAGCTGTTTTTACCGCCTCCACATCGTCATAACACTCCCCTTTTAGTGTTTTTTCATTCGTGGAAAATGGAAAAAGTCGCACGGTACTAGGTCGAGCGAATACGGAGCGTGGGAAACGACAGACCACCTCTGAGATACCAAATAGTGGGTCACTCGTAAGGCCGTGTGTGCTGCAGCGTTGTAGTGATGCAGAAACCAGTCACCTCATCGCCAAAGCTCCGGGCGGTTCCTCCTCACATCCTCTCGCAGACGCCTTAAAACATCCAAGTAAAAGTGCTGTTTAACAGTCTGGCCAGGGAATACGAATTCCCGATGCACAATTCCACGAACATAAAAAAATACAAAGATCATCGTCTTCACATTTGACCTCACTTGCCTTGCTTTTTTTGGTCTGGGAGAGTTGGGAGTCCTCCACTGTCTTGACGCTTGCTTGGTTTCTGAGTCATACCCGTAACACCAACTCTCATTCCCTGTAATGACTTTGTTCAAGAAGTTTAGATCACGTGCAGTCTCTGTTTTCAAGTCCTGACAACCATTCATGCGGATGGTTTTGTGCTCCTGTGTAAGAAGGCGCGGAACAAATTTAGCAGCAACACGTCTCATGTGCAAATCCTCCCTCAAAATCCGCTGGCATGGGCTCCCACTGATTCCTGTCGCTGCTGAAATTTGGTCGATCGTTTAGCGACGATCCTCGTTGATCTTTTGGCAGACCTTTTCAATGTTCTCCTCATTTCGCGATGTTGAAGGGCTTCCAGAACGAGCTTGGTCTTCAACACACATCTCACCACGTTTAAAGCGCCCAACCACTCGAAAACCTGTGTGCGGCTCATAGCTTCCTCCTGGAAAGCTTCCTAAAGCATTTAGTGTGTATCCATTGCAGTTTTTTAAAGCAGGAAACAGAATTTCACACACGCTCTTTGTTCTTTTAAAGTTGCCATAACGACTTCGCAGAGGTAACCCGCCAACAGTCAGAGAAACACAATACACTTGCACGTTCAGCTCTACACTGACGCCGTCTGCACAGCTGTTTCATGAAGGTATCTACTAACACCGTCTAGCGTGAGAACCCTGCACTACGTCTACGAGTGGCAGCGCCCTCGGAGTCCAGTTTCTTTTGGATCCCCCCTCGTAAAAAAAGAATGTGATATAACAAGGGTAGAGTGGGGCAAGTGAGTCATGAGCAGCAAGAGCATCACCTCGATTTCTTGTACAGTACTAGATGCGTTAAATTTATAACACCTCCTATATTTTTCAGAACTGGGACCAGATAGCAACTCCTGAACTTTTTTAAAAAACAAGTGGAGTCTTTGTCATTGCATGACAGAAGTGGCAGCACTGAACAGTGCATAGCGATGAGAGTTAGGACTGCTTTTGACACTTAAAATGGCGACGTTTTCATTCAAAGAAGAGCGTGTAATCACTCGTTTTCTCCATGTGGCACCTATTGACATTCATCGCCAGTTGAGTGAGGCATGTGGTGATGGTACCATGGATGTGTCTAATGCGCATTCCTGGGTACGACAGTTCAATGAAGGTAGAACATCGTGTGACAACAAACCAAGACAGTCACAGCTTCGCATCAGCCGGTCTGACGACATGATCCAGAGAGTGGAGAACGCTGTTTTGCAGGATCGCCGATTGAGCGTTGCAGACATCGCCTCCAAAACTGGCATTTCCGTGGGGTCTGTGCACACAAACCTGCATAAAGATCCGAAAATGCCAGAAGTGTCTGTGTCTTCCAGGTGGGTGCCACGAATGCTGACGGATGATCAGAAGGCTGTGCGCATGGCAAATTGTCAGGCGATGTTGACGCGTGTGGACGTCATGAATGGAACATCGATTACACGCTGTTCTTGCTATTAAAACGACAATTTTTAGTATCAAAAACAGTCCTATCCCTCTCGCTAGTTCCAATCTGGTGCCACTCCTGAAAAAAAATAGTTAATTAGGAGGGCTGTTCAATGATCACAATCTTTTTTGAAACCGTACCTTTACTCCATCCTCATAATTTTGATGGTCCTTCTCAAAATAGTCTCCCCTGAATGCGATGCACTTGTCCCAGCGTTTCTGCTAGTCTTCAAAGACATGCTGGAGACCAGTTTTTGAGAGATCCTTTAAAACCGCCACCGCAGCCTTCACCACTGATTCTGATGATGGATAATGCCTCCCACGAAGGCGTTTCTTCAAGTTAGGGAATAGAAAAATGTCACATGTGGCTATCCCGGACAATAGGGAGGGCGAGGGATGCACTTCACGTTGACTTATGTAAGATATACAGCAACAACATTGGAAATATGCGGCCATGCATTATCGTGGTGCAGCATCCAGCCTGCTTCATGGAAATATGGTCTTTTGCGCCTGATATGGACTTGCAATGCTTTCAGGACACCCTGTAGTATTGTCCAGTTACTGAAGTGTGTGCAGGTACAACATGCTGATAAACCATTCCATGAATATCAAAGAATGAGATGACCATAAGTTTCCCTGCAGAAGCAACCAGTTTTGCTTTTTTGGGGGTTGGTGATGAAGGAGATTTCCACACTGAGCTTTGCTGTTTGCTCTCAGGATCAAAAGAATGGATCCAAGTTTCATCAGCAGTGATTATGTTTGAAAGAGACTCATCATCTTCCTCTAACATCAACTTTAACTGCATGTTACCTCCATTGCAGCGGTAGGTGATACTGAACATGTCTGAACTTGCCTGGTTCTCACAGGCGGGAAGCAGGAGTAACAACAATGAAACTACTACGGCGTGTTTGTTTAACATTAAGCCAACAGAATATAATAAGATTGAATTTTAGTGCGAAAAATTATGACCGTAAAATCATTATGAACAGCCCTCGTATTTGACGTAATACAGGCAATACATTTGATGATTTGTACCTCCATAGCACTTTATCTTCATTATGTAACAAAGTAATATCCTTTTGGAACTCTGATCTAGACCCTGACGTTCTCTAGACATTATCGATTTACATAAAAATTTACATTAATATCAAGTAAAGTCATGTAAACTAAGCTACGTGATACATCCACTGTGTTGTCTTATTATAGCAGCAATAAAAACCCAAACAAACAAGGAAGAGAGAGAGAGAGAGGATGTTCCTCGCATGTGAGGGACTACAGGTGTGTGCTCAGGAAAAGATGAAGATTGCCTGGTAACAAGCGCGTCACTGTTCAAACCTTCCAATTACGGGGTTGAGCTCCGGGTGTGAAGATGTGGTCTTCTGTTATGCAAGCATTACTCCGGGCAACTCATATTCATGGCGCACTTAATGATACCAGTCACCTGAATATTGTCTTTCATTTGTTAATTTAGAGGCGTGAGTTGCCATGGCAGCTATATTCACTCTATATAAGGTGTAATAAGCGACGAGCATGTGTAATAAAACTTAATTTTCTCACAGAGCAGGGGCATTTCCAAGAATGTTTCATTATTTACTGCTTTTATTCACGTCTTAGTTATCAGACAGCTTCTGAAACAAGGCATACATTAAACCAACTTGTTTTTGTTTAGATTTTGTCATTTAGACGACAAAACAAATATTTTATCGTTAAAGGTATAACGAAAATCTTTTGCTATGCAGTGTTTAGTTAAAAAGACGCACATTTAACGCTTAAGCACAATTTTTCCCGTTCTTTTTTTTTTTACTGTCTTTCCTTTTCTTGTTTCTTTTTCTTTTCTTTTTGTTGTTACTTAATAGTCTTAAGTGACCATTTTAAATAGCTCTAAGGAAAGAAAGGCTACTAAACAAGTGTATCCTAAGTTATTTATGTTATATTTTCTTTTATCTTTTAAATTTACCTATATATTATTTTTTATGTTATATATATATATATATATATATATATATATATATATATATATATATATTGTCACCCAAATATCGGAAAGCCCGACCAACGACAGCTGAGAAGGGACCAGAGGCGTCCAAGCCACACCCACCCATTAGTCTCAGTCACTAACTGAGGGGATGATTAGTGAAGTGTCACTTGTCGCTGGCCGCCTCTTCCCCCTTCCCCTGCCGTCTGGAACCTTCGCGGTGATTCACTGAAACCAGAGACTTTTAGAAAACAGTATATTCCCATAAAAAGGGCTGCAATGAGTGAGGACAGTTCTTGGCGAGCAGCGAAGCGGACGAGAAGACTGTGTACGTGCATCGGAAGAGTGTGCGTAACTGTGAGCGGCAGTAGAACTGTAACAGACGAACTGGTGAAACGTAATTGTGTGCATTACGTAATTCTGTGTAATTGGCAAGTGTTCAACTGTAAGTCAGTGGAAATAAAGAACATTTTTGAGTGGTGCAATCGGACTTTTAATTTCACGAACCCACAAAGTCACAATATATATATATATATATATATATATATATATATATATATATATATAATTTATTTTAATTTTTTTTAAAGACGGGAACGGGTACAGGATAAGTCGTTTAATAAATTTCTAGTTTTATTGGCTTGTACTGTGAGACAATATGAAGGGTTCTATTTGCTTCAATGGTTATTAGATCTGCATTTGTTCCAAGTGATAAACGTATGGCTCCAGAGAACGCAAGACTTTCTTCCGTATATAGGTCCATCTCTGCTCCTTTAAAAATATACGAAAGTGCTTTCCTAACACAGTGTCTCCTCGCCGTACTTTCAGCAGCCAATGTAGTGTACCAGCAACCAACCACACTGCAAAATTATGAAATTTCGCGTCTTTGAAACGAAACTCCAGTTATACCAGCTGTGGGACCGATCCTAAGCATTCTTCTGGACGACGTTTATGTAATGCGCCCCGGTGGGGGCTCCAAATCAAGTGAGCTCGCTGATAGTTGTACAAGCGATGCTCAAGTGTATCATCTTCCACAAATACGCCACACATCTTCCAATTCACTCTCCCGTGACGCCACATCTTTTCTGCCATTGGAACCGTTTCATTAACAACTTCATAAAGAGTTCATCTCCAGATTGATGGAAGGTTACAGTTGGTTGCATTGGCCCAAACACATTTCCAATCACGACTGTATTTTGTTTCCACATTAGGTCATTGAATGCCTGGCTCCATCAAGTGACGATAGAGGTTCTTGGTAGTCAGAAACTTCTCAAGTCGCTCCCCGGAATTTTCAAGAGCACGAAGCTTTCCGACCAAATGATGAAATTCCCGTATCGGTCTATCCACGGTCATACCATAACTGGTCATACCAAAACTTCTTGTCAATCGGAGACTCACTACCAAGTAACGAGGACAATCCTGTCTTTCCCAACAGCGCCATACACTTGTTGTCAACATCCACTAGACCACAACCACCTTTCTTTAGAGAAAGACGCAATTGCGGGCGAGCAACTCGATATGTTTTGCCCGTCCACAGGAAGTATCCAAGTAGAGTCTCAAAACGTTGAGTGAACTCCTTATGGAACGGCAAAATCTGCGCCACATACCACAGTTTACTGAAGGCATAAGTATGAATGTACCAGACGCGTTGCAACAACGTTAGATTTCGAGAGCGATCTTCATGTAAGTTAAAACGTAGCGCGTTGAGCCTCTGAGTCCAATTAAGAGAAATCATTTCTGTTAGGTTAGAGGTAAATATAACCCCTAGTAAAGCGGTCTGTGGAACCACCTTCGTATGCAGCAATGTTGGTGGATGTTCCCAGGTGCCAAGTGGAAGGATTTCTGATTTGTGGGCGTTGAGCTGAGCTTCCGAAAGTCGACTAAGTCACAATCGCCGTGGCTATCTCCTCCATATCCTGGTGATCTTTGGCCACAACCGTCACGTCATCCGCGTAAGCCATTACTTTAAGGCGTTCCCCAGCTATATTTAAGCCTTGCAGTCTATCTTGTAGCATCTGGAGTAATGGATTGAGTGTCAAGACAAACAGTCCCATAGATAAGGGACACCCCTGCCTGACTGATTGTCGTATTGGTATAGGTGTCGACAAAAAGCCGTTACAAAGTATTCTTGGCGACGCTTGGCGATAAAGCCCTTGAACCGCCGCTATCATTTGTTGAGGTACCCCAGCTGCACGCAGGCACCGCCAGATATACCAGTGCTGAACTCCATCAAAAGCTCTATGAAAATCCAGATTAACTAATGCCAAGGAGCAATGGTACTGCTCAAGATGGACGACCGCATCTTTTAATTCCGTAAAGGCACCAACAATATTCTTGCGTCGAAGAGCTGTTTGATTAACATGGAGCACCTCCTCATACGCTGGTTTTAGTCTGCTGGCCAAAAGCTTCGCAAATATTTTGTAATCTGAATTCAGCAGTGTTATTGGGCGAAAGTCCTTCCTGCTTGGGGGCAGTGTTTCCGCGGGAGTAAAATTATAATTCCATCCGCGAAATGTTCTGGAAACCAGCCTCTGTCCCATAATTCCTGTAGCACTGCAACAAACTCAGCCTTAATTATCGGCCAGAATGCAAGATAAAATTCATAAGAAAGACCATGGGGCAAGCGCCGTATTGTATTTCAAATTTTGCACCACTTGATGTACCTCTTGTTCCGTTATGGGACCTTGTAGACTTTCCTCCGTGGACTGACTAATGTGAGCCACGGAGCTACTCAGGGCCGCTGAGCTAGCCATGGGTTCCGCTTGAGCCTCGCCAAATAGGCGCTGGTATTGCTCCTGAAGATAAGGCAATAGCTGGCGTGTCCCGTGTAACATCACACCAGTAGTAGCGTCAGTGAGCGATGCAATGTACTTGGCCTGTCCATGAGTGCGTTCCTTGGCCAATGAATAAAAGGAGGCCTGTTCATCGGAGAGAGCGTGCGTCAAGGGGGACCGAATGGCGCAACCCTGCAGCATTTGATCTTGTTTGCCTTTAATTATTTCATTTATTCTCCTGATAGCCGGAGCGACCTCGGCACCTCGATTCTGCTGCTCATGTAGATTCCAAAGCACTTCGTTATGAAATTGCAACACCTCTCTTCTTTCACGGGCCTTCTCAAAACTAATAGTTTTGAAGAATGCTTTGATGGCCGGTTTTGCCGTAACGGCCCACTATTCTGATTTGCGGTAGGCACGCTGATAAGAGGATTTTAAAGCTGCCCATATTGTAGCAAAACGCAATCGACAGTCCTCATCCGTAAATAGCTTTGATTTGATTTTTCAGTAACTTCTTCCAGTATCTAGACTTGGAGCCGTGAGTTGCAGGGCACATGTAACGGCGTGGTGGTCACTAAAGGCAATGGGATGAACATCACTGCGCTGGAAACGGGGAACCAAGGTGTCAGATAAATAAAAACGATCTAGTCGGGATGCTGAAGCGCCTCGGAAAAAGGTGAATTGCACCGTATTACCATGCTGCAGCTCCCAGGCATCACGTAGATGTAACTGCGTAACTAATTGCAGAAGCATCGGGCTGAGATTGGCAGCACCTTTCTGATCCTTAGCTTGAAGCGTACAGTTGAAATCAACTGCAATGATACACTCTTTACAGGATAGTAAATGGGCTGTCATCACACAATTAGTGCAATTACATGTTTTCAAAATAAACTTTGGGGGAATATAACGAGCGGCAAAGACTCTCTTCATACGGTATACGCCAAAATATACAGTAATCATTTTGGTGCAGTGTGAATGCGCACGCCTCAGCGTCTGCGTGTTGTTACATCGTTATCAATCAGATGAGTATACATCCTCAGTGTTGTCACCGCGGCCGCGCCGTGGCTGAGTGGTTGGACCGCCCAATTCTCACCAAGATGGCCCGGGTTCGACCTCAGGTGACCGCAAAGTGTGATGTGGTGGACAACACAGCAACAAGCGAACATCAGGTATACAACAAATTGGACAATCAACCAGCTTTTTCCCTACAACCGAGCATGTGCCTTGCTTTAAAAGCGAGAGTAACCTAACGATAACAAAGCGATTTGCTACAGGGTACTGCGGTATGAAGCACTCCATACTCACTTAAACCTATCTTTCTTCACCCCTTTGAAAGAAAAGCTATATAAGGTAGATTGCATAAGTCGAGGACGGACTCTCCTGCCAGCTGTTTGATCGACTCCAGTAACACCCATACCAACTTAGACGTGCATACTGCATACTCTCAACCTCTTGAAGTTAATTCAAATGCTATATAAGACCTTGTTTAAGACAAACAGCTTATGACAATCATTTGGGTCAGCTTTCCATGATGAGGTATAGACATACAAACAATTAAGGCCTCTTTGATTTTCACTGCTAGTTAAGCGTTAATATTAATGCTGTATATTTTTCTAGCATCAAAAATTACTCGAGAAACGATGGTTATGGTATTATTACTTGCTTCATTAGTTTCTCATGGATGACACAAAAGTATTTTGATTCAATTTTCGCAAAAGTAAAATGTACAACTTCTAAGTTATGTTCATCTGTTATATAATGCAGATATTTGGGGAAATTTATTTTCGTAGATTCTCAGTTTGCGGATAAATCCTCGGTGTGCTAGGTTTGTATAAACATACAGTAAGTGTATCCCAGTGTTCTCTTCAACCATTTCCCTCTAATGTGTACTCTCCCTCCCCAACCCTCCCTCCCAACGCTGCAGCCATCCACATTTCGTAATCCATATGAAACGTACTGCCCGACAACCAACCCCATAGGATAGTTATTTCAGTTCTGGTGATAAAACGTCTGTTTCCTCTTTTTCGTTCGATAGAAAAGTATGATATAAAATATATTAAAGAATTACCTGGGTTGTTCAATAAAGAATGATCATAACTTTTTTACGCTCATAATTTTCCCACTAAAATTCAATCTTATTATTTTCTGTTAGCTTAAGATGAAACAAACACGCAGTGGTAGTCTCATATTGGTACTCCTGGTTCCCACCTGTGAGAAGCAGGCAAGTTCAGACATGTTCAGTATCGCCTACCACTGCAATGGAGGTAACACGCGAGGAACGATATGCTCTTTGAAATTCTGTTTTCGTCTCAACAAATGTTCAGTTGAGGCCTATACAATGTTACAGAAGGTCTATGGAGAGTCTGTTCTTCCCTAGAGCACAGCTCGAAGGTGGGTTAAAATGTTTAAAGAGGGCAGACAATCAATTTCAAAGGAAGGTGGACCAGGTGCTCCAGTTACTGCTCTTACGGAAGAAAACACCAACACTGCTGCTGCCATTGTGAGAGAGGATCGACAAATTATCTTAAGATCACTTTCTAAATACTGAACATTTCACTGGGTGGCACCCACACGTTGGTGACAGAAACATTACACATGAGACGTGTTTGTGCGCGATGGGCTCCAAGACTTGATTCGAGAACATAAGTACATTCGCATGCAGTTTAAGTTGATGTAAGAGGAAGATCCGGAGATTCTTTCAAACGTAATCACTGCTGATGAAACTTGGTTACATCATTTTGATCCTGAGAGCAAACAGCAAAGCTCAGTGTGGAAATCATCTTCATCACCAACCCCCCAAAAGGCAAAAGTGGTTGCTTCTGCTGGGAAAGTTATGATCATGTCATTCTTTGATATTCATGGAATGGTTTATCAGCATGTTGTACCTGCACACACATCAGTAACTGGAAAATACTACAGGGATGTCCTGAAAACATTGCAAGTCCATAACAGATGCAAAAGTCCACATTTCCGTGAAGCAGGCTGGATGCTGCACCACGATAATGCGCGGCCGTATATTGCCAATGTTGTTGCTGAATATCTTGCAAAAATCAACGTGAAGTGATGTAGAGGGTGTATAAGGGAATGAATGCTCTAAAATGTTACATTGGTTTACATAATATAATTTGATTTAAGCCAGTGAATTCTAAATTTCTTTAGTAAAATTAATGATTCAAATATGAATATAATTTAGAGATAATAGTATATTTGTATTTACGAGGGCCGTTCAGTAAAGAATGATCATAATTTTGTTTAACAACGTACATTCACTCATCCTCATAATTTTGGTGGTCCTCTGAATGCGATGCACTTGTCCCAGCGTTTCTATCAGTCTTCAAAGACATGCTGGAAACCATTTTTGAGATATCCTTCAAAGTCGCCTCCGCAGCCTTCACCACTGCTTCTGATGACCGATAATGCCTCCCACGAAGGTGTTTCTTCAAGTTAGGGAATAGAAAAAGTCACATGGGGCTAAATCCGGACTACAGGGAGGGTGAGGAATGCACTTCACGTTGATTTTTGCAAGATATTTAGCAACAACATTGGCAATATGCGGCCGCGCATTATCGTGGTGCAGCATCCAGCCTGCTTCACGGAATTGTAGTCTTTTGCATCTTATATGGACTAGCAATGTTTTCAGGACATCCCTGTAGTATTGTCCAGTTACTGATGTGTGTCCAGGTACAACATGCTAATAAACTATTCCGTGAATATCAAAGAATGTGAACCATAACTTTCCCAGCAGAAGCAACCACTTTTGCTTTTTGGGGGGTTGGTGATGAAGGAGATTTCCACACTGAGCTTTGCTGTTTGCTCTCAGAATCAAAATGATGTAGCCAAGTTTCATCAGCAGTGATTACGTTTGAAAGGGACTCCGGATCTTCCTCTAACATCAACTTTAACTGCATGCAGACCTGCATGCGAACGTCCTTTTGTTCGGGAATCAACAGTCTTGGAACCCATCGCGCACAAACACGTCTCGTGTGTAATGTTTCTGTCACCAGCGTGTGGGTGGCACACAATGAAATGTTAAGTACTTCAGAAAGCTATCTTAAGGTAATTCGTCGATCCTCTCTCACATTGGCAGCAGCAGTGTTGATGTTTTCTACTGTAAGAGCAGCGACTGGTGCACCGGTCCACCTTCCATTGAAATTATTGTCTCCCCTCTTTAAACATTTTAAACCATTTTCGAGCTGTGTTGTAGGGAAGAACAGACTCTCCATAGGTCTCCTGTAACATTTTATAGGTGTGAACTGAAGATTTGTTGAGACGAAAACAGAAATTCAAAGCCGCATAATGTTCCTTGCGTGTTACCTCCATTGCAGCGGTAGGCGATACTGAACATGTCTGAACTTGGCTGGTTCTTACAGGCGGTAACCAGGAGTACTAACAATGAAACTACTACGGCGTGTTTGTTTCACATTAAGCTAACAAAATATAATAAGATTGAATTTTAGTGCGAAAAATTATGACCGTAAAAAGGTTATGATTCATTCTTTATTGAACAGTCCTCGTATTTTGGTCATGATGAAGGCAATGTGTTGTACGCCAGAATTAGACCATGAGTATCCTCATCTATGTTTACAGCATTTAAGGACACAGAAGGCCTACGTGCGGTTTCTTCGAGTGGGTTCTGCTATCTCTACTGAAAATCTGTTAGTGTCAAATGAATAATGTTTTCAAATTTGTGACGAATTTACAACCAGGACCTACTCCTGTCTTGTTTTCCTAATGCGTGATGATATTCATAATTTTTTGAGACCAGACCACCGAGGGTAATATTTTATATTTCTTAGAAAATGGGAATAGAAATAGTATTCCATACAGCTATACGACGTGACAGGAACAAGATTTTCGTCCAGGTAGATTATTTATGCGTTTTCAGTGGATTGATAAACGCGAAGGTAAACCTCACGTAGTTGACAGAAGTTGACATATGACAGCGACATTCAACAAGACGTAAGATATATTATGATTTAAAAGGAGGTAATATTACACCAGTTCAAGCGGAGGTTATGATCAACAATATGTTTCTTTTCTGAACCTTACGAAGGCAATAAATAGTGTAGTAGTAAGCTTATATAAAGATGTTCATCCAGGTTTCCACTTAAATTCGAGTTTAGGAGTCCCCCTGTATCAAGTAATAAGAAGTTATCAGTATTATTAACAATAAATTATTGTTACTTGAAGAGAAACACCGCTAAAATTAGATATAATCTTGGGAAACCACATTTACTTTTCGTTTCCAAAAATATGTTGCTAAACATAAGTGTGAGAAACCGCTAAAAGAAGTGAAAAGACGATAACATTCAAAGTGTTAACAATGTCTTAGAGAAATATTCCTATCGCTAAAGCCGTAAAATTAACACAGAGAGCACCGGCATGTCAGTTTCATGTACTTATTTACAACGCACACAAAGAAAAGTGAGGTTAGAACTCCCACAAGAGAAGATCAACCTCCAAGTCAGATTAGAGGATGCAGGGGACGTAACCAGCATTCAACTCCTCAATTCTAGCATGCTGTATGTTATTAGTAGGGGGCGGATTTTGCCCTATTTGCCTGTTTCATTCCTTTGTTCAGAAACTTAGCTTTTAGGTTATAAGCACGGTTCCTAAAATTATTAGCATAATTTCTAGTTTTATAGTGCCTATAAATGCCTATTTCATACTTGTGTACCTATTCTAGTTATTAGCGTTTAAAACTGCCTTTTTAGCCAATTTCTTCTGCTTGTAATTTGTGACAACAGCCTTTGCATTTATTTCTATGCAGTAGCATGATATTTTTGTGCTGGTAAAATGCTTATTTCTTGAGCTAATAGAACCAATGACACACATTTATATTGCATGTATTGAGAGTTGTATTTTTCCTGACGCATTTAAATATGCAAAAGTTATTCCTATTCACAAACAAGGTAGTAAATCAGTTTTTTCTAACTTCAGGCCTATCAATATATTACCTATAGTATCCAAGGTTCTTGAAATTTTATTAAATAAGCAAATAATACAATATTTTGAAGACAATGCTCTTTTCTCCCCTAATCATACGGTTTCAGAGCTGGTCATAAAACTGTTGATGCAGTTTTAGCATTTACTAAACGTACTTTAAATACTTTGGAAGAACACAACTCAACTGTAGGCAGCTTTTTTGATTTAACCAAAGCTTTTGATACTATTTCTCATTACATTCTCATCTCTAAGTTGGAATACTATGGTTTCTGTTCTGAAAGTATCCGCTTTATTGTATCTTATTTAAGTGGCAGATACCAGTCCGTCTATATCAATGGTTTTAAATCCGAGTTTAGACTCGTCAAATATGGTGTCCCACAGGGTTCCGTTCTCGGCCCAGTTCTTTTCTTAATATATATCAACGATCTACCTAACTATGTTCGAGACGATTATATTGAAACATATTTGTTTACTGACGACTTAGCCTTGAATATTTGCTGTGTGGATGATGACAAAATACAAGGCGCCTTCACGAAAGTAAAAAAGTGGTGTGATGTTAATAAATTAAGTATAAATCAAAGCAAAACAATAAATATTAATTTTAAAATTAATCGCCTTTCAAATGGTCTTGATGACAGGACAAAATTTCTTGGTATATACCTTGAAAAGCATCTGGGCTGGAAATCACACATTGACTACATTTCTAATAAAATTACCAAAATGTTACGAATTTTAAAACAGAATGTGGATAAGGTAGCATTACTGAAGGTGTACTATGCTCATATTTATAACCATCTCAACTACGGAGTTTTACTGTGGGGCAACCATGCTTATGCCAACAAACTTTTAATTTTACAAAAGAGGGCTGTAAGGATTATTTGTGGAGCTCCGCCTACTTCACATTGTAAACCACTATTTATTGAATTAGGAATCCTTAGTCTTCCTTGTATATATATTTTGAGTTGTCTCCTCTATGTGAAAGAAAATTTGCACGAATTTACCTTTTGTAACGATGATCACAAATATCCAACAAGGACCTCAAAACAGTTATACTTAAGAAGGTATAAGTTAGCCAAGACTCAAAACAGCTTTTGATTCTGTTTCATTAAAATTATTTAATAGTTTGCCTGACTCTGTTAGAAATATTCCAGCCAGCTGTTTTAAAAGGAAGGTAATAGGTGTTTTAAGGTGTAACCCTCTTTACAAGGTCCAGGAGTTTCATTCTATTGTTTGGACATAAATTACAATTTTATATACTCTTGACGTTGCTATACATGTATATGTCTTTGGCAATAAAAAGTCTATCCATCTATCTACTTGAGGGAGGTATTGTTAATTCTTGATGGTGTCAATTGTTAACAGTCATATCAGATCACAATCAGTAGCACTGGTAAACAGGAATTTACTCCCATAATATTTCTTTTACATGTGTGTAAATCTACTGACACGAAGCCGTTGTTTTACCCAACCTTAAAATCACCACTCTGGGACTCTGTTCAGGTTACAACTTAAACTTGTAAGGCCAGCGCTTAATTAACTAGGCTCACAGACTAAGATTATATACTATATGAAAAAATTGTGATTTTCTCATGCTTATGTTTTTCTACATGTATCTCAAGGAATCATGAAATCGATTGCTTGGAGACTGCCGGTGTTGTTTCCAACATTGAAAATGAAACTGCAGACCAATAAATAGTAATATTTTGGGTAAACTTTTATAGAAATACCTTTATAAAAGTTGGTAACAGAATTCTTTTTAACGAAGCCGTAATTTTGTGTGAATGAACGGGAAACGCTTACTAAAAAGCTGTACTTTATTATTTGTTCTTAGTCGACAATGGGGCATTTAGGGTTTTTATTACAAACAGTAGGATTCTGTAGCTTTAAGTTTTAATTTATGTGCTTTGTATCTTTCTGACCCATCGTGACATCATTTTCAGTGATATTAAGATTGCTGTAATGAACTTTTGAATTTCTTATCTTTCCAGTAATCGTTGCTTTAAAGGATACACATCGGTTCAAATTGGCCCAAAACTTACAACAATCCCAAATTTAATTTTTTATCTTAAAATTAATATAGACATACTTCAATAATATAACGTTTATTTCTTTTTCTAGTAGCACTACAGAAAACGTCACACGACTATATAAATAATCCTACACCTCTATCGTAGCTACTATTACGTAATTTTAACCTCAGATTCCATATTTTCTACATTTTCCTAACTTCAAAATGTTCCACAGGATGCAGTTTTTCTATTAATCTGTATGAAATTCTAAACATGCCTCTAAGGGCATCTGCATATTAAGTGTACCCATTTACATTTGTTGTGTTTTTGTTATTTGTATTGAAAAAGGATTATAATGCTTACTTCTTACTGAAAACGCTTAGGAAAATAAAAATTGTTAAATAGTTATGATTATTTTTCCCCTTCGTTGATATAGCGAAGACAAATATTTCACATAGGCACAGGTCATTAATAGGTTAAAATGGGTGCAAAAACTTATACCCCAAGAATTAATTTTTAAAATTACAATATGTGGAACGTTTTGAAAATCGCCTGTAATTTAGACATAAACTGTTAATTCCTCAGAAACTACTGTAACTAGAAAGCTGAAACTTGGTATTATTCCAATCTTGATCGATCACAAAAATAAATGATATAAATCTGAAACAAATCTTACAAACGTTTCATATATTTCAATTTTCACGCTTAAACCCACCCCCCAACCCATGTTTTTGTTTTTTTGACATAGTTAATTACTTCACACCTTTCTGCACATTATGGCTCTTAGTTAAGTGGATTTACATGTATTTTAATTATACGACAATACCTATCTGTTATTTTAACTTGCTGTGGAGCCATTTATGACATTTGGAATAAATATAGAACCATTTCCCCTAGGAAGAGCAAAATAGTATGTGTTTAGCGAATTTGTTGCAGCATATGTTGTAATGATTGTCATTTTGTTTTAGTGTATTTTAGGAGCCATTTTACCAAAACGGTGCATTTCTAAGCGTTTACTTAGCAAATTTTTAGTGCCTATTTAAGTGCCTATTTTGCCCATTTTTAGTGCCTTTTTGCCTGCCTATTTCACACATTTTAGTGCCTATAACTCCGCTCCTTAGGTTGTCGCATAAGTAATGCCGATTGTTTATTTTGGTGTTTTGGAAAATGTTTTGGGTTTCTTTTGTTTATGAATGCAGGATATAATGGATAGTGTTGCGTATATTTCGATCATGTATCAGTCTTCAGTTGTTAATAAACAATCAAAAAATGGAGATAACAAAGTTTGGACCTAGAGTACTTCTAAAACACTACTAGAAACAAAATTATAAAGTCGCTGCCGCAGCTCGAAGAATATGTGAAGTGGAAGGAGAAGGTGTCATTAGTGAGCAAGTAGTTCCAACGATGGTTCCTGGAGACGAAAACACTAAAGATTTACCAAGTTCTGGAAGACCTAACGTATGGGAAATTGGGGACACGTACCACGTTTTGCGAGAAGATCATGGTTTCGTTATCTTTTATACTAACGGGCTTTATGATTTTTATGTCCTCTATATTGTCTTAATAGATTCCAACGTTATTTCTAAGAAGTATTTTTATTTATTTTACCTTATTACAAAATTTCACTACCAAGCGCCGTAATTCTGAACAAAAGGACCCACTGATCTAGCACATGGGATGCATTTCCGGGCTCTAGGTTCATTATTCAGTAATTAATGTTAATTGATGCATAATTACACAGCACATGTGAATTCTGGCTCATTTTTCGCCACTTACTAGACGTGGAAAAAAAAGTAGGGTTTAGAAAGTTAGAGATAGACTGAAAAAATCAATGCCAGAGCTGGGATTTGAACCAGGGATCACCGGTCCCCATCCGATTTATCTTAACCATTGAGCTACCATGACCAACGTGCCAGCAAGATATTAAATTCTACAACTGATTAGTTTAATCAGTTTAGGTTTAATCCTTGATGACAAGTTAACTTGGAACAACCACATTGAAAAACTAGAAAGTAAATTAAGCTCAGGACTTTTTGTCTTACGATATTTAGTCAATTTTCTCTGAGTAGATACTAGTAAGTTAGTATATTTTGTATTAATATATTCACACATTTCTTATGGCATCGAGCTGTGGTGACACACTTCCAAATTAAACTTTAACAGAATTTTTCTCCTACAGAAAAGAGCTATCAGATACCTGGTACGAGTTCATGCAGGGCGTATTTTAAAAAATTAAACACACTTACTCTTCCCTGCATATTTATTCTGTGAACAATACTTTATGTACATAACAGGAATATAACCTCCACAAATTCCGATGTCCACACATATAAAACAAGGGGAAAGAATAACTATATAGTTAAAGGTCACAGGCTAAAACTTTTTGAACATAAGCCCCAATACTTTGGTCCAAAACTACTTAATAAGCTTCCGGAAAGTCTAAAAAATACTGTGTCAGCTGCTAAGTTTAAATCTAAACTGACTAAATTCTTGTTAAGCAGAGCTTATTACAGTATAGATGAATATTTTGATGACAACTTCGATGATTTTAAATAATTGTTTTGTATGTACGAGGGCTGTTCCATAAAAAATGATCATAATTTTTCGCTTTAAAATTCACTCTTACTATATTCTGTTAGTTTAATGTGAAACAAACACGCCTCAGTAGTTTCATTGTTGATACTCCTGGTTCCCGCCTGTGAGAAGCAGGCCAGTTCAGACATGTTCAGTATCGTCTACCGCTACAATGGAGGTAACATGCAGTTAAAGTTGATGTTAGAGGAAGATCCGGAGTTTCTTTCAAACGTAATCACTGTTGATGTAACTTGGCTACATCATTGTGATCCCGAGAGCAAAAAGCAAAGCTCAGTGTGGAATTCTCCTTCATCACCAACCCCCCTCCCCAAAAGAAGCAAAAGTGGTTGCTTCTGCTGGGAAAGTTATTATCATCTTATTCTTTGATATTCATGGAATGGTTTATGTATGTTGTACCTGCACGCACATCAGTAACTGGACAATACTTCAGGGATGTCCTGAAAACATTGCAAGTACATATCAGGCACAAAAGACCACATTTCCGTGAAGCAGGCTGGATGCTGCACTACGATATTGCGCGGCCACATATTGCCAATATTGTTGCTGAATATCTTGCAAAAATCAACGTGAAGTACATCCGTCACCCTCCCGATAGTCCGGATTTAGCCCCATGTGACTTTTTTCTATTCTCTAACTTGAAGTAGCGCCTTCGTGGGAGGCATTATCCTTCATCAGAAGCAGTGGTGAAGGCTGCGGAGGCGATTTTGAAGGATCTCTCAAAAATTGTTTCCAGCATGTCTTTGAAGACTGGAAGAAACGCTGGGACAAGTGCATCGCATTCAGCGGACACTATTTTGAGAAGGGCCATCAAAATTATGGGAATGAGTAAATTGTGATCATTATTGAACAGCCCTCGTATATATATATATATCTGTGAGAGAGAGAGAGAAAGAGAGAGAGAAAGAGAGAGAGAGAGAGAGAAGATGAATGACAATTTTTTTAGGCCTTAGTGCGGCCGGTTATGGAATATGGAGTAGCATGCTGGGACCCGTATAGAGCTAACCAAATCGATCCATTAGAGAAAATACAGAAGAGGGCAATAAAATTCATAAAAAGAGGCAAGTATTTTGGGCCTATAAAAGGAGATGAGACTAAATGGGAGGAATCAAGAATTAGGCGTAAAAACCATAGGTTGGTAGCATTATTCAAAGCTAATGCTGGTGTAAAGGCATGGGTGGACGTTAGTGTAAGGTTAGATAATCCGGATTATTATGGACGAAACGATCATAGGTATAAAATTAAGGGTAGAAGATACAGAACCGACGTAGGAAAATTTTCTTTTGTTAATAGAACCATTGAAGAATGCAATGAATTGCCTGTAGCAGTCTTTCAGGGCTGTCCCCTGTCACTGAAGAAATTTAGAAAAAATCTAGATGGTTTACAGTTTAACTTTTAAATTATAATGGTATATAATATGTAAATAGAGAAGTAATTAGATATGTTTTAAGTGACTAAAGTTAAAATAATATCATGTTTGTATTGTTTATTGTGTTATTGTTGTAAATCTAGTATTTGCAATTTGATCTGTATTCTTAACTCTGCCACCGGGTAGTACCCAATTGCAGTCAATAAATACATACATATTTCTAATCGTTTACTTTTAAGAGAGAGAGAGAGAGAGAGAGAGAGAGAGAGAGAGAGAGAGAGAGAGAGAGAGAGAGAGAGAGAGAGAGAGAGAGAGAGAGAGAGAGAGAGAGAGAGAGAGAGAGAGAGAGAGAGAGAGAGAGAGAGAGAGAGAGAGAGAGAGAGAGAGAGAGAGAGGGAGAGAGAGAGAGAGAGAGAGAGAGAGTATGTATTACAAATGACATGGTTGAGTATTTTTCTTAGTAAAGCACTAGGAGTTGTCAAACACATATGGCGACTTACAACACGTAAGTACTTTAAGTCCTGAGCTTTATAGTCCTGCCATTATTAAGTCAATTAGTTTCCAAAAGTTGGCGTTGCTTGTCTTGTATGTAGGAACGGCCCTTTTAAAGTTTTAGGCATTCTCCGCGAGTTGCAGGTTTCCGGGAGTAAGGAAACTCAATCAGATCGCTTCCCCACGGTCAGCAGTGTCACAGTGGACAGCAATTTGTCTTATTCCCGATGTTATTTATAGCGGGTGATATGAAATTCTCTCCGAATTTCCGAGGAGGTGGTCTGTGTGTGCGGTATGTACTATTGTTCCTGTGGACCACCATGCTCAGCTTCCCACGTCCGGCCTACGTGCCGAGCAAACCTTTACGTTTCTTGTTTTATAGGAGCAGTAAATAATGTTGGACGTTCGTTTAAGGGAGATGCTAGCTGGGGAGACTACGTAATGACACAGCGCACGTCAGGGTTCGGGTCCCGCAGACCCTCTTCAACTTCCTGCCGTCCCTCTCTCTCCCACTCTGATTAGTACATCCGACATTTTGGTCTAAGATCCTATTTCTACCGTCAAACTACTTTTAAAATAGCAAGCATGTAAAACTTTGTACAACATATAATAATGTTCATTTTAGCTTAATTGTTTATTTGTCGTGGTAAAGCGAAGTTTTAAACAGTTTCAGGTTTATATAAAATAGAGAAACTACAAAGTCCCTATCCATATATATCACTATCTCCCGACACATTTGGTCTAACTTCATAGAGGATAAAAAAAGAAGTCGGACCAAGATAAGCCATGGAACAACAAGGAAAAAGTTTTACACGACGAAAAATTGTTCTGCGCATGCGCGACTTCCATAGAACGGTAAACAAACCGCAGTAACCTACAAGGTACACTGATTAATTTGAGTGTGGCAGCTGAGTAAAGATGCACACTAAATGGGATTACTCTGCTAGAGACTGTCTAGCGAACGCGAGTGTAGTTCCAGCTTAAAGGAAACTCACCCTCCTGTCCACTAATGACCGTCATAAATCTATCTCCATAGTTCAGAAATGGAACACTGTCGTCGAGGACCCATAGCAACCCTGATTTTCTTGAAATGACAATCGCATGTTAACTCCACGTAGAGTCTCAGTTGCCAAAGTTCCAACTTCCAGTTGATCTGTTTCATTACGTGCAGAAATTCATTGTGTCACGATGTGGAGACCGTGTGAGGGAAATGCAGTGATAAATGCAAATGAAGTGGTAGATAAGTTTCAGTCAAATGAAAATAATCAAAGTGATGACAATAGCGTGAATAACTGGGCCGAGTTATATTAATGGAAAAGCCTCAACAAAACAAAGTTATAATGGGAACTGTTTCTAAGCAAATTCAACCTCTTGTTTTGAACACATAAATATGTACTGACAAATAATCTTGGTAAGGGGTCGTGCAATGAATCTGATGATAAATTTTGGGTATTCACAGAAATACAGTAAGAAATATTGTGACGAAAGGAATACCAAAGACGCTGATCAAGTGTGAAAACAAAAGGAAACGTTTCTCTAAAGTAGATAATTTCACATGCGATTTAATTCGTCGAGAAACTTATAGATTCTATGCAAAAGCGAGAGCGCCCACCTTAGACGAATTGGTTGTACATTTGTAAGAAATGTGATTTTCCTTATGAGCACTGTACTTTGCGCGGTCTCCTAAAGGAGCTGGGTTTCAAATACCGCACATTGAATAAGATAAGGGTTATTATGGAATCCAGTAGAATTGTAGCTTGGCGACATATGTTTGTCAAAAATAAGAAAGTTTTGCAGTAATGGACATAAGATAATTTATTTAGACGAAACCTCGTACGATATCCACAGCGTAGCGAGAAAGGTGGCAACCTTGCAGAACGGACTGGGAGAAGGAGGGTCAGTGTTGTAAAACAATTATAAGGGTTCGTCAAGGCAGCGGCCGACGTGCACATGAGTTAACTAAACAGACTCTACCAATCCTGAAAGGAGACTGATGATGATTTATACATGTGGGGTCATTGATGGTACATGCATCAACTTGTCCAACGAGGACTACCCGAAAATCCGAAGAGCCCGGTCTCCATCAACCCGGTAGCGATGGAAAACTCCGGGGCTCTTTCTATGGGGCAGTACCTTGAGCCTAAAAAGCCTCCCCCCTATCTCAATACGGGTGAAGTGGATACGCCACTTACGCGTGTCAACCCCGCAGGAAGTACTACCGAAAAACCTCGTTGGGGCCGCCTGGTGATCTAACACACCTAGTTCTGCAGAGGTCCAGGTGTAGTCCTGGTCGGGCGTGGCTTTTCCCCTTCCGGGTGTCCTATGCCGCAGTACCTAGCCGCTTTGCGGCTTAACCTGCGAAATGAGTTTAGTGTGATTGTTTTTTCTGCTAGGGGTAGGTTGTGAGTTTTAGGAACTTTGGGTTGGGATGCCCTTGAATTGTCTCAGAGGGCAGCTGCTTTATGGCGTTCCCCCGTTTTAGGAGAAAGGATTTGACATTTTTGCTCCGTTTTGGTTACGGGTTGCATATCGCTTTAGCCATCAGGCGTAATATGCGTCATAGAGACATGGGAGTTACTCTTGGGTTAACCAAGGGGCCCCAAGACATCTCCTGGTAGTTTGTAAGATGACAAGCATCTTTGCTCCCTCCGGTCATATCTGCCCAGGGTGTTCATCACAGGGTTGTTGTGAAATGAAATGTGTAGTGTTTAACGTCCGCTTTTACTACATACGGCACCGCAGGCGATGACACTGATGATACATGAAATGAAGATGGAGCACCGGTGGAATGAGATGTCGGGGGAAACCGGATATCCCGGAGAAAACCCGCCCCAGCGACATGTTGTCCACCACAAATCTCACTTTGCGGTCACCTGGGATCGAACCCGGGCCGCCTTGGTGAGAGCCAAGCGGTCTAACCACTGAGCCACGGCGCGGCCGTAAAGGGTTGTGGTGGCTTTGGATTTTGTCGTACATTGATCGTGTCCTCTCGCGGATGACATTGATAATGTACGGGATCTTGGAATGTTCATGAAGGATTTGGACAGGAAATTTCCAGACTCTATTGTATATGATTAGAAGTGCCCTGTTCTGCAGCGTCTGGAGCCTGACGAAGGTGGTATTAGCCATTGTTCTCCATATCTCACAGCCGTACAGAATTATAGGCGGGATGATCGCCCGATACAACTGGAGTTTGGGACGGATGGGCATGGTTGAACGGAATATGGGGTATGGGTTCAGGAACGCGATGTGCTCCAACTGGACTTTGCCCTTGACGTGCGGAACGTAAGTTAATTAACGGTCCAGCGTCACTCCGAGATACTTCGCTGTTTGCACCCATGGGATTCTACGGCGCCGTTAAACGAAGTTCTAGCTCTGCAGGCTAGTACTCGGGACTTTTTAGGCAACCCTCTACCCTCTCCGGGCGGCCGTAGCCTAGCCGGAGGTACCCGATCTCCCGCGGATGTCGGGAACACACTGTCCCCTCGAGTCTAACCCAATCCAAACAACTCCCATTCTGGAGGGGCTCAAATGTTCGGCACGAGTTACCTCTAGTAACGTCAGAGGTACCACGAGTGCTAAGGGTCCGCAGCGCTCGCACCACGGCAGCGGAAGGGGACGGATAATGTACAAATCAATCAAATAATTTTTCCAAACATACATTTTCTATTTTTTTATCATTTCATTTAGTAAAATAAAATAAAACCGCGAAGTTTATGTATTTATTTTATACAACTAGAAATTATTAAATAAATTTTGTACGTTTTATCAGACATATTTACGTAGAAACCGTTGGTTGATTATGTAAGCAATTAA
This sequence comes from Mantis religiosa, assembly GCA_030765055.1. Classification (NCBI taxonomy): domain Eukaryota; kingdom Metazoa; phylum Arthropoda; class Insecta; order Mantodea; family Mantidae; genus Mantis; species Mantis religiosa. The sequence continues at coordinate 202,257,655 of CM060952.1, read as the reverse complement.
TAAACTATTTCTTAGGAATAATGATTCCAACTTGTTTTAACTTCTCGTTCAAAAATACTGAGTGCTTCATCTTTCCTTACATCCCGTACTAAGATAAACCGTGAAGGTTTTACGTGAGGGAGAAGATCACGACAGCGCTTCCGGCGACACTTCTGTAAAAACAATCGCGCTTTTTAAGCATACAGGATGTCGGAGTGTTAAAACGTTCTACTGTAGTCGTGTCGGCACTTTGTCATTTTTCTAAAAGTGAAGCAAAGCTTTTATGAGTGGCTACTTCCTTCCGCCAAATCCGTTACAGAAAAATGCCTTTCCCTAGAACAGACAAAATATATCTTCTGCACATTCGAGGGCTGTTCAACAAAGAATGATCAGATTTTTTTTTTTTTTTTTGACAACGTACCTTTTCTCATCCTCCTAATTTTGATGGTCCTTCTCAAAATAGTCTCCCCTGAATGCGATGCACTTGTCCTAGCGTTTCTGCCAGTCTTCAAAAACATGATGGAAACCATTCTTTGAGAGATCCTTCAAAATCGCCTCCGCAGCCTTCACCACTGCTTCTGATGATGGATAATGCCACCCACGAAGGCGTTTTTTCGAGTTAGAAAATAGAAAAAGGTCACATGGGACTAAATCCGGACTATAGGGAGTGTGAGGGATGCACTTCACGTTCATTTTTGCAAGATATTCAGCAACAACATTAGCAATATGCGGCCGCGCATTATCGTGGTGCAGCATCCAACCTGCTTCACGGAAATGTGGTCTTTTGCACCTGATATGGACTTGCAATGTTTTCAGGACATCCCTGTAGTATTGTCCAGTTACTGATGTGTGTACAGGTACAACATGCTGATAAACCATTCCATGAATATCAAAGAATGAGATGATCATAAATTTCCCAGCAGAAGCAGCCACTTTTGCATTTTTGGGAGCTTGGCGATGAAGGAGATTTCTACACTGAGCTTTGCTCTTTGCTCTCAGGATCAAAATGATGTAGACAAGTTTCATCAGCAGTGACTACGTTTGAAAGAAACTCCGGATCTTCCTCTAACATCAACTTTAACTGCATGCAGACGTGCATGCGAATGTAATTTTGTTCGGGAATCAACAGTCTTGGAACCCATAGCGCACAAACACGTCTCATGTGTAATGTTTCTGTCACCAACGTGCGGGTGGCACCCAATGAAATGTTCAGTATTTCAGAAAGTGATCTTCAGGTAATTCGTCGGTCCTCTCTCACAATGGCAGCAGCAATGTTGATGTTTTCTTCCGTAAGAGCAGTAACTGGAGCACCGGGTCCACCTTGCTTTGAAATTGATTGTCCCCCCTCTTTAAACATTATAAACCACCTTCGAGCTGTGTTGTAGGGAAGAACAGACTCTCCATGGGCCTCCTGTAATAATGTATAGGCCTCAACTGAAGATTTGTTGAGACGAAAACAGAATTTTAAAGCCGCATATTGCTCCTCGCATGTTACTTCCATTGCAGCGATGTCTGAACATGTCTGAACTTGCTTGGTTCTCACAGGCGGAAACCAGGAGTACCATCAATGAAACTACTACGGCATGTTTGTCTCACGTTAAGCTAACAGAATATAATAAAGACTGAATTTTAGTGCAAAAATTATGACTGTGAAAAATTATATCATTCTTTATTGAACAGTCCTTTTATCTGTGTTTTAGGTGAAAATGTGCCGATAGTGTGTTCTAATAGATATAGTTTTATTCACCTTAGGAATATACAATATTCATGGCTTCGTCAAATTTGTACCCATAAGAATAATACATTTCTTATGAGTAATACAATTATGAATAATACAATAGTAATTAAATAATACAATAGTAGTTAAATAATACAATAGTGATTAAAGTAATGCAGTAGTAATTAACAGGTTAATAATACAAATAGTAATTAAGAATAATGCAACTTAGGTCACATAATAGTTTAATGTATTACATTTTTAAGAACTAGGCTGTAAGAGACATAATTTTTACCAAAAAAATCAATATTTACTTTATTATTTAATTTTACTTCTTAGAAACTCCTCTGTTGTCTGTGACATTACTTTTAGTAGGATATTTTTTACAGATTTTCTGAATATTACAAGTATCACCTCCGAAGTTGCACAGGTATTATTTATTCACAAACATCATTTTAGGAAGCATTGATATGTTGATCATGTTTTAAGTATTCTTCCACTGAATAATAGCAACCTTCTCTTAAAAATGATTTTACAGTCAGATTAAACCTTTTTTCCGATGTTATACTTTTAATGCCATCGGGCAGTTTGTTATATAATAATACTGCTTTATGTTCGAAGCTATGTGTGAATAAAGTTGTATTGTGGCTTATAATGCGTAGATCTGATTTACTTCTTGTATTATGTGTATGTATCTGCGAATTTGTTTCAAATTGAGCAAGTACAATTCTTGTCCTAACTAGAGCTTCATATATATACACACAGGGTAATGGAAGTATTTTTAGTAGTTTAAAATATGGTTTACAGCTGGTGGTGAAAGGAATATTTACTATATAACGAATAGCCCTTTTCTGCAGTCTAAATATTTTTGATACATCTTTAGCATTTCCCCAGCTATGTATCCCATAAGACATTACAGAATGAAAATAAGCAAAATAAATAATTCTCAACACATTTGTGTTTACAGACTCCCTCATTGATTTAATAACGAATGTAATTCTGCTTAGTTTCGATTCTAGTTGCTGAATTTGTTTTTCCCATTTTAAATGCTCATATTATACGACGAGACTATAAGTAGTTGGCTTTTAAAGATAAAGAGAGCATTAGATCCAAAATTTGAATAGAAAATAATAATATAGAACAGGTAGATGAGTTCAAATACTTGGGTTATTACATGTCATATAAGAAAGAAAGAGATATAACTAAAAAGTCATAAACTTTCAACTATATAAATGGAACAATAAAATAACCTAAAAAATAAAGTAATGAAGATAACGTTCTAAAATTTTAAAAAGTAATGTCTACCTAAAATACTATATAACAGCGAAGTAAGGGCCATAACTGAAAAAGATAAAAGAAAACTTGAGGCAAATGAAATGAAATTTCTAGGAAGCACTGAGGGATATAGAAAAATCGACCACAAACAAATGAAGGTTTACGTGAAGAGCTAGAGATATTCGACCTGAATGACAGAGTACAAGAATATAGAAGTAAATGGATAACACATGTACAAAGATTGAGAAAGAAGAATTACCACTATTTTATGAACTACAGGTCACAAGGAAAGAGGAGCATGGAAAGACCAAGAAAACGGTGAAACCAGCGAAATCAATTATGTAGACTGCAACAGGCAGTAATGTCTAAAGTATGAAGGAAGATGATGACTAAGTAGTCAAAATATTCATTTCTGGTTTGAGTGGTATGTTAAAATGGTAAAGTGAGATGTAAGTAGTACGAAGGCGCAGAAATGTTGATTACTTCCCAATAAACAGCTGTTAACGTGTGACACAGTTTAACCTAAAAGTAAGAATAGACAAACTGGAACAAATTGAATTTATGGAAACATCATTTGCAGATAATGCTATTGATAATATGAACAGAACTGACTTTATTTCAAATATAGGTTATTTATTTGAGTATTTATATAAGAGGGCTATTCAATAAAGCATGATCACAATTTTACGATCTTAATTTTTCGCAATAAATTATTATATCCTGTTAGCTTAATGTAAAACAAACATGCCGTAGTAGTTTCATGTTGGTACTCCTGGTTCTCGCCTGTGAGAACCAGGCAAGTTCAGAGATGTTCAGTATCGCCTACCGCTGCAATGGAGGTAACATGCAGTTAAAGTTGACTTTAGAGGAAAATCCGGAGCTTCTTTCAAACGTAATCACTGTTGATGAAACTTGGCTACATTATTTTGATCCTGAGAGCAAACAGCAAAGCTCAATGTGGAAATCTTCTTCATCACCAACCCCCAAAAAAGCAAAAGTGGTTGCTTCTGCTGGGAAATTTATTGTCATTTCATTCTTTGATATTCCTGGAATGGTTTATCAGCATGTTGTACCTGCACATACATCAGTAACTGGACAATACTACAGGGATGTACTGAAAACATTGCAAGTCCATATCAGGCGCAAAAGACCACATTTCCATGAAGCAGGCTGGATGCTGCACCACGATAACGCGCAGCCGCATATTGCTAATGTTGTTGCTGAATATCCTGCAAAAATCAATGTGAAGTGCATCCCTCACCCTCCCTATAGTCCGGAGTTAGCCCCATGTGACTTTTTTCTATTCCTTAACATGAAGAAACGTCTTCGTGGGAGGCATTATCCGTCATCAGTAGCAGTGGTGTCGGCTGCGGAGGTAATTTTTAATGATCTTTCCAAAAATGGTTTCCAGCATGTCTTTGAAGACTGGCAGAAACGCTGGGACAATTGCATCACATTCAGGGGAGACTATTTTGAGATGGAAAATAAAAATTATGAGGATGAGTAAAGGTATGTTGTGAAATTGTGAACATTCTTTATTGAACAGCCCTCGTAAGACCATTTGGTGCCTAATATTGAGTGTGGATTTCAAAATAGAGTAATGAGTCCACAAGGTCGACGATTTCATAGTTTGAGACAATTCTTCGAAATACACTAGGAATTTATTTTCATAGACGAATTTATAACTTTTGATATTCTCCAAATCATGAATTATAAATAGAATTTCTTGAACATATTTCTCGACTTTAGTGGCAAGAAGTTATTGGTAACATTGAGTGCTTTTGACGTAATTTCTGGAGGTGTAAGTTCAACGTTACTGTTACTAGTGTCAGATATTTTGAATTTTTCTAAAGTGGAGATGTAAATCGAAACGAAAATAATCGATACTTGCGCTTTTAGAACATTATGTAGCCACTTCTCATTGGTCGAATGCGAATACTTTAATGACAGGTATACCTTAGTGAGGACCATAAAATAGGGGAGAAGCGCCCAGTACCGCACGGTGTCAGTATCTCGTAGTTGCCGATAGATAGTAGAACCTCGTGGTGTGTGTTTAGACAAACAACTACCTTTGTTATACCAACGGAAAGTTTTCCCTCCTCTTTGACTGTTGAATCAGAAGTTATTGTTCAGAGAAGTCGTGTAGTGAACTGGAGCTGTGCTGTTAATAACTTGCCGACGTTGCTGCTGCCTTGTCCGGTGAAGAACTAATTAAGTATTTGTACTCATATTATTTGGTATTAAGTAGACTACACAAACACAAAATACAGTGTCGGTTTAAAAGAATCGTGCCGTGCTATGACGTCATATATACGTACCTGTGAGTTGCTCAGTACCGTACGATAACAATTTTCCCAGTACCGTACGCGAAGATATATTTTTATCACCTGAACTTGTACTGACATTAGATTGGTTTTTGTTTATAGACATTCCTGTCAACATGGAGGCCAAAGAGAAAGGAAAATGGTTATAAGAAAGTATGAAACAAGCAATAAAGAATGTGATAGAGGGATCAATGAGCCTGGGAGTGGCAATATATATTGCTGAAACATTAACATCGACTCTGTATAAGTTGATGTTACAGGGAAAGGCACAAAAACAGAAGAACAAACTAATAGCAAAGGGACGCAAGACTAACATTAATAAAACTATAAATAGAGAACCTAGCTCTAACTCTGTGCCAACAGAAACTGGAAATATTGAAGGGCCTTAAAAGACTAAAAGAAAATTAAATTTTGGAACCAAAAGCAGTGTTGATTGAAGTGTTCTAACAGTGTATCATTTGTTTAGAAATCACAAACGAGACTTGGGTTCAGTGTGTATCGTGTAAGGGTTGGACACATATTGAATGTACAGGGCAAGAGAACATTGATTTTTATAGATGTGATCACTGTGTTTAAAAAAAATGTTTCATTAGTTCCAAGACATTTTTATTTCGTTGAAATACTCTCTAGAGAACGTTTTGAAAAATATATTATCATGTTACCTTGTTCTGTTTTTATCTCAATAATACAATAATTATGATAAGAGTAATTATCTTGTGCAGTTGCTTTTCCTTTATTTAGAAATATGTATTTATTTACGTCTGTCCGTTACTGGGAAACACTTTTTGATATGCGTAGTTATTACTAATATTTACTTTAGTTATTAAAAGTCGACATGACTCGGGGTCATGAATGTTCATTACTAATGCTGTTTCTGTATGTTACTAGATTCATGATAATAGTAACACGCTACTTGTTCTCCATTGCATTTTCTTTAAATTTTAGGGGAAAAGTAAAACCTTAGGTGTATCTCCCCTATTGCTATCAGTCATGGTAGAGCATAAAGGCCATTAAAAGCATTTAGTGATGCTTTGCATGTTTTTATACGTTTTTTTTTCGCCATTCCTGTGGATAAAGCAGATTTTCGTTAACTCAGATCGATCCTAGTGCCATTTGATCTGGGTAAACGAGGTTCTACTGTATACAGATTTGTGTAGTAAGGAAACGCCATTATGAATAACGTTTTACACTTATTGTTAACAGTGTTCCTCTTAAAGTGGCACTCTTTGAGGTAAAACAACAAACGATTGCACCACTTTCGTCTCCAGGACGACAGCGTTTACAGCGTGTCGATGGATGCCATTAGGCCGTCCATAAATCCGTTGGTTGCTAGGGTAACGCCAGAGTCGGCGCCGGGACGATCTTAGCCGTGCTTTCATCAGTCTATCGATTACTGCAGGGCACGCCCCCTCTACACCGTAATGGAAGATATGTTTACTTAGGGCTGCCAACTGTAATAGAGTTCTGAGGGGGTTAGTGTTTGCATCAGCTCCCAGCACACGCGCAACACATGGCGCTTATCTTACCAAAGCACTCGAAATGAGCATCTTAAGTACATACAACAAAACTTCACAAAATGAGTACACAGTCTCAAAACAGGCTACAAATAACGAAAGCGTTTTCACTTGTTTCAGATACACAGTTCCTCTCATTTCCAATGCAACCAGTTGGTTTATTAACTGCCGCTATTGCTGTAATGCTTTTTTAAAACATTTAATGGCATCATCATTATATTTCGCACCATTCACATAAATAATGAATGAACTGCTCCAAATTATTAGGTTAATAGGGAAGATAGCATGTTTCTATAACGATATTACCTACAAAGGCAATAGGACTTCACTTTTGATACTGAAACACATTTAGTATTTGATTAGATATATTACATATGTAAAGATAAATATAAAAGAACATACTGGTTAAGATGGTTTTGACTTTCCCTGGAGTACACCGTTAGGTACGACGGTAGGCTGCTATCATTGGCTGTTGTTGTAGTATAGACTGTTGTGCGGTAAAAATTAGTTCGTTATTTAACATGGTGATATATCTTTATATGTTGGAAGAGAATTGTCAAATTTATATTTTCATAACTGTTTGAATTAAATATATTACGCAACCGAGTTGATTTATCTGAAACGAATGTTAATTCTTAAACGAAGTAAAGAGGAGGTTCCTTTGCTCTCAAGCACATGGCACGATAGCACGTGATTTAGCGGTAGTGATGACATATTTGTTTATATGACTTTTATCACTGACTGACCTTGTTTTAAACTGGATTAGTCATATATCACCATTCGACGGTGTGTTGTGTCCAGTGCAAGAGGTAAATTATTTTATTTATCGTTTTATGCGCGTGTACTTATATGTATTGTGACTTTGTGGGTTCGTGAAATTAAAGTCCAATTACACAAATTCAAAATGTTCTTTATTTCCACTGACTTACAGTTGAACACTTGCCAATTACACAGCATTACGTAGTGCACACAATTACGGTTAACCAGTTCGCCCGTTACAGTTCCCTTTTTCTCTCGCAATTACGTACACTCCTCCGATACACGTACACAGTCTTCTCATCCGTACACTAGCACGGCGCTGCTTCGCTACTCGCCAAGAACTGACTGACTCACTCACTGCAGCCCCCTTTATAGGGATATCACTGTTTCTCGAAGCCTCTCGTTTTAGTGAATCACCGCGAAGGTTCCAGACGGCAGGGGAAGGGGGAAGAGGCGGCCAGTGACAAGTGACACTTCCCTAATCATCTCCTCAGTTAGTGACTGAGATAAATGGATGGTTGTGTCCCGGATGCTTCGGGTCCCTTATTCAGCTGTCGTTGGTCGTGCTTTCAGATAATTGGGTGACAGTATAGTGGCAGAGTCTACCGACAGTTTTTCGCTGAAGCATCGCAAGGGAAAACTTTTAAAAAGCGGCGAAAAAAGAATTGAGGTGAATGTGTTTAATGCACTCAGAGAAGAGTCCGTCTTTGTCAGTGAGAGAAGTCAAACAGCTGTGCTCTGAACTTACAGGTGTGAGTGCTAGATGCGTAGGAACATCGCGACATGAAATTGAGACTACAGGAAAACTTACCACTCCAGGGGCGATATTGCTGTGTGGCGAAGACGTTATTTAAGGACAATCAGACTGTACCAGGATACAAATCGCAAAATATACTACCTTGACGAGACTTGGGTGAATGAAGGGCACACGATAAGTATGGCGTGACACGACTTTTAAGACTGAAAGACAAGAATTTTTGCAAGGTATATGTGCTGATTTAAAAAAGAAATCCCAGTGGAAAAGGCCGAAGGCCTTTCATTGTGAACTTGTTCCAGTTTCATTGCTCATTCATTCAGTTTCAATTTGCTCAGTTTCATTATAAACTTCATTATTTTTGCATGCCTTCATATTATTTGTAGGATTTATCTATCTTCCCGGCAATTATTATGGCGTTTACTGCAGGATTAAATGTGACGGGAAGGCACCACCTATGGCCCATGGCGCGAAAGCATTAGTCAATTATGGTGAGGGGGAAGGTAGTTGCACGCTGAGTGATACATGTAAGCGGGGCAAGGTTCTATGAAGCAGAGATTAGTGACATCTTGATTGTGATACAGAACATTCGGTTTCTTGTTTATTCCAGAAATGTCTAGTATATATATAAGAGGCGAAACGCCAGCGCGGGAGTCAAAAACAGTAGTAGTAAACAGTTGAGGACAGCTGTAAACAGAGCCGTAATGAGAGAGTGGTAATTGGAACTGGTGTGGTTTTGAAGTGAACTCATTGTTGTGGTCACCGACCTTGGAAGATTGTCATTGTGTATGTTACGTAATTCCGCTGGTGTACAAAATGTACTTCTACGCAAATATAGAACAATTTTGAATTTCTGCAACTTGGACTTTTAATTCTACGAACCCACAAAGTCACAATACTCTGTTCAGATATAATCTTGTCTTCTGGACAGCAATGTGTCATCATACATCGTCTGAGAAAATGTACTTACATTAGAAATTACAATAGACAACATAAAGTAGAACTAATGGCCTTGGCCAAAATTAAATAAGCAATGACTGATTTAGACTAAGGTTGTGAGCTTTGAATTGCTAAAGTATTGAAATTGTTTCAAGGGTACAATTGACATTTCTGTCGAGGAAATGCTATGGTTTGTATCAGTTCGTGATTGAGTCGTCATTGCGAGTAATTATGCAAGGGTGACGCCCCTTCCTGGCATGTAATTGCCGGGCTGCATGTTCATCCACAAACAAACGCAATTCCAGCTGTACAGGGCGTGGTTGGCTGACTACTGTTGTACTTCGTCGTGACTCTCTTGTTTTGGTATTGCTTCCAAATTATACAATTAGAAGAAAAATATCCCGCACAGGCAGTTCTCCACTTCAAATAGAAGAAAAACATACTGCCTACATTTGATTACGTAAAGTGAACAAGGATTAATGTAGTGAAACAAATGCAATTTCTCATGTAATTAAAAGAATTCAACGGATTTTTATATATACTGTCTTATAAGTAGGGAGCGGATTTATAGGCATTAAAACTATGTCAAATAGGCAGGCAAAAAGGCACTAAAATTGGTAAAATATACACTTAAATAGGCTTTAAAAGTTTGCACTTAGAAATAGTTTTAGTAAAATGACCCTTAAAATGCACTATAACAAAATGACAATCATCACAACATATACTGCAACAAATTCACTAAAAACATAATATTGTGCGGTTGCCTAGGCGAAATAGCATTTTTTTCCAAATGCCATAAATGGCTCCACAGCAAGCTAAAATAACAGATATTGTCGTATAATTAAAATACATATTGTCACCCAATTACACTAGGGAACACGTTTTTTGTACCCGAAACAAAATAGGCTCATTCTTATGCAAAATGACTCGCTGATTCCAAAAATGCCTCTGAAAATGCTGTATCACGTAATGTTTTTGAGATATTCTTATTCTTTTATATAAAATTACAGAAATGAGGTATGATACCAACTCATATTGATTTAATTTAAAATAATAGCCATTGACTCTTCTAAATACAGCTTAAAGGCAGTGTTGCTTCTTAATGGCAATTTACTACCTTCAATACCTTTATTTCATGCCATAGGAATGAAGGAGACATACGATTCCATGTCCATCATTTTAGATGCTATTAGTTATCAAAACCATGGCTGGGAAATTTGTAGTGACCTCAAGGTAGTTGCATTGCTAATGAGATTCCAGGGAGGTTTCACAAAATATTGCTGTTTTTTGTGCTTATGGGACAGTAGGGCAACTGACAAGCATTTTATAGTGAAAGAGTGGGGGAAAAGGGAAGTCTATACCCCTGGAGCAAGCAATGTTAAGTATGTGCCTCTAGTAGACCCAAACAAAGTTCTTCACCCCCAACTTCACATAAAGCTCGGGTTAATGAAGAATTTTGTTAAAGGTTTGGACAAAAGTGGAAGTTCATTTGAGTATTTAAGAAGTATCTTTCCCAAAATAAGTGAATCTAAATTGAAGGAAGGTATATTTGTTGGTCCTCAAATAAGACTACTTCTTAAAGACTGTTTTTGAATCAAAGCTAAAACGTGTTGAACTGGCAGCATGGAAATCATTTAAATCAGTGGTGGAAGGCTTCCTGGGCAATAATAAAGAAGAAAATTATGAAACTTTAGTCTCAGAACTATTAAGGAGCTACACAGAAATGGGTTGCCGTATGTCACTTAAAATCCACTTTTTGCACTCTCACCTTGATAGTTTCCCTACAAACCTAGGAGCTGTAAGTGATGAGCAAGGTGAGCGTTTTCACCAGGACATTTCTGAGATGGAAAGACGTTACCAGGGTCGCAGGGATTCAGCCATGTTCGGAGACTATTGTTGGTTCCTCAAACGGGAGTGTCAATACAAAAAAGTCAACAGTGAAACACTTCTGAGATAATTCAGGTATTGGTTTTCATCATTATCTTGTGTTTATTTATTTTAATAATAATTAATAAGAATTATTATTTTCAATTAATAAAATATGAGTTATCACATCACATTTCTGTAAGTTTTCATAAAAAATTATGAATACCTAAAAAACGTTACGTGATACAGCATTTTGAGTGGCATTTTTGGAATCAGCAGATAAGTTTACATAAGAATTTGCCTATTTTGTTTCGGGTATATGAAAATAATTTTTTTTTGTTCCCCAGTGTTATCGGAAGGCACGACCAACTGACGGCTGAGTGAGGGCCGGGAAGCATTCGACCACGCCTACCCATTTATCTTGTAGCGCTAACGA